>CM052719.1:36806136-36976543 GCA_028551405.1 Uromys caudimaculatus
AGGAGAAGGAGAAGGAGAAGGAGAAGGAGAAGGAGAAGGAGAAGGAGGAGAAGGAGAGACAGACAGGGAGGGAGGGGCGGGAGGAGGAGGAGGAGGAGGAGGAAGAGAGAGAGAGAGAGAGAGAGAGAGAGAGAGAGAGAGAGAGAGAGAGAGAGAGACTTCTTCAAAGGTAGATGCCTGGTAAGTACATTTCTCTAGCCAGGCCCCCTGTGATGTACGGAGGAGCTGACTCATCTATGAATTCAGTGAATTTATTGATAGATTGATTAATCTTCTAATGAAATCCTTATCGCTACTTTTGAGTGACATTCTGCAACTACTGCCAGGTGGGCTCCAAACTTTCAACATGTGAAATTTTTTGAGTGGACATTTTCTTTCTAAGCCATAATACCTCTCAAGATTTTTTTCTCTAAATGCAAGTACATTTCTGCTGAGATAGTCTTTTTGGGGGGGGGGGTTTCTGTTACAAGATGACTTTCTTTAGTTATAACTAGATTGGTGCACACAACTCTAAGTTCCAAGCACAAGTTCAGTGTCTTTATTTCTAGCCTTTTCTCATTCACAGTATTAGTAATGGCGGGTTCTTTGTTTGAAGTTGCTACTCTGAGCTCTGTTTTCCTCCATGGTTTTATCATCAATGAACTTTAAGGTTTTGAAGGCAGAACGTATGTCTTTATGATCCTTTATACTTATCAAAGCAGGTACTTGGTATATGGAAGAATTATGTTAATGTTTTATTTCTGTGTATGTGTGTGTGTGTGTGCGTGTGCGCGTGTGCGTGTGCGTGTGCGTGTGTGTGTGTGTGTGTGTGTGTGTGTGTGTGTGTGTGTGTGTGCTATTTTTACCGGACATTAGAGGCAATGATTTAGGACTATTTTCTCATGCTCCTTGAAGCTGAATTTGCTGATTTTTTTAAAAATTTTTTTATTTCACTTTCGTTTAGGATTCCATGCCCTGGAATGTGCTGAGGACATTGATGTCTTTGTCTTATATCAGTGTTGATTTTCCTCGTGACAGCTTGAAAAGCAGCCTTAACTGTAAGGGGCTAATAACAGTATTAGGCATTTAAACTATGCCTTCTGCCTTGATAACACTTCCATGTCCTTTCTTCCGCAGACTCTCTGACCAGACAAATATAGTTGTATTAGGACTTTGGAAGCTTTCTGTGCTCAAGCACATACCACGATATATGCAAGATCAGCTGATTGTCTCAACTTGAAAAAAAAAAAAAAAAAAGGATCCTGCCTCATCTAGTGTCAGTAATGAATATTGCTGTAATTTCAACAACTATGGCATTTTGTCATTAAGAGCCTTTTCAGTTTGTAAGATCTTCATGTTGAGTCATCCAGATAGCCTGGTTCCATCCCTAATAAACGATGGGAAAGGAGCAGGAAATAGCCATTTCCCAGGTGGCAGGGGCACATATTTGCAGTGTCTGAACCTTCTTTAGGCAACACAGTTGAAGGCTGCATGATGAATGAGCAGCCACTGATTGGTCCTATTGTGCATTTGTGATTCTTCTTCATTTTTAAAAAATCTCTCACGTTAGTATGCAGAAGACATTGCTGGTGATCAAAAACAGATATGGAACACATGCACCAAGCCAAAATATAACAATGATTTTTTTTTTTTACTTCCTGAATTGTTGGACTGATCGCAGTCTCTTAGACTATCCTATGGGTCACAAATTGCCAAGAGTTGTTCAAATGTGTCCCTTAGAGCCCAAAACTTGACTTTCAGAAGCACCATTCAAGGAGTGACACTGACAATTCGATTGCCCTGCATTCTATTCTTTATTTATCTCCCTTCACTCTCTCTCTCTCTCTTTCTCTCTCTCTCTCTCTCTCTCTCTCCCCCCTCTCTCTCCTCTCTCTCTCTCTCTCTCTCTCTCTCTCTCTCTCTCTCTCTCTCTCTCTCTCTCCTCTCTCTCTCTCCTGTCTCTCTCTCTCTCTCTTTCTCTCCTGCAGTTGTTGAAAGTAATGGCTTGCCTAACATCTCATACGATGACTTCTGATAGACATTCCAATTTCTGATGATGTGGAATTTTCATTTCAAGGGCTGAAGTTCAGACTGTATAATAACATGTCACTAATTGTTCAAAAGAGTCTACACACTAATGCTGTTTTTTTCTGTGTCTAATACTAAAGGCCATGAAGGCCATCACTATACAATGATCTACTCAGTAAGAGTTGGGGAAATACAAGCTAGATACCACAACAGAATGCCACTGGAGCCTTTGACTGGTAAACCCCAAAAATTACATAGTGAGTCCCAAGATGCTTGTCAATGGGATCACCTTCGTACTCACGTAACAGTAGAAATTGCGCTGCCCAGCTTTGGAAATTATGCTTTTTTGCATGGTGAGAATTTGCCTGATTTTTCTATCCAGAAATTCCATTTTAAACGCACCATTTACTTCAAGTTGTTTTTAGCAACACAGAAAGAGTATTACAGTGGGTGGCCTTAGAGTTCGTTAAGGATGTGCTTACTGAGAATGTAGAAGTGGGCCCTTACCTTATTTCAAAAAGGATCTTTAGAGGTATAACATAAGAATCTCTAGATGCCATTGGCCTGTATGAGGATATCACCTAAAGCTGAAGAGAAATGAGTTTATAAGTAAATAATAGAAACACAGAGGAGGCTGTGTGAAGACTAAAGAAAAAACTGAGATGATGCATCTTTATGGCATAGTGGGTGTTGTTCATTGAAATAAGCCTTCCTATCCCCAGTTGGTATGCTTAAGCCCAGTTCTCCACTATCTTAGAATGAGAATGCCTTTAGCCTTTAACAAAGTGATGTCTTCAAATGTGAGCCCTGGTCCACTCTGACTGGTGACTTTAAGAAGACAGGTGATCTAGATAGGTACCTATAGGGTGAGTGGGCATGTGAGGTATGTCGAGAGCAGTGGTCCTCAACCAGTGAGAGGGTCATGTCCCCTTTGTGGATAGAAAGCACCTTTCACAGGGGTCACTTAAGACCAAGAGAATACATAGATATTCATAATTCAGAACAATGGCAAAATTAGAGTTATGAAATTGCAATGAAAATAACTCCATGGTTGGGAGTCACCACAGCATGAGGAACTAACTGTATCAAAGGGCTGCAGCATTCGGAAGGTTGAGAACAACTGAACTCGAGGAGCGTCATCTCCAGGCTAAAACCAGAGAGCCCTTACATGACTCTAGCCGTCACCACATCTCCAGCCTGTTCATCCAGGACTTCAAGACGGTAGATTTCTGCCCTTGAAGGGTGACCCACCTGCCAAACTGAGCTGTGGCAACTATGAATGAACATCCAAAGGGTTGTTTGTGACACTAGAGGACAGCAATATAGGGCATAAAAGAGCCCTGATAGGTTTTTACAGCTACTGAAAAATGCAGGTTGTAAAAGTAAACACGGGGAAAGACTGAGTCTGCTGTTGTTACAGGTGAATTTCTATTGAGTCCCAATTTAGGTTCAGAAAATTCCTGTCCTTTCTCCTGATCCCTGAGTCCCAGTCTAGCTTCCAATTACTCTACCTCTCAGGTCACACAAACATAGTGGCTTGAGGGGCAGAATAGCTCCCTTAGCCTATAGATTAGAGTCTGTTCCTGAGGAAGATGGTGTGTGTCTCTGGGCAGGAATATGATTCTGGGAGTGGGTGTTGCTGGATTTATAACATTAGTATTGAGAGCTAATTATGTCTGATTCTCCATTGGCTCTTTATTACAGAATCCTTTTGTTCTGCCCTTAGAAGCAGATCTATAATAAAAAGAATATTTGGCCGAATAGGGAGGCCCGCCCCTCTAATCACAGGTCTCTAGAGGCATGAGCAATGGGGTAAGAAGAGCATGAGTTGTGTAAGAACAGAGTTCCATGGCAATATCTATCTCAACAATCTGAAGAATGGAGTTAGTGTCTAGTATTAGACATTGAAGGCCCTGGGTTTGTGCCTATCACTAGAGAGAGAATGAGAAAAAGATGGTGAAGGGAGAGTAGGAAATGGAGGTAGAGGTGGGGGAGAGAGTAGGGGAGAGAGAATGTGTGTTATACCAACAGGAATGTATGTATGTATGTATGTATGTATGTATGTATGTATGTATGTATATATATAGCCAAAATTTAGAAATTCAAAGGCCTACAGTCGAGGGACAACGAGTTCAAATGGTATGGTGTGATGTAGGAGCTCTCTTGTCATGGTGATGGCTTAAACCCTACTGGACAACTAAAATGGTTTCAGAAATCCTATATAAACTTTGGTTTTGTCTGTATTATACATTTATACACATACAATACAAACACACTCACGATAAAGTTTGATTTACGAATTAGACATAGTAATAGATTAGAAATGCCTAACATATAATGATGTGGAAGCAGTCTAACAATATATATTTATTAAAATTTTTAAAACTGAATTTTTTTCAAAAACTTTCCATTTATGGTAATAATTGATCCTGTGGTTGGTAATTTGGACCCTGAAGGACAAATCCCAGTTAAAAGGGGAACCATTCTATTATATAACAGTAAAAAATAATTGGCTGATTGTAGTACTACTGGATGATAAGTGTCAATAGCTTATATATGGCATAATTTCATATTAAATTTTTTAAAATCTCAAACTAAAAGTATACAATTTTTACGCTGCACAGCTCTTTTTGCAGAGAAAGAAGAGATGTATGTACATCTTAGGTGAGGCAGTCACTTGGGTCTGGGACACAGAAGACTCAGGATGGAGAGGCCATTCACAGGGAGAAGTATATCACTGCAACAGACTAGGTGTAGGCTTGTGTGACATGCCCCTGAGAGATAATGTATTTTTTCTAACAAACTTATAGACAAGAATAAATAATGAAAAGGCATGAAAAAATATATAGCATTTTTTAAGGGAATGTGCTTCACAAAGACTTTTAAATTAAGTAAAATTTATTGTTCTTATATTATTGTCGATGCTGTTGATGGAGGTGACTATGGGTGAGATCCCATGGGCATGTAGATGCCATGACCCTAGCTTGGCAGTTAGCAGACCATCTTTCTTAATTGATTCTCTCCTTCCACTGTGTAACTCTGAGATCAAACTAAGAGCATCAGGTTTGTGCAGAATCTTTACCTCCTACACTGTCTTGTCATCTTCCTCTGACCATGTTTTAGTGCAGATGTTAACATTCTTACAAAGAACCTTATACACATCAGAATACAGAGGTAGGAAGTAGGGAGCTCTATGAACTACAAATTATTTACCAAGCAGCCAGTGTTCCTTGTTGGACATACAATTACAGCTATGTTGTCAACCAGGAAGTTTCAAAAGGAGGAGCGCGTATGCGAGTTATTTCATCTGAAATAAGCTGTGCTTCACATCATTCCTATGGCTGGATAATTTGCCTGTGACAAAGGCCTGGAGAATGTAATTTGTGGTGGCCTTTGAAGAAGTTTTCCTGTTTGCCCTCCTTAACAACCATCGAGGCTACAGTGTCCCGCTGTTGCTTTTGTCCCAGTTTTGAATGCAGCACTTATAATTACGGAGTGAATCATGGGAGCTGTGTCCCCGTGCTATATCCTCAGTATTCGTACATAATGAAGGGAACACACACTCATTCAATTGGGGTGCCTTGAAATAATGAGGCCCGTGTGAGGGAGCCCTGCTCAATGTGATTCCCTCATTCCCTGTGAACTTGGGGGGGGGGGAATCGTTTCTCGATGTGCTTGTTAGCACTGGGGGACAGCTAGACAGTTTTGCTCTACCTGAATACTTACACAGACTTTCACTCCACTTGTCGGTTTCAACCATGCTTGGTAGGAAAGTAGAACTGCATTGGATGCCAAGACGCAGGTAGCTACGCTGTCTATAAGTTAACATTATCTGCTTATTAAAGGGAGCAGTGGAAAAGGAAACTGAAAATGTTGTTGGCGTCTGACTATGCACCACAGGTATAATGAGATTATTGCACATACATTTGAAAAACCGTCATGGCTATGATCTGAGTCCTATAATCTCCATTTTCATAATAGGTGAAAAAACTGGCAAGTTGTTCTTTGAATTAATGAGCAAATGATTGCTCTCTTCATGTTCCCATTTTCATTCTGGTCAGAATTTCATACACATATTATGACAAGATGTAATCTCTCCCACTTTCATAACCTCATTTTAATTCTACTTCAGGCTTCTGATAATGGAATAGGTGTAACCTGGGCAATACCTAAAATATTTTGCTTGTTACAGAGATTCAACTTTTTGCTAAGATATCTTCACACTGTGTCTCAGAAAATGATAAAAAAAAAAAAAAAAAAAAAAAAAACAAACAAAAAAAAAACCAACCAACCCAAAAACGCCCCTTTAAAATGGTTTTAAAAATTCCTCAATTCAATTTACATTATGGATCAATTGCTGATCTATCCATAAATCCAAAGACAGGACATAGTTCTGAGGTAAACAGTGACTTCTCAATGCAGGGATAAGGCGTGCAATGTTTACACTGGTGTCCACGTAATTATTCCTTTAAACTATTATGATTTCTTTATGGTGAACACATAAAATGCCTTCATCTAGCTTTTAAAATGTACAGGGAATTACTCTTATTTAAAGGAACTATTCTTTAATTAAAAAAAAAAAAAAACATGCAGAGGAAGCCAGTTGAACATGTCTTTTGTGTAGTGTTGGAGGAAGCAACCCTGTAGCTACCTCACAGAGCATTTGGTGGGGCTCACTTGCACATATGCCTTTCAGATGCTGCCTGCAGAGCACCTTTAGCTAGGGACAACCGACAGAACAGTCTCAGACTCACCCCATGGGCCCAATTGTGAGGATAATCAATCTCATTCTCTGGGTGACACACATTAAAAACAGGGCAGAAAAGCTTTACCTCCCAAAACAGCTCTCTATGTGGGACTGGAAAAGCAGAATATATATATATATCTATTTTTGCCTTTCCTGAAACCTCTATAGTCACTCTGAATTATTGATTAATGGAAACATTCAAAGATTAGAAACATTTTGGACTTCTCTGTCTATGTTAATCAAAACTACAGCTTCTGCTCTTCCCAGTGTGTTTCAAAACAACAGGAGCACTGATTTATTGAAAAAACCATGGTAAGCTGCGTTACAACCCTCTTTCTCTGGGGAGACTCAGTGGTATATCAATTAGGCAATATGCAGCACAGTAAAATATTTTATTGACAACTGTTAAAGAATATTTAAATGGGATTAAAATATAGTCCTAGATATGCGAATTTGTTTTTAAAAAGAGGAATGTGTTTCAACAGGGTGAAGCCTAATAAAAGATAGACTATAGATACGTTTGTAGATAAAAGACAGGAGAACAGAATACAAAGAAACAATGCTGTCTTCCAGTCTTGAAAGGAGAAGCTTTGACTGTTGACTGGTCACATATGCTTGAAATTAAATCTAGGACCTGCTTATGCCTCGTCACAAATGGATTTTAGAGTTAATTGACTCAATCACTTACATACTAAGACTGGGTAAATATTTTTCCCTAAAAAGAAGAAAACTTCTCTTTGCAAATAGACAAAGACCATCACCGAAAACCACAACCACGCAAACGGCAGTGCTGTGGAGTCCGGCCCCACAAATAAAGCCACAGTGCAACTCCTGCACCTAAGGCTCAGAGATCATTGCCCAAGAGGGGGAAGAAAGATTTTAAGAGCCAGCGAGACAGGGAGTTTGCTGTGAGATTGCATTTCCTAGGAATATTAGATGCTGAACCCATAAAAACTCAGCCATATGCAAGTGCTGAGCAAGGGCAACCATAGCCAAGTGATTTGGGGGCCAGGCAAAACCTAGAAAGCCTTGACCTTATACAGAGAACTACAGGCAACTAACTAATGTCAAAAGTGGGGAGGAGTCTTCCCCAGGGAAGAGCACAGCAATTTCTTGTCCAATACCAACCAATAGTTAGCCCTGAAGACATATATACAAGTAATGTTATACAGACCAAACAGGTTGAATTATATATTTAGGGAAAATTATGTACATATTTACATATATGTATATAACAAAAATCAATAACAATAGTTCATTGATTTAAAAAAGAGGAAGGAGGATTACATGTGAGGGCTTGAGGAAGGAAACAATATAATTATAACCTTCAAAAAATAAAATACACAAAACATGGAAATACATATATATTGTTTAAGAACTTACTATTCTTTAGCATAAAGGTCAATGTGGGTTTAATGTTAGCCATGGCACACATTTAATGATATACAAACAAAATTTCACAAAACAATGCTGATATAACTAAACATTTTATATGTGTATGTATGTATGTATGTATGTATGTATGTATGTATGTATGTATGTATATATGTGTGTGTATGTGTGTGAATGTTTATATATGCATTGTGGAAATGCACATGTGTGTATGAAATTGTGTTTATGTGTATTTGGAGGATATGTGTATGTATATTTAACTATAAATAATATTACTGTTCTTTGGTTGGGCTGAGAAATGGAGTTACAATGTAACAGTACATTAACAAGTAAAAGCCAGACCAAATACAACCCAATCTGTACTACAGGTGGCACACACATGTGGGCAACGACTAAACTTTTCCTTCTTGTAGTTCTGAAGAAAGACCAAACTAACACTGCCAGATGTTCAAAAATGTTAAATATATTATCAACTTTTAGGCAATATTTTATTTTTGTTAAACAAACAAACAAACAAACAAACAAAACACCATGGAGACTTGTCAAAACACATCCGAGACTTAATAACAGCTACATCTAGAGGAGTGGTTCTCGATCTGTGGATCCAGATCTCTTTGGGGGTTGAACGACTCTTTCACAGATATCTTGCATATCAGACATTTACATTACAAGTCTAACAGGAGCAAAATTACAGTTATAAAGTAGCATCAGAAACAATTTTGGGGTTGGGAAACACAACATGAGGATGTGTATTAAAGGGTCGCAGAGCATTAGTGAGGTTGAGAACCACTGCTACAGAGTGAAGGTTAAAAAAAAAATCTCTTCTTGCATTAGAAATTTGTGTATATGAAGATACTCACACTTGCTTTTCTCTGAAGTTTATACATAAGAAGAGACTCACTTGTTTTTCTTTAAAGTGATACTTGCATCATTTTCTCCTAGGATAAGACATAAGCAGCCAGTCATTTTCGGGTGTGTCGCACATCTGCTCTGGTACAACCATTTATTGAGAGTGACAGATCAAGTCCATGTTTTCAAGGTTCTTAGACACGTAGCGAGGGAGGAGTGATTGTGAATAGGATGGAGATAAATGAATTGATGAGAGATGCCTGGAAACTTTTTCAATATAAGGCAAAGATACATAGCTTAACATGGATGGGCACTCTGGCAGGAATAGCATACAATTCCCATCTGAGCAATGTTGACTGAGCTGGCACCCACGTGGTACAAGGATTCAGTTAAATGAATGTATCACAAACCAGACTCCTAAGTAGAAGCATGAACAACTAAAATATCCTCCAAGGTAGAAACTACTTACCAGGTTGGGCAAAAAGATAGTTGAGTAGAGAGAAGAAGACAGAGTGGAGAATGACTTTGGAGGGGAAATTCAGAACTCAGATTATGCAGGGCTTTATTTTTTTTAAACACAAAGTTATTCTCTCTACTCAACTACTCAACTATTGTCCAAACAAATGTTAGCATATAGGTGAATCAATTGGGAATCTCATTGAGACAAAATTTCTTGATGATTCTGTACAGGATTCTGTGTCTCTAAGAAGCTTTCAGCTGAGACTCCAATATCTAGTCCCCATGTCATGCTTCTGATAGCAAAGGGCTGCGCAGTGACAGGAGCTGGACTTAATCCATTTTTAGTAGAAAATTAAGCAGAGTGTGAGGAGAGATGCTAGGGGAAGAGCGAAAACCTGTAAGGAGGATGAGGCATACTAGTGACTGCCGAAAGGAGAAACTTGGATAGTTAAGACTTTGAAGAGAGAAGCAGCCTGTATGTTGTCCACACAGAGGAGTCATGCTTGCCAGTTAAATCTCTAAAGGGAAGAACCAAGTTGGATATTTAATGATGTTAAAAACTGTGGAACGTTTTGATGTAGTTCTTTACTTAAAATGGTTATATACATTACTGGATTTTAGTAAGTCATAGGAATCTATGATTTGAAGACTTGGAGGTTGACAAATGGTAGATCAAAGACAAAGTAAATGTCCCTGACTTTTGTCAATAAAGTTTTATTGGAATATGGACACACCACACACACACACACACACACACACACACACACACACACACACACACCCCACCACCACCACCACCACCACCAACAACAACAACAAAAAAACACAAAACCAAACCAAACAACAACAACAAAAAAAATCTGTGGGTCATGACCCAAGAGGCATTGGCCCTGAATGTGGATGTCATGAAATACTTGTCAATTTTTAAATTCTTTTAAATTCACAGCCACCAAAAAGTAATTAAAAGTTGAAAGCATAATGAGTCTCAGGTGTTTCTAGTTGTGTTTACCCTTATGGCATCACATGCTTTCACTGCAGCCTTACTTCTGAACACAGGACCTACACATTATCTGCAATACAATGGCGGCCAACGAACATTGCTTGGAACAGTCTGGTGCAGATTTAAGACTACTCTAAATTATGCACTGCGGTGTTTGAAGTCTACAGACAAGGTATCTCCCTTTTATCAAAACAAAAGATGTAATTAGGAAAAGCAAAGATGATTAATATTTTCCTAACATTATTGTTCAACATGTAAGTTCAAATTAGCCTGCATCTGCATTGTATTGTGTTAGAATTTTATGGATTTGTCTACCTAATCATCTGTCCATCCATCTATCTATCCATCCATCCACTCATCCATCATTCTTTCCTTCCATTTACCTCCCTCCGTATCTACCTACCTACCTACCTACCTACCTACCTACCTACCTACCTACTTATTAAACATCTATGTCTATGAATCTATCTATCTATCTATCTATCTATCTATCTATCTATCTATCTATCTATCTACTTCTATCTAATCTATCATTTCTTTTTTTCTGTCATCATCATTTACCTACCTACATACTTTCTGTCTATATGAGACAGGGTCTCATTGTTTATTTCATTTTGATCCACAGCTCTCCATGTAATGAAGGCTGGCCTCCAGTTGTGATCTTTCTCCTTGTTTCTCAAGTGCTACTGTTTTTTATCTAAGAGCTACCTACCAGTTCTGGCTTGATCATTTTTTATGTAGCCACTGATTCATGGAAGAGCTGAGGCGTATCTTTATTGCTTATGTACTTTTAAATAAAGCACTATTAAAATACAGTGGCATCAAAGTTCTGTTCTTTTCAGTATAATTTTTATCAAGTTGCAAATATACCCTTCAACCATTTCTCATGCTAATACTTAGATTATTTTTACACAGTGATGTGTGCTGCACATTTCCATTTTAAGATCTGGTCATTGCCTCAAGCATACCCATCTACAACTGTTCTCATCAAAATTTCCTAACAAAGCAGTGTTGCTTTTAGATCAGCGTTCATAACTATTTTGGACTGAGTCTCTCTGTAAGGCTGATGAAGCCTGTAGACCTCCAAAAAAAAATACACACAAATACATATGTAAATATTTTTGCCTGCTTAATTTTCTTTCACTCCATGCTCATTTCTACCCCATAGCTGGATGAGGAGAGCCTGTGAAGTGTCAGGTCACGTTCGCTCTTGATTTTCATAATGATCACTTGCTAATCGTAAAATGAAACTGGCTACAAACTGTGCAAGTAAAACAAACTAAGCCTTAATTCCACTCCAAACAACTTTTAATGATGAGGCTTATTGTTTGGTTTGTATGAGAAGTGATTGTAGCAAAACTGTAAATGAGTAAATAATCTCGAAAGCCAACTGATTGAAGATTTGTGCTTTGAGAGAGAAAGTGAAGGAAGTTCACACTCACAAAGGAAGTCTGAAGCAGAGAAAGTGAACTCCCATGGCTGACTTTGTGAACTGAGAGGTAGGCTTGTCAAGGCATGTAAGAATCCCCAGCCCATCACTGCCTTTGTATCTGAGTCAAAGAGGACATTGTGGTGAGGGCTGAATCATGGAGACCATCTGTGTCAACAGTGAAAGGATTACAATTCACCCTTGCAATTTTAAAGCCTTCAGAGCAGAAGTAACCTTCAGAGAAGTTCTACAGATTTCTGCCTGCTGAGAAATTGAAAGGCTTGCATCCTCTTGATACCAGCCTCCAGAAATGTTTCTTCCACATTGAAAAGTTTGCATCCTTCACTTCCTGCTCTCTCTTTCTGGAGAGGCAGCCAGGACAAAAGAAAGCATCTTTTCAGCAGTCTCTAAAATAGCAACTTCAGAGACTTGAATCAAAAGTTTTACTCATTCTTAAAGCTGAAAGTACTACCTACCAACCCAAGCCAGGAACAGATTCCCTCCTGATTCACAGGCCCAGGAGAGGCTTTTCTCTGTAAACAAGCACCACTATTGCCTATAGTCAGTCCTAGGCTCTGACAATATCAGTTTCTCTCTGATCAGGTAAATTAAAATTTTAATAATATTTTTCTGTGAACTGGTACATCAAAAAAAATCTGTGTGGTCTATTGTTTCTAAGAAGAAGCACATGTTATAAGCTTGTCTTGAGTGTGAGTGTGTGTGCATATATGTGTGTGTGTGTGTGTTTGTGTTTGTCTATGTGTGTTTGTATGTATGCTTGTGCATGCCCATATGTACTTCTCTGTGTGCATGCATATGAATCTGAGTACTTTTGTTTGTGTTACGTGTGTATACTTGTGTGTGTCTGTTATTTGTGTGTGTTCACATGCAAATGTATGCTAAATATACAGTCTAATTTTTCAGCAATATATACAGTAGTCCTCCGAAGGTTTCTGAAGCTCCTTTGTATTTCTATCCTTCCAAATTTTTCCCAGACCACAGTCCCTATGTCATGACCAATCTTCTGATTTTCAAAGTAATATAACAATATTCTACATGTCAAAAATAAGAAATAAAATTAAAAAAACAAATGAAAACCTAGAAACATTATTTACAACATATCAGATCCCTAAGCAAGAGGTTTAATTCTGGAGAAAAATCGGCCCTCCCTCTATTAGAAGGAAGGTGTCATTTTTAGCATCAAGGACTGGAAGGTGACACTGGAGGACTTTTTTCTAGACTTTTTAAAAGTGACACTTGCCTTCAGGTTTCCTCACATAATTTAGTTGCTATATTTAAAACTTGCCGCTTTGTCCAATTAAGGATATAATTGTTTCATCTGTATCTGTGGATCTCTACTTCTCTATGCCATATACAAAGCATGAACGTACCCTTTTGTGTTGTTGATCATCAGTCTTTTGTTAATATAACTTTTTTTGCCCTGCTCCCAAAAGTAAACAAATAAAGCCTAAAATTGTTAGATTTTTCTATGTTCTATATTTCCCTTCCAGTTTAGCTTTGCGGATCGTCTTTCTGATCACAATCTTTGTCATATTTTCTTTTTTCTCACTTGTTTAGAACTCTGTATATAAAACTGGTACCCAGCATACCATTCCTTAAAACATTCCTGTATTGAGAAATAATACCAAACACGAGATGTAACAGGTAGAAAGTTTCCTTCTGCAATTACCCCTAAAGCATTTTACAAACCGAAGTTGCAGAAATGAAGTTATGTAGAGTTGCAAGTCAGAGCAATCCATGATCAGACTGTAGGACATGCATTCCTGGGGCCCTAAAATTAGGAAAATGTTAAAGAAGTTATTTACTTGAAATTCCCTTATCAAGTTTATTTTGTCCAGTCTCCTTTTCCAAGAAGAATTACTACCAAAATCATTTAGGACAGATGGTTGACTCTATTTTTAAAATGTTCTAGAGTCGATAATTTCACAAGCTCCTTTGGTAGCCTGTTTCAGTGTTTAATCACTCTCACACTCAAGACGGCCTCCCTTATGTGTAATATATGGGTATCTAAATAATGGAATACACTGAGTGAAATACGGAGGGTAATTTTAACTCTCAGAGCTGCTAGAACTGGAGACCTAAACAATTTCTCAAGGAGACACATGACTCAATTATCTCCTCTCTGAAGTTGACGTCTCCATCCTTGACCTTTCACCCCCTTTAGAAGTCTGTAATTCTTACTTTCCACAAGATATTGTCTCCTGACTATCCCACAGATATTTGTGATTTTAACTAATCAAAATAGAAGCGTTTGACTTCTTAAGCAACGCAATTTCCTTGAGACTGTGGTTTTCCATTTCAGCCTGCTGAATATTGGGTCTGTCTCTGCCTCTCTGTTTCTCTCTCTATGATTTCAACACAACAGTCAACAAGCTGCTATATCGAACCACTGATGGTCTTTTAGACATCCTTGGCTGAAGGCCCTAGAAATTTCATTCTTCATCTATTTGTTCTTTACCTCCCAGTTGGAATCTCTATCATTCTCACATTAGTAATTGGTCTGAATATTCACCATAGAGTTTGGGATGTTAGTGACAGTATTCTGCGTGAGGCTCTCTTTTGTCTCTCTTGCCTGCAGCATCATCTTCCCTCCAGCTGGGTGCACCTCTTGAGTGATGGTGACTGGTTAAGTTACAATTCTTAAGTTTCTTTTAGGTGTCAGGGAAGCCTTTCAAAGGGATTTAGAGATAATGAAATGTTAGGAGCGGAGCTTAAGCAGCCTCCTTTCCTAGGGTGTGTGAACTTTACATGTTTTTGATGTAGGGAAAGGGATTGCATTCCTAGAGTGTTTAGCTCACAGCTCACTACAGTATAGTCTCTCAGCACAGGGAGCAAATGCTCCCGCTCCCCCATCTCTGCTGGCTTCAAATAAGTGGCCAGAGGGCAATCTGGAAGGTCTCAGGGAAAATAAATCCTGTGTACTCTGGTTTTTCTGTGTCCACATACAGATCATTGTGCAAATTGAAACATGCCTTCCTGTTCCTGACAAATGACATACCCAGCTTCTCCTTCAATCTTAGAACTTCGAAGAACCACTTTGTCATACTATATTATCGCTTTATATCCTTGAAGGATTCTCCTTAGCTTCCCTCAGAATTGAATGCTTCACAAACTCGAAATACCAATGAAGGTAGGTGTCTGAATAGTATAATTAAGGTCTCTCTCCACTCTTCAACTATTTTGAAAGCATCAATGTCAATAATACAAAATGAGACCCAAGCTAGCTCCCCACGTCTGAGAAAGTCTCAGTATCTACCTTAGTGACGGAGGGGCATTACATATTTCGGTGAAAGGAGGGGCTCTAGAACAGAAGCATCTTAGCTTATATAGTTCTTTTCTTTGAATCAGACGGGAACACATCCTCAATCACTTTCTTCCCATTTCTTCATTTGTAAAATGGGAAGTCTATCAACCCCACAGGCTCTTGTTAGGAATAATCATCAGGTACCACATTAGCACTGTGACATGCATGTAATATCCACTGATAAGGGACAGAAGACTCTGAATGGAAGCTGTATTTTCTAGACTTCACACACTGCGAAAGAGAAGCGAGTATAGCTTCTTCAAAGGTAGGAGTGGTTCATACAGACCTGTGGAGAGAGAGAGCTTGACAGATTTGATGCTCATTACATAGGCCTAGACCTATTAAATAAAAAAAGTGTAGTTTCCCAGCTGGGTAGGATGAAAGCTGAGCAGAAATTGTAACTAATAGCATGGATGATAGTGGAGAAAGGAAGTCGGGATTCACTTGTCTTGCTTAGTATGTTGCGAATAAGAAAAATAAAGAAGCATATAGTTGGTTCTAATTAAAGTGTTAATGACCCACAATAGCATAATAAACCATTTTGTTAAGATGTTTATATAATTTATTTTAAGCAAAAATAAGAATTAGTTTTTCTTTTGGATTTAAGGCAACTGTATCACGTGACTTTGAATTTGAATTGAGTCAATGTCAGAGTGAACTGCATTGACTTGATTTATATTAATTGAATGCCTGATGTCTGTGTCAGTGTCTAGTTCTCTTCCTTTGCTTTGACTTATGGTTTGTTTAGTCCTCACAATGATGTCAAGTTGATAGACTTATTAGTTCTGTTCTACAGGAGTAGGCACTGCCACAGTCGGAATCTGATGGGTTCTTGGGAATTCCTCGAGTCTCTGAAGTATTCCTGGATACACTGATGATCTACATTATTCTGTAATCTCGAGCTCCACATGAACTCCTTGGGAGTTTGCCTTGCAGGGAAAAAGTTTGCAAATCCATTTATCCTCAAAGATAATACAGCAAATCAAACTTTTGGCAAGGGGAGTGAATTCAAGACTCTTCCTCCATTCAGGACATGTAAAAACACATCAAATAAATGATTGCATTTCACTTGCTCTGATAAGTTCTGTATCTATGGGCAGCAATTTATTAATGACTTGAGAAAAACATGTAAGCCAATTTTCTCCATGGAATTATAATTTTTACAAATCCTCCAACAACCTGGATAACCTGAATCCTATTTAACATCTTTGGATGTCAGTCAGTCCATTGCTAAAACCAGACAAGACATGGGACATTCTTTGAAAAAGAGGCTATGTTACATCATACTAATTAATGGGAAAAATAAGATGTTGAGAATATTAAAAATTGGGACAAAAGGTTAATGCCTTGAATGTGGTTTATAGAGACTGGAAACATGGTCTTCCTAAGAACAAACACCGGATTGAAAGACTCTTAGATATCTGGCTGAAATGGATGCATTTGCTGTTAACTTTCAGAGTCTAATGATAATTGCTCTGCATTACATCTTTTTGTCCTGTTTAAACAATACTTTAAAAAAAAAAGAAATGAAAACACAAGACCAAATGCCCTTTTGCCTTGCTGCAGGGAAAGTTTAATGCCAAATAGTTTCTTTATTTAGCAGGTCATCACATCTCAGATAGAGATTTTTTTTTCGCTTATGTTACATTAACTGATACAGCTAAGTAGTTCAATGCACATTTATTGGACTTTGAGATCTGTTTTCTCACACATTTTGTCTGATAGATGAATATACAAATGATGTCAAAAGCTTCAGGCAATGATGTACACACAAGGACAACAAACAAGAGAATAGGAACAAGAACTGAATTCAGATGCATTTGTTTTCTCTGGATACTTAATCTAGTCTATCTTTGAAAACTGTGGATAATGATAACTTCAAAAATAATTCATCCCACCCATGAACAAAATGCAAAATGCTTTGAAGTTTCTGAAGGAGTGATTCTTATAAAAATTGAAACCTGTGTGCTTAGTTATAAATTCTATATGCATACAGTGAGAAAACTTGAAAATGTAGCTAGTGGTAAAACTATAGAGAATGTTTTTAATTGAAATAATATTATATCATTTTTCATCTCCATTTCCTGCCTCCAGCCACTCAGTGCTACCCACCCACTCTCCTGTACCCTACCCCAAAGTTGCTAGCCTCTTTCCTTGATTATTATTACATACACGCATGCATGCTTATGCTCGGACTCTCTCTCTCTCTCTCCCTCTCTCTCTCTCTCTCTCTCTCTCTCTCTCTCTCTCTCTCTCTCTCTCACACACACACACACACACACACACACACACACACAAATTACTGAGAATTGGGAGCTTATGGTTTCAAAGTTGACCTCCTTGGATTGGACAGCCAGTAAGCGGGCTCATCCCTAGGAGAGTCTAATTCTCCTTTTCTCAGAAATTATTAGTTGTCTATAGTTTTTTGTCTAGGGGTAGAACCCCACAAAGATTTACTTCTGTATGAACATGTCTATTGATGCTGCCATTGTTTAACTCTTGTCAATGTAGACATTTCTAGGGTAGACTCAAGATCCTTGTTTGGGCAAGTTGTTGGATAACTAGGATGAAGAAAAATGTTTCATTGCTAGACAAGCCCATACTGTTTGAATTCTTTACTGTGAGTTCATGAGGATTCATATTCCTTAGCTTGTGAGCATCCCTGTGGATTAATTTAGTCCAGAAGCAATGCCAAGAACAACCTATCCATTATACTGTGGCCATCTAAATGCATACCCGGCTACACTGGGAAAAGAACACTTGCAGTAGGTACTCTTGTTTCTGAATGCTGTTGTCCTTGCCCATGGGGGAAAAATGAGACTTAATTGCAATTATTTACAGATATATGTTTTATTTTAAGGGTTGTTGAAGAAATATTGCCAGAGAAGAAAACTTTGTATAGGATTTTGAGCCTTTGCCACTAATCTGAATTTCTTTCACTTATGTCCAGTTCTGTACTATACACAAAACAATTTCTGCATGTATTTAAAATATTTGCTTAAGAAGTTAGATATTTAAAAAAGAAGATACAATTTAGTTTCTACCTTTCCTTTCCTTAAATATAAGATAATTTACAAAATTATAAAATCGTAATTATAGTGACACCTCTTAAAACTGTTGAGAAGGGTTAGCTGGGGATGGGTTGACATTATATACTCCATAACGACTGTAGTCATTCTCACATCTGACTCAATATTCAATATGAATAATTTGTCTTTGGCATGACTTTGAGTGTTTCAAATGCCTAACCCTAAACTTAACTCTGATGGCCAAATAATTGCCCATAGGACTAAGCATGGTTACTGGGGCTAAGAAAAGACGACAAAAAAAATCAAAATGTGTATACCAAAAAAAAAAAAAAAAAAAAAGAATGTAGACATAATCAATAATTTAATATGACTGAATTTCTTGAAAGAAGAATGACAGTAGAGATTTGCAGCCAAATTACCAAGTTACTACATCTCTGATTTTTATTTTTAGTATAAAAAAACAAATTCCTCTGCTTCAGAAGGCCATTATGAGATTTAATTATATAAAACACATATTAAGTACCTATCACAGTGACAGGTAGATGTCCATGTTTTACTGTATCGTGAAGGATGGATATGTAACAAATAGCCCATATAGATGTCAATAAGTAGGTCAATCATAAAATGTGTTGCCTGGAACATGACATTTTGAGCATGCCAGGATAAAGGCATATGTAGTCACCCATTCTCTACCTCAGTGTCAGCAGAGATGATAAGCAGTTTGCTAGAATTGTTCACCCAAGGTATAGACAATTACCTCAGTTCCTCATTCCATAGCATGGCCTGGTAGAACTGTGCCGACATTATTCTGACATAATTCTGCTCTAATGACATGGATCATTTCCAAGTAAAAGGATATCGAGTGGGGAATCCCATGGCTATTACTGGCTGCTTTTTATTGCAAAAGTAATATCTGCGTAAGATAAGAGACTTTAAACACTACAGAAGGGTATAAAACAAAAAGCAAAATTTTCCTAACTCTTCCACTTCTTCTATTGCCCAATGGGACTATTTTTCCTGTGCAGTTATAAACATATCCTTAATGCTACATATGTAATCACAAACTTCATATCTTAAGAAGTGAGCACATTTAGGATGCTCAGCTTTTGTCTAGGACATACAATTTCCTGCAAAGGTGAATTAACAAAATCGCCTCTCCTTTAAGGCCAATGACCTCACTAAAGAGATGCCAGGTTTCCCTTCTAACTCTGAAGACCTTGGCCACCAGTAGGGGGGAGTCCTTGTGCAGTATGGCTGGCTGTGTGACCCTGGTCTGTTACTCTTAATTCCTGTCTCACTACTGACAGCAAAGGAGTTTTATTTCAGTCTCCTAACGGTTGGAGGCTATTTTGTGGGTTAAAGTAGCTGCATCTTCATCCTGATTAGCCCAACTTCTCTCTACCTATGAGAATTCCAGTCCATTTTTAGGAATGCACACTGATACTAGGTAATTCAGGCTCACTCCAGAAAGCTAGTGTTTGTTCACATAGCAGAGACAAATAACCTTCTTCTTTCTTTTCATGCTCTCTTCCCTTTCTCAACACAAAGCAAGCACAACAGCTGTGAATGTGAGGGACAGGATAGTGCCCTGTGCAGAGGGGAAAAAGTCATCATGTACGTGGAAAACATTACAGTGTCTGCCCAGCCGAGCTTGTGAAACCAGAGACAAGGACAATATTTAGCCATTAACAACTTTATTTAAAAGCAAACATATGTCCTTATGATATGACCCCTGTGTTCACTGAGAATTAATTGCTCAATAGTAGTAAACTCAGGTCACAGCATCCTTTCTTGGAAAGGGGGAAACACTGAGGCAGAAATTCATAACAGAAACATTGCAGGACAAAGATTCTTTTTCCATGAGCCCAACTGAGGAGCCCAAAATCAATTTTACTACATTTTAAATAAACTCAGTGTACTATAGATTTGGAGAGGGAAAAAGCCTGGACTTATGTACTGTTTCTTATGTGCAAAGTTTGCAAAACGTAACATAGCAAGGAAAGCAGGATCTTTGATAGGTCAGCTGAGACTTTCTGGCTATTTGCATCTCCTTCAATCTGTTTCCTGGAGTAGATTTTCTTTCCTTGTTGGAAGTGCTATTATTTCTGTTTCCTTGATGCTGGGAAGCATAGACATAAAGGATATGCTCATAGTTTCATACCTTATATGTTTTTTTTTTAGGAAAGCTGTAAATATAAAGCAACTTGGCTTCATGAATAAGTACCTTTATGACATAATAACTAATTCATTGAAATAAGTCAGAGATAAAGATGACTTGGTCACTTGGATAGGTCTCTGGGGTAGAAAACTGAACCACACACATACTTCAGCTCTCAATGACCCACTTGGCAAAAATATCTTTCTTATTTTTAGACTCTGACTCACTCTAGAAGTTCAAAAACCACCAGATTTAATTGATTGCAATGTTTATTACAACAGGGTATCATGTCTAGGGCATTTCCTGCCTAGATTAATTCTTAGCAGGGTTTCATGAGCATGAAGCGTTTCTCGTTTCTCTTCCTCTCTTTGTCCTTCATCCTCCTCTTGACCCCTTCCCGTCTCTGTAAGATCCTCTCCTGCTAAGAGGGTCTAGGCCTCCCACATCTCCTCCTTCTCTATCTCATTCTTCAGCAGCAAAATAACAAATTTGAATGGCTCAAACTTACCAGATGCTGGAACCCCAAGCATCTTATATGTGAGTTACCAGATTTTCAAATCATCATTTCCTATGGAGAGTTCCCTTTGTGAGGACGTGACCCTCTGCACAGAGACAGTCTACTGTCTTCCTCCAGGATTCTGTGGGAATCATTTTGATTCATGTGGAGTTGGGTGTATCACAGAGACCCTACCTGTACTCAAGAGCTTCTGAGGAGGAAGATTCATAGCTACACACTCCCTCTACACTGTTAAATATATCTACTGCGGAGCAGTGATGATACCATCTAAGGGCCTTCTTCCCTTTCAGTCACACAGATTTCCTGAGCACTTTTAGCTTAACCCAAGTGAGTTGAGTAAATGAATAAGAAAAAAGGCAAAAAGTTTGACAGATCTTGCCCTTACTTCCTGGAATGATTTGTGGAGGGAAAAAAAAGCATGCTAAAATTTTGTTTAGGAATTCTCCTCAGCTTCAAACTCTTCTTAAATGTAAAGGCTACTCTCATCCCTGACCATCTGTATTTCTGGGAAAAGATGCTGACTTGGAAGTTACTATAAGGATTTGGAGGAAATCTGCATTGCAGAATTCAAAGTGACTGATTTGGTAAGGCTAGGTGGAAAGATTCATGAGAAAACCTGCATCTCAGAGGCTTCTCTACAAGATGGAATGCATCCGTTCTCCTTAGCTGCCTGCCCATAATTTCCAATGACTATTATCTTTGAATTACAACAGTTCGGATTCTACAATTCAAAACCACGAGTTGATGGGGGAGTGATTGTTTAATAACTGTGGCTGCAGTGTTAAGAACAGATTATAAGAAAGAATGGGAATGTTGGAGAGACTCTTCAGTTGGAGTCCCGAGGGGAACCCTGTCTGGGCCATGGCACACTCAGTAGCTGATTGCTCATCTCATTTCTATCTCCCTATTGGATGGCAGAGTGGAGAAAACTAATGGAGAATCATGGCCAGGAAACCAGACAAACAGGAAACATAGCTATAAACATGGGCAGGAAGCTGTTTGTTTCAATTAGTAATGAAATCCTCACTTGGAGAAACTCAGTCCAGACAGCCTGTTTTAGTGGCTTGTGTGTCAGGGACTGCATCACGCTCAATTCCCCCCAGAAGTATATAGAAGTCTTCTCACTGTTCTGTATCTTGGAATGCATCTCTTTTAGGACACTGTCTTTAAGAGGTAATTGATGCAAAAGGAATTATTGGGCAGGGAAGGGGGGAATCCAGTGTAATTTGTGTCCTCATGGGAAGAGGTTAAGAAGGCAGATGCAAAGGTGGCCACATGACCACAGAAAAGCACAGCGACATGACAGTTATTCTTGGAGACTCTTCAATAATCCAGCTCTCCTTATTTCTGGATATTGAACTTCTAGTTTGCAGAGCAGAGGGACGATGGGTTTCCACTGTTCAAGGCTGATATTTTGTTATGGTATCGAGAGGAGATTAACACTGCCTGCATTCAATAGCGGGTTCTGAGATGGTCTACAGAAACAAAACCAGAAGCCCAGATAAACGAGGAAACTATGGAAAATTATGTCTATGGGAATCAGGGGAGTTTCCCTGGGCTCTGGAGACTAACTCTTGCATCCAGTTCTGGGAGGCAGCAGCTCTTTGTGGTAAGCTGAAAACTGGGTCACAGGGAAACAAATCACTTGTGGAGACTCATTTTCTCTCACCAGAATGGCTAGACATGTTCTTCCTCTTTTTCCCTGGAAAGATTGGATGTATTTGCCATCTTAGTCTTTTGATGGTTCTGAAGTTCTGGGCAAGCTGCTTACATAGAAGTTGAATGAAAGAAGTTGTGATTTTGTGATAAAGTATTACACACTTGCAGGTAAAAACAGTCTTCCACACTGAGTCTTCAGGGAGTGCAATAGAAGAGAACCTCTCTCCCAGTGAGAGATACTGAGGAGAGTTTTGCCTATGAAGAAAGGCTTTATTCTGTTAGCTACTGAGGCTTCTGGCCCTCTTCTGGGCCCTGTCCACCTTTGAAATGCCTATTGAGTTATATGACAATATCATCTCTCACTGAACTGCCCATGGTTCAAGATGGTAGCCTATAAGGTAGATTCTCGCTTCAATGTAGCGTGATTAGTAGTCATATCTATGTGGCACTGTGATAACTTCATGCCTTTCCATCTTTTCTTGTTGAGTTTGTCTCCTGCTGTCCTTACAGAACTGTTTTATTTTAGAACTGATGATTATATCCTAATGAAAGGAGAACACATTGCTATGGGGGTTAGGGCAGTTTTTTCCCCTTAATAGGACAGACTTAAGGCAAAAGGGTTGGGCAGTAACTTCTGAAAGAAACTTTCTTCAAATGAACTGGAACAATACCAGAGGCAGCTGCCGATCACTCACTGTGCGCTCCTCAGTATTAAATCCTGAGAAGTTTCAGTTTTATTAATGGCTTCATTCCTGAGTCCTCAATATTTGTAAGATTTATGAACACATCTCCAAGGTTCTCATTGTGCAAACTATGCTTGCATGATATCCTGAAGAGATTTTCCTGCTGGTGAAACTACCTTTCTTTGAATTCCTCTAATCTGTAGCTTGGGATATTCGAGAGAAGTTCATTCTGAAATATGGACTCTTAGCAGCAAATGGGTTTGCTCCATAAACATAAGGGCAAGAGTGGGATATGAGTGTAAATTCAATTCATGTCTACTTTAAGAAACATATTTTAATACTAACATATACTAACAATTAAGCTCCCGTTCTCTACTTCCTGTGTCTGAAAGTAATGTGGTTAATTCTGCATTCTCCTTTGGCTATGCTTCCCATTCTGCAATGACTTGTGTTTCTCTGGGATTCAAGTCTAAGTGAAAATAAATCTTTTCTGCTCAATGAAGTATTATATTAACAGAAAAGTGATTAATATGAAGGACTCAATTTTTGTTAGTGAGTTATCTGTGCATTTTTACCAAGGCAGTAGGAGGGAGAGAGAGGAAGAGAAATGGAAAGAAAGAGAAAAGATTGGGAGAAAGGGGGGGAAATTCAAAAAAGAAAGAAAAAGAAAAGTTCTCTTTAAGCATCTACAGCTTGGATGCTGCTGAGCTGAATACCTAAAATGGATAGACATTTCTAAATAGCAAAATGTTTATAAACTTGCTTAATTTCATATTTTATCACAGTGGTATTTCCGCTATAGCTTTCAAGCTTACACTGAGATGATCTGTATTCAAATATTCTCATAATCATGTTGGCAAAAGCCTAGGCATATCTTTTATTTCTTTCCATTTTTGTTTTAGTCTTTTCTTTAAAAAAAAACTAACAATAATATGCAGCAAGCAATGCCCATTTTGTAATATCTATATCTTCATATGTTATAAAAAATACAACACCTTTGATATTTATACTGATGAATATAGAGACAGGCATGAAAACGAACAAATTATTTCCTTCACTGGATTATTTTATGTACTATTTGAGAATATATGGATTTATTATTTGATCATTATGACAAAATAATTTTTATAAACTTCTATTTTAAATAATATATTTATAAATGAGGTAAACAACTCGTAACACTTAATGATTGTCTGCTTTGCACTTTCCACTAACTAAGCAATGGTTTATTTAGTAAGTGTTTGCACTTCCTCCCTAGTCTCTTCTTTTCTCTTCTTTCCTACCCCTAGTTTTCTTTGTACCACTCAGATGTTCTTATGTGATAAACTGTTGAAGAATAACAGCTATTGGCCTTCTGAATGCATTACTTTCTTCACCTAAGGACCACAGGTCTGCAGCCCACCCATAGGCAGCCCATGGAGGACCCCTTGACCCTTTCCTCAAAGACATAGGCTTTGACCTGGGCTGCTAGTGATCAGGTCTCTCATCCACCTGGAGGACCAGTTGCCTCACAGAGTGACACATGTCTTCTCCACCGTGCAATGCTCCTTGCATCTCCTTGTTCTTGGCAGGATCAGAATTCCAAGCCAGACTGAGGGCTAGCCTCCTCAGGATCTGTCTGCTTCTTCTAGCATAGGAGTCTACCCAAGGAAACCTCTTGGAGAGCTTATTCTGTCCTGGATATCTGCATTGAGGAACAGTTCCACAAAAGAACACTTAAAAAAACAAAACAAAACAAAACAAAAAAACAAAAAGCAAACACCTGTCTTCCAGAGTAGACGACTCTTTCCTTCTTTGACTGTTATCACCTATTACAGTTTCCGTTCTTAATAGTCCCCACTTTCAATTTACATTCCATCCCATGTATTCCTGTGCCCTGCTTAATTTTATGTCCTCTTGCTCTGTTTCTATCTGCATTATTTCCTTATTCATCCCCATATCTGTAGCTCACATCTACTACATGGTCTCAAATATTACCACGTGAATGTCAGTCCCTAAAAAGACTGAATTATCTAGTGCTGGATCATGTTCCTTTTCTGATGAAACAGATAGAAGCTGACTCTTATAGTTCCTGACATCTAGTGGCAGGAAGAAAAACTATCCTCAGAGCCCAAAATAATGTCATTGGCTGGCTGAAGTCCAAACAATTGAAAATGGTCAAATGCCTATACTTTGGGGGCTTTGAAAAAAATTTACAGGTTTAGCACATTACATATTTCATGTGATATATGCCTCATTGAGAACTTGGTTAAGTCTTAGCATGAGGACAGAAATCTGATAAGAAAGTCTAGCAGACCCCAAGTAGGTAAATTAGTTAGACAGTGGCCTGAATCTCCCTACTGCAGAAATTCACTATTCCTTATATCTTTTTATATCTACTCACAAAAAAATAAAAACAAAAAAAATACACATGAAAACTCACAAAATCCTCAACATATTGAAGGCGGTGCTTAGAAGATGAATGCCAGAACTGAAGATGCATCTCTGACATTGCAAGGTAATAAACTTAAATTCAAATGAAACTTGAAGTTCAAGCAGAAGATGTGATGAATTATATCTGTAATGTATTATAAACTTTGAGGGCCAAGTAGAGTTAGGGAATGGGGAAAAGTCACTTTTATACTATTTCCCCTTTCATTACTGTGCAGTTGATAGTTTTATTTTTAGTGGGACGGAAGTGCTATGCACTGTTCTAGTCATTTGAGGTAGACCAAAGGGGAAAGAAATAAGATGTGCCTTTGGGGAGGTGAGCCTCTTGCTGGTCTACCCTACAAGGCTGTGAATTTCTGTATATTTGCTATGTAAAAGATTAAATCTTTCTCCTGGGAAAGGCTAGATCTTGGCAGCTCAGAATTTTGGTGAGTGGGGTCTCTGTTCCCATGACCAACACTTTGTGAAGCCTGCTATTGCAACCAGTTGGATGGAGTATCAGAACTTCTGAGAGCTCTATTTTATGAGGAAAAAAGTCTTCAAAAGATAGTTCCCAAGGTACCTTGATGAATTAGGAGGATGCATGTGGAAAGTTGTTCATAGGGTGTGGTGACAAAGGGAACATAGGCACACAGGATCCCACAATGACAGAAATCAATGAAGAGGAAGCACAAGTGATCGGCCAGAACCCTGAAACCTGTCAATCACAGAGAAGGAGAAAGCGAATTAGATTATTTTTACTCAATTTTAAAGAAACCCACCGGGTTTCTAGTGTGATTTATGACTTCCTCTTTCATAGTGGAGAATATATCTCTGCTAAATAAGTTGGCAGAAGTTTTTACAGGCTTTGTGGAAAGAAGATAACTTGTATCGTCTTATAAGTTTATAAACCTGGTTAAATAACAATAACATTGTGATTGCAGTCTGTTCTCACAGCAACCAATTACTGTACATTGTTATATTTTTCACCACTAGAGCACAATAATTGACAAAGACAAGTTGAAAAAAAAAAATTTTGGCCCAGAGTTTAGACACTCAGTCCATGGGTAGATGGAAGAACCTCAGGGTGGAAAGGCAGAGCAAACCTGTTCAACCAATGGCAGCCAGGGAGGAAGAACATAGTGTAATTATAGACTTCCTTTTTCCTTTCTATTTCACTTCATTCTGTATATACGAGGTGATGACACTACATTCACTTTTTCCCTACTTTGTGGCCTTAAATGTCTTCACATACATTCCCTTAGATCTTTTTTATTAATTAATTAATTAATTTATTAATTAATTTATTTATTTTTACTAAACTAGGCATATCACAGTCCAACTGACAGCTAAGATTAACTATCACAATGCTATCTAGAGAGACACTTGACAGAGTAGAGACTTTGAGACATAAGTCTTATTCTCCTGGCTGATCACCAAGTTCTACCTCATGTAGATACAGATATTATGCTTTCTTGGCATCCTCTTTAGATTGCTTTGTATTAGTTACTTTTCTATTGCTCTGTGGAAAAATGACCAAGGCAACTTATAAAAGAAAATATTTACTTGAGATTATGGTTTCAGAGGGTTAGAGTGCATGATGGCAGATTAAAGGCATGGTAGCAGGAACAGCTGAGACCTCAAATCTCGCTCCACAGGTAAGATGCAGAGAGAGAAAACTGACATCGGAATGGCCCAAGTCTAAAATGTCCAAGCTTACCCCCTTGACACACCTCCTCCAAGAACTTCGTACTTTCTGGTCCTAAAACAGTTCTATTGATGGGAACTGAATCTTCACATGTCTCTGCTTATTAGAATCATTCTCATGCAAACCACCACATAACTCCTCCATATTGCAAGAGAAATAAAAACACCTCCTTGGCTCTTTAAATACCAAGATTAGAACTGCTTTAAACCACTTTTCCTGCTTTGTCAAAACAAAACAAAAGAAAAAAAAAACAAAACAAAAAACCTCTGATGAAGCAAATTAGTATGGCTTAGTTACAAAGATACGCGTTTGAAGGTGTCTACCTAATGTGCTGACTGCATAATATGTTAGCCCCCATAGGGTTTTTCTTTGTTACTAACATTATAAATCAAGACAAAATCACTACACTTTCAAAGAGTTCACAGGACATATATAAACATAGTTGTGTAAATTCAGTTTTAAGAATTGGAAGGTGAAACATCAGAGCTTTCTAAACACAAAACACAAAGTGAAAGATTTTTTAAATGTGATAAGGTAGTGTAAATAATCCTGCAGATAGCAGATAGACCTCACTTTGTCAGTATTTGTGGTAGTATCTCGTCTGGGAAACACTGACTACATATCCATTAAGGTCAGTTATTATCCATCAAATCTCAACCCCACAGTCATCCAGCTTTTCCTCTGGGATTGGAGGACTTGACCATGCAAACTGGAAGAGAGGCTGGGATGAAGAAGACTTAGTGTTTGGGTTCTTACATAGCCTGTCAGGCAGGTCCTTGTCCTCTTAACATAGGTGAAGTTTTCAAGGCAGAGAAAGTTTTAGACAAGCTGATGAAAGACACCACCAACTCCCATGGTATAGTACAAATCTTTCCATAGTTTCAAGAGAGGCTGAGCAATCAACTAATAAATTGTTTGCTGACCTGAAAAAGTTTCTGAATGAAAAGGGAGTACTCTGACTTAGATGTAGCTGGGTAGACAGCTGCAAAGTCAGATATCTCAGAGAATAATAACAAAATTGAAAACCAGATGAGTCTTTCTAAACCACAGATGGTAGCTGTGTGGACAGTTACCAGATGAGAACCATATGTCTTCTAACACCACAATCTCATAAGCTGTCCAGGGCTCTAATGCTGTGCTGAGGTACAGGGAAGTGAACAATTTCTAATTGATGGCACCAGACACTGACATTACAAAGATCTTTTCAGTCAAGTGGAATGGAAACCTCAG
The DNA here is from genome assembly GCA_028551405.1 of Uromys caudimaculatus. Taxonomy (NCBI): domain Eukaryota; kingdom Metazoa; phylum Chordata; class Mammalia; order Rodentia; family Muridae; genus Uromys; species Uromys caudimaculatus. Next base: position 36,834,738 of record CM052719.1, read on the forward strand.
GTTGAATTTCAATGCAGCGATAGAGAATGATATTTTAATAATCACGTTTAGAAGAATTTGACTTCAACAGCATGTATAAATCCTTTATTTGAAATATCTCCTATATGTCTCATGGCAGGATAGCATATCAGGTATCCTAATAAAAGCGACAGTTTTCCTGCTCAATAATTAAAGGGAACTATGACATCATATATTGATAGTTCTAACAAGTCTTATAAGAAGAAAATCTTTCTGATTTTATTTCAACATCTATTTTCCTAATCCATTTGATTATAAAACATCTTTCCTATGTCAAATGTCAATAAATATCTTTGGAGGACTGAGTCCTGTAGAGGTCATTTGATGGTTCTCTTTGTGTAAGAACACATGGTCTTCTATCATCTTTCCCCCAATTTAAAACAAGTACATTTTTAGTTGGTTTACAGCCTATTTCAAATTAACAAATTCAATAATCATTTTGTGATCACTTACTGTGTGCTGTTCTTCATCCAAATATTTAGAACTTCTCTAAACATTAAGAGTAGATGTAATAGGTCTTCTCATGTAAAAATCATAGAATTTTCCATTTTAAATTATGTACTAATATCAATTTGTATAAAAGAAAACTTATTAATTAAAATTTCCTTCTAAATATGAATATCTAGTACAAAGCTGACAGATTAATTAGAATAGAAAAACAAATCTGACCATATTTTCCATATAATAGTATAAATCTGAAAAAAAATATATAGTGGGTACATTCTTTTAATATTTTGCCGTACTGTTTCATTCTATGGGAAGATACTCTGTTAGCCTCTACCCTGTGACTGTGCTGTCTACTCTTTTTTATGACCCTATAATATGTCATATTTATGCTCATTTCTTCACTTGTGGTATTAAATTCTGCTCTTTGTCCTGATAATCTCTGACACAGACTGTATCATTGGCTTATTATATTGCCTTTATTCTTCATATGCCTGTCTGTTGTGAAATGGTTTTCTCTGAGTTTAAAACATTCCACCCCATAGGAAACTCCTTAAACAGGAAGAAAAATAAGTCAAGATTGCTTCAGGACGTTCCTGACACTGATCACACTGACTAGGCTCCCTTCCTGATACAGTAAGCAGTAAAAGCTGAGAGTCTTCACCAGAAGGAAAGACACTGAGCCACAGAGAACACTCTCAGAGAAGAAATGCTGCAAATAAGCCTCTGAGACAAGAACAGCTGCCTGGAAGAGGTTTAGTTTACCCTGGAAAGGATACTCGTCAACTTTTAAGCTATTTACTATGTAGTATGAGCCAGGTTTCCAGCATTGTGAGCTGTCATTCATGCTGCAGATATGCTTTTATGATGTAGCTCTCTTTGAGTCATTTCTGTTCCTGTAACTAGTCCCTCCCCCACAGACTTGAAAGTTACCCTAATAAATTGTATTGGTTCATGAAGTTGGACTTTGGTATTATGTGTTCATGAAGTGTACTTTGGTCTGTCCTGTGCTCCCTATCTTGGATGGGTAGACATGGATGTTGATTCTCCCCAAAAAACATTTTGTCACATAACACTGTCTCCCACCCTTTAAGATATTTTTTTGTTGTTGTTGTTTTGGGCAATAATTGTTGTGATCTCTATGTCTTGGTGTATTAGTTATCCTTTTGTGGCTGTGATAAATGCCAGGCCAAAAGTAAGCTGGGGAGGAAAGGTATATATATCTTATAGGTTACAGGACAGCCAAGGTAGGAAGTCAAGGCAGGAACCCGAAGGCAGATATTAAAACAGAGGCCAAAAAGTGAGCACTGCCTTGCTCTTTCTATGAATTGTTCAGATTGCTTTCTTAGACAACTCAATTCACCTTTCTGGGATGGCTCTGCTGGTCTCTCTGACAACAATCAATCTGGAAAATGTGCCACCACTATGCCCAAAGCTAATCCTGTGGAGGCAATTTTTCAGATGACTTTCCTGAGTCCTGGTGACTCTGGTTTGTATAAAGTCTACAGAAACTCACTAGTACATGTAACATCCTCTTTCACCGAAGGTAACAAGGAAACCTGGTTCCTTAGGCATTTCTTTTTATAATGCCTGAGTTTAAACGTGTATAGGAGCCGTTGATTGCTCTCAAAATAATTCATAGAGTTCCACCTCAGGTATGCCAGGGTATCACTCCTGGTTGCTCACTCTCTTCTAGCTCACCATATGGGCCTCTAGTAATAGTCACAGGACAAGATTGGTAAGAAAAAGCAATATGTAACTTAGGGAGCAGAAAAAAAATCTCACTTTTGAAAAATGTTATCAATGTAACCAGAATGAGCAACTTGCGCATTCTCTTAGTAGAAAGCTGCACGCTCAGGAGTAAATCACCAAGCTGAACCGTTAACTTTATATATATTGGGGAATTTAGAGGTCCTAGGAAATGAAGGTTTAATGCTGGACCGTATATATATTGATAGAATCTGCTAATAGTGTCTTTGTTGAGAGAAAGTTGGATCAGAAAGCCTCACGTCTGCCCCCTGGGATGTTACACAGAGAAAAGTGGAGCTTCATTAATTCTGTAAAGGTGAACCTGCCTAATGCCTATGACTTGCCCAGCAGGACACGGTGGCTTATGTAAATGGATGCCTTCATTAAGGATACAAAAATATTTTGCGAATTATGGGAGGTCAGAGCTAGTGGTTGACTAGGTTTAAATATGAACTCTTTTATTAATACTCTCTACGTTATATCAGGGAATCAACCTGACCACTGAAAGGGACAGAGGAAGGAAGGAATTTTTTTTATTATTATTCTTATCTGTTTTGCTGTAGGTTCAGTGTTGAAAGGCAAGGTTCTAAGAAGGTATGTTAAGGTAGTTTTAATTGGCAGTAATCACACTAAATATGGAATTTGTCTCAGTATTTAAGATCTCATTTCATCAATGTGGATGCCACTGAATTTCAATACCTGCCCTACCCTGTATAATAGATGTATAACTCAGCATCTCTCTCCCTGTGAGCATCTTGTCATCAACAGTCTGTAGTATCCGCATTGCAAGGCAGCTATGAGTTCAGTCAACACTGAATAAGTGGATTACTCATGTCTTAATGAAAGACTCTTTTCATGCTGAAATACTCAGGGCCATTTCTATACTGAAAGTTTAAGCTATTTAAAAATCACATGGTTTAAGTAAATCATCTACAGAGTCAAATGAACCAGAACAACAACAACAGACAGACAGACAGACAGGAAATAAAAACACATCTAAAAGCTTTATAGTGTTACTCACACTCTTTGAGTTATACTTTTAAAACAGTATCTTAAGTAGTTTCTTAGAGAAATAGAAGTAGCACAGTCTCTAATATACTACACACACACACACACACACACACACACACACACACACACACACACACACCCCACAAATTATTTTAAGACTAGGTTCTCATTTTGTAGCTCTATCTGACTTTGAACTTAGCATACAACACAGATTATTGCCATTAATATCAAGAACTAGAAACAAGTGTACAAACAACCACTGGCTTTCAAACTATGGTTTGTGTCTAAAAGAACCACATCAAATGTCTAGGTTGCAAAATTTGTGCCTTAAATTTCAACGATGAGTGTTGAGCTGTTAGGTGTCTAAGGTAGAAATGTCCAGAAATCATATGAAAGTTTATTTTTTTGTTGTCCTGATAGGGACATTTTTAAAGATTTTTAAAAAGCATTTTCATATGCTCATTTTTTACAATAAAATTCCATCGTCAGAAAAAACTATCCAACTGCTCATCAAAAAGAACACTGCACTCTTCCTCCCAATTTCAGGTTGTGTGTGTGTGTGTGTGTTTATGATACTAGTTCACAGTCTATGCTCTCTCTCCTCCATTACTTATACACACACACACACACACACACACACACACACACACACACACACACGCACACGGACAGACCATTATGGAGCGGACCTAGCAGCATGGGTGGGGTAGAGGACTGGATGACCTTTCCCACACATTCTTAATTAATATTCAAATTTTCTTCACATGCAGGTATGACTTTAAAAACAATTTTACAAATCATATACCCTAACACCCTTACTATATACTGAATCTCTGCATCCCTGCATAATTCATATATTCAAACTCCAACTCAGAAAGTGATAGTATTGGGATAACTGGTCTCTGTAGGATTTCAGGACCTCATGAATGGAATTAATACTATTCATTAACAGAAGTGCCTTGTCCCTCTGACATGTCAGAAGAGACTGAATGCTTATAGTTTATAAGTCACTAAGCCTATGGTATTCTGTCACTGTAGCACAAATATGTAAATAAGAATATCGAACATAGCATTATTATCCTCATAAATGAGGCATATACCAGTTATCAATCAGATTCATACTTTTAAAAATGCAAAACTTTGTTTCTTGGGACCATTTGCTTGAAAAATTGTTTTCCAGCCCTTTACTCTGAGGTAGTAGTTGTCTTTGACACTGAGGTGCGTTTCCTGTATGAAGCAAAATGCTGGGTCCTGTTTATGTATCCAGTCTGTTAGTCTACGGCTTTTTATTGGGGAATTGGGTCCATTGATGTTAAGAGATATTAAGGAATAGTGATTTTTGCTTCCTGTTATTTTTGATGTTAATTTTATGTTTGTGTGGCTATCTTCTTTGGCTGAGCTACCAACCAAAGAATACACATGGAATGACCCATGGCGCTGGCCATATATGTGGCAGAGGATGGCCTTGTTGGACATCAGGGGGAGGAGAGGCCCTTGGGTCTGAGGGCGTTCGATGCCCCTGTGTAGGGGAATGCGAGGGTGGGAGGACGGGAGTGGTTGGGCGGGGGGAGCACCCTCATAGAAGCAGAGGAGGGGGGATGGGATAGGGGATTTCCAAAGGGGAGACTTGGAGAGGGGAAAACATTTGAAATGTAAATTAAGAAAATATCCAATCCAAAACACACACACACACACACACACACACACACACACACACACACACAAATGCAAAACCTTTATAATTAGTGGGTATAACCTTTGTTTTGTTCTCTGTTGGCTAACAAGGAAGCCACAAGGACCTCCAATGCTTGACAGGAAGGATCATAAAAAGCTCAGTCTAGTGAAAGAGAGGGATTTGTGATTACACATTTCAATGCCAAGCTTCCCTCCACATAATAAAGTCAGAGGACCTTAGCCTGTGTGTCCTTGGACATAGACTGTAGCGCTGTATTGCACTGAATCACCTGAAGGGAGAAACGGGTGTCAGGACATGGGACATTGGTCGGAATGCTGATAAAGATGGGCACGCAGATGCCCTGTAAGTGAATAAAATGCTCAAAATATTAATAGCTAACCATTTCCCAGTATTTAGTATATGCTATGTTATTCTATGTTAGACACATTAACTCATTTTCCTTTCAGAAAAAATAACTTGACGGTTTTCAAAATAAAGATTAGAAAAGCACTAATGTATTTAGACACACACACACACACACACACACACACACACACACACACACACACACACCCCAAATGGTGGTTGGTTCCCATATTCTCTAAATTTAGAAATATTTCTCATGGCTACTACATGGTGGAATTTGTTTAAAATCTCATAGAAAAATAAAAGCCATAGTTTAAGATAGACTTCAAAATGTATTAGATCAAGTTCTGATTCATAGGTCAATACACATTGTTAATTTGAGAGTATTTGTTTTAAACTAAAAGTTCCTTTATTTTGATCTTAGGATTATATCACTGAGGATTCAGTAGATCATCAGAATTACCAAAAGAAATACATTTTAAATCCTAATGTTTCTCCTTCATCATTAGTGGATAATTACCCCAATTACCCTTTAGGAAGTACTTTGCTTATCCATACGCACTGGAATTGTAGGTAATTTATTTAATTTGAAAAGCAAATCAAATCCTTAAGTTAAATCTTTAGTTCTACCCTCTGAAATATCAATGATAAAAGATAAACAAATGTTGGGTGGTTACATACGCTGCCAAAAAAGCTTTGCTAGTCTTACTTCAGCATATTTACAGTAAAATCATCAAGATCCATCATTATATTTCAAGGGCTTTCTAAGTCCCCCAAATGCAAATGCTTTTGGAATTATCAAACATTAATCAATGTTTACAACAAGTATTTTTTTGAAGAAAAATGGATATTTTTGTATTTTAATTCTTTTAAGGTGTTTCTTAACCATAGGATTTTTATTAACCCAAGCATCTTCAGCTTGGCTCCTACTCCACCGCAGTCAGCTCTATAGATTAGCTCGCCTGTGCATTTGGAGAATTGCCAGGTGTGCCCATATTCTTTGCAGAACAGTGACTGTTGATAAATGGTACATCCTTATAACACGGGCATGACTGCCACCACTAATAATACCGAACAGTTCTCCCAGGCATACCTGTACACCATAAAGGCATCCATTTGGACTGACAGAGAACTGTCTGCTTGGATTATGGAATGGTTTATGAGAGAGGGTTTTCATAAGTGCTTAGCTAATAGTTTATAATCCTCTATTGAATAGTTCATAAACTAATTTATTACCCATGTCATGATACAGGTTTTCATCTGAGCAGAGCTGTGGCTGCACTGTTTATTCATGTCAGGAATCATAGCAGCAGTGGGTTTTGCAAGCATCTCAGAGTTTATTGTTGAACTCAATTCTGGAGTAATCAGTGCTTTGACAACATGTACACTCTCTAACTTCAGATCTATATTTTTTTGTCCACAAGATTGAGTGTGTTGACAAATTTGGGGCAAAGGACTTCTATATTTTGTGTCAAGTGAGACTCTTGTCTGATGCCTTTACAAAGTACTTGTGAAATTGATCTTTCAAATAGATTTTTTCATATACTCCTTCAATATCTGAACTTTCTCAATAGTACTGAGGCATCAAAAAGTCAAATCCCTTCAAAATCTCCAGAGGGTTATATCTCCCAACAGCATTGGGGATCATTAAACACACTAAACCCACTATCATTTAAAGGAATACTGTTGCCTTCAATAATCACCAGAGAAATACCCAAGCCACTGTGGACCTCTTTTCAGAGTATCTTGAGAGTCTCTTCATACTCCTAAGTGTATGTATTTCTGTAGAGATATTTAGAGTTGAGTGTAATGACCATTATATCCAAAATTGTATAAATGAACTCCAATACATATTAAATGACTTAACATTTAAAATATGTTTCAAAATGTTATTTTTAAATTTTCAAGCACATCTCACACATAAAAGTTGGAAAGGAGATTACTACTTTTGAACCTGATGACTTCTATAACACAGGCACAATGATGAAATTGTCTTCAGGTGAGGATGTGAGGACCAGATAATCCCTTATAAATACTGACATCTAGGTACATCCACTCTGTTTACTGTGACACAAAAGAGAGAAACATACCGATAGAACAATTCTGCACTCTTGTTTATTCATGAAACAAATAATGCTGTCTGCCTCTTTTATCCTGTGCAGGACCAGGTATCATTTCTTAATATTATTCTTTTGACTACAAATATTTTAAGTTTTCATCAAATGAGTTAAGGGGGAAAGATCCCATAAGTGGAATTATCAAAAAAATACTAGAGTCAAAATTTCAGACACATCTACGACTAAACTATCATTAATAACAAGAATTTTTATATCAAGGCTGTAGGGGAAAGAGGGAATATTATATGAAATCAAAGAGTTTTGGAGAGCTTTCATAGGGTAAAAAGGTTACATTTTCTCATTAAACTGCATTTGGTGTACTATGCACTTGAGAGGTGGCGAGTTATAAAGTCTAAACTTAAAAAAATGAAGACAATGCACAATTTCACAAAAGAACAAATGAAAAAGTTATGAAATCTCATGGTAATGACCCACTGAGACAAGAAAAACAGAATAATTTTACCAAAAATGCATCAACACTCAGGATGAGTAATCCATAATAAGAAAGAATTGAGGTGGGTGTATAAAAAGCAAGAAAACATAAATGCATTCACATGGGTCATATTCATATAATAAACAATGCCTTTGGCTATGAGTGTACATTAAATTTGGCTGTGATACAAAAAATGTTGAGTAAACAATTTTTAAAACATAATGTAAGCTTTGAAACTGTTTTTCTTTTATTGTCTATTTTCTTAGCTCACTGTGGTGGTTTGAATATGCTTGCCATGGGAAGTAGCACTATTAGGGGTGTGGCCTTAATGGAGGAGGTGTGGCCTTGCTAAAGGAAGTGTGTCACTGTGGAGGCAGGGTGTGGAGGTCTCATATCTGGCCAATGTGATTCAGATCCTCCTCTTGACTCCGTTTAGATCAAGGTGTAGAATTGCAGGCTCTTCTGGTACCATGTCTTCTTGGATGCTGCCATGCTTTCCATCATGATGATAATGGACTGAACCTCTGAAACTATAAGCCAGTTAAAATTAAATGTTTCCCTTTATAAGAGTTGTCTTGGTCATGTCCATTCACAACAATGAAATACTAACTAAGACAGACGTTGGTACAAGGGACTGGGGTATTGCTGTGATAGACCTGATCATGTTTTTATTTGGAGAATGTGGATTTTGGGACTTTGGAGAACAGTGGAATGTTTTAAGTGGGGCTTAATGGGCTATAGTAGTAGAAGCATGGGAAACAGTGGCACTAAAGGTGACTTGAACTATGGGGGGTCTGGCTCAAAGAGTTTCAGTGAAGAAGAATTTTAACATGTTGCCTGGAGATCTTTCTAGTGATATTTTGGTGAAGAATGTGCTTGCTTTTCACTCTTGTTCAAAGAGTCTGCCAGAAGCTAGGTGAAGAGATTTATATTAATTGCATTGACAAAGGAAATATAAAAAATGCCTAGCATAGACTTTGTCCTGTGGTTCAGTCTTTTAAAGAGCATTTTGATCAAGTGTAGCAAGCTTAGAAGGGAAACACTACAAGCTATTTGATTCAAGGATTAAAGGGGCAACAGGAAGATAAAGCAAAATCCTGTGATCAAGGATATTAAATGGAATTTAGGGAGTGGTGACCTCAGGACAAGACACAACCAAGCTAAGCTTACTGCTTATGTGTTTGTAGTTGAACAAGGGATAGTTATATAATGTTAGGCAGTATTATGACCTGGTTTTTGCTTTCATTTGGACATGAGATATGAGTGTGTGTCAAACTGAAAAAGGATGAGTCATGATGGCCATTTTCAGTTGTCAACTTGAATATATTTGGAGTGAACTTCAATCCAGAAATGGAGGACACACCTACGACCCAGATCTTGAGGCTGGAAGACACAGGCATTTGATCGGGATCTTGACATGGGATGACACATGCTTTTGATCTTGATTTTGAGGCATAGTGAACTTGAAAAGTTTAGGTCCAGGCATGGTGGCTCATGCTATTAATCCCCAGCACTCAGGAGACAGAGACATGCAGATTTCTGAGTTCAAGTCAGTCTACAGAGCACATTCCAGGACAGCCAAACTTAAACAATAAAGGAAACCATTAAAAACAGAAAACTGATAAAGATGTAATCAAACAAGAGGGCCATGTACGAGCTCTAGCAAGCAGCAGAATTTGGCAGCTTCAGCCATGTGGCACTGACTTTAAAGTAAAGAACAGAAAGGATTGGTGGGACAGTTAATGCTGGTTAGCTGGAGTGAAGAAATCAGCGGTGATTGAGAAGAGACCAGCATTGCTCGGGTGAAATTTTCTAGGGAGTGTTTTCTGAGAGCATAAAGAAGCTTTGTTTCAGACATAGAGTTGATGAAGGCAGCCAGATTTGGTAATATGTAAGAATCACCCAGGTGGTATTGGTTTTGAAGGCATGGAAGAATTATGAAGAACAGCTGAAGCTTGTCACTGTGAGAGCCCAGGAAAGGCCATTGGTGAAGGTGCAGCCTCAGTTGCAGTTGATGGTCCAGGTCTGAAGGGGTCATGCAAAGGAGTTGAGACTTGACACCATGGGGAGAGCCTATGAGAGGCTATTGGTAAAACTGCACCTAGTTTCAGTGGAAGACCCCAGTGTATTGGAGATGTCAGTATCACAATATGGCAGGAACAGCAATAACCGTGAAGTGAAGTCATCCAGAGCCTAGAGATCTACAGAGGGCAGAGCTGGAGAAGCGACCCAAGCTCTTTGAAGAAGCCCAGAAGATCATGTGTGGATACCAGACATTGGAACAAGAAGCTGTGAAGTTGAAGTTGTCTAGGAGACCCCGAGCTATTAGAGATGCCAGAGCTGTGGGATATCTACCAAGAAAGCTGCTAACAGGGAGTGGAACCAGCCCAAGAGAAAGAAGTGTGTTACAGTCAACAAAGCTCAAAGGAGTTGGACCTCAGACATGAAAATGCCGAGTTTGGAGCTTGTCTAGCTGGTTTTTGGTCTCTCATTGGTCCAGTATTTTCTCACTATGATGTTTTGCAATGGTAATGTTTATCTTGTTCCATGACATGTTGGAAATATATGATCTTCTTTTTGATTTTGGTTTTATAGGAGATTACAGTTAAGAGAGAGCATAAATCTCAGAAGAGACTTTGAACTTTGGACTTTTAAACATTGTCGAGAATATGATAGACTATGGGGACTTTTGAAGTTGGATTAATTGTATTAAATGTAGAACTCTCGGCTCTTCAAGTACCTTGACTGCCTGGAAGCTGCCATGTTTCCCACCATGATGATAATGAACCGAGCCTCTGAAACTGTAAGCCAACCCCAATTAAATGTTTCCCTTTATAAGAGTTACCTTGGTCATGGTGTCCCTTTACAGTAATGAAACTTTAACAAAGACACTGTTATAACAGCAGTACGTGAGGGCATGGTAGCATGAATTACACTTTATAAATTATTGTCAAATACTCATGACGTTATGCTGTAAAATTGACATGCTATGCCTTACTTGATATTATGAAAATCTTACTAATATTTAAGATAGAATATATTGAATACTCAATTAGTAAGCTTTTATGCATAAATTCTACTACAGTTCCATGCCTCAGACTCTTACAATATAAACCTTATGTCAGGTCCTACCTAAATACGAATATAAGGACAAAAAGCTAGGTAAGGCTTTCTAAAAAGGAAAATGCTAAATAATTTTTTATAAATATGTCTGATGGCTGCCAGTGAATATTTTGGCAATGCAAGCAATATTGTCTATATAGACTTAGCACAGAAAAAACAGTGTTAAAGATACATATGCAAAGAATAAAGCATTTCTAAGATAATATTTAATACATGGGGACATGGAAACTATATTTTCAATTTAAGTCTTGATCTACCAGCTGGCCATTGGCGGGCCCAGCTAGGTAACTTCCTATCAATACCCATCTTGTGATTTTAGGCTAAGAGTCATATTTTATGATCCCTTGTCCTATGGTACTGTGTGGTCATGCCTCTGAGATTTGGTCAAGAATAGGTTAGCATAGTAGATGCAGGCCAATTCCAGACATATTCTGGCTTGACTTTTTATGTACTTTTTATAAAAAGTCAGGTCAAATCTATTGGATGTAGATGAGAACCCTAATACTCAGAGAGGCTATAAAGAGGCAGCTTGAAGAGACAAGAAGTCTTGGCTTTTTGGCCTGCCTGATATTTGTTGAAGATTTGCACTAACATTTGTAACATTTAAGCCAGTTAAAAGGAGTTTGTGAGAAAATTTACTTAACCTAATTCATACACATGGAAAATTCCAGGTCTGGAATAGAAGTCATTTTCTATTCAAATCTGAAAATTATCTAATTAGCTTATACTGTTGACTTTGTTTTTAATCAATTAAATATGACTGCCTACTGTCATTGAAATTCAATTTCAAATTTCTACACAGAATTTCTCTTCAATAAACCTACTACAGGAGTGGAAAATGCTAAATAGCTTACTTTTCTATCCACTTAGAGGGAGAAGCATCTAAATGTTTGTGGCTGAGATAACTGAGATAAAAGAGCCTACAAGGAGATGGAGCTTTATTATCCTGTTTTGTACTTTCTCCTGGCTGTGTGCCTTGGGGCTGCTGTGGAAACTTCCTAAATCCCTCTGTCTCTGTTTCTGACTTTGTTCTGTCTTTCTCTCTTGCTCATGTGTGTGTCTCTCACTTGAGGAAAATAATAGCACTTTCTTCATGGTTATAAGGATAGAAAGTAGCAACCTATTCAGAGGGTTGTGTCTTCTTGCCACACAGGAGTCACTCAGGAAGGGTTAGCTTCATGACTGCTGTTCTTTATGAATGCTAACATGCTAGACCTGCCTCATACTTCAAAAAAGGTTTATCAAGTGATAAACATATGAAATTATTAACTTCTGTCCCGTTTTTAAATTTTAAAAACAATTCTGGCTAAAGGGACTACTTAATGTTGGATAGCTCAAAGTAAACTGATTTTACAAAAGATACTAAAACAGAAGTTAAGCCTACCACTTTTTCTATAACGCTCTTTGGGCTGGATTGGTTCATTGAGTCTTGTTCCTTGTGGACAATTTGCTTCCATGAGGACTTATAAAAGTAAAAGTTTAATGAATTCTTAATTTCAGTATGAAACCTTTTCCGTTTTAGAAGTTTGATACTCATAAATGTTCAACAGGCAATCTTCTTTTATTGGCAGATCATTTTCTGTGAAAAATTAAAGAAACTAAAGTGATGAAGCTGTTTTAAATCTATTCACATAGTAACATGAATGCTAGACCCCAGCAACAGAGGGCAGCTCCGGTTTGTGACATGCACCATACAAAGGTAGTTTGTGTTATTTTTAATTTTATGGAGAGCATTTCTTCAGTTCATAAATTGACTAGAATATCCTGATCTCACTTTGTGCTCATCATAAATAATCTAGCATTATTATTTTCATGTTTATCACCAAGCTATCAGTGTACATGCTATGTAACCAACTTCCTGTCAAATGTCCTTGCTCTATTCTTCCAGTTGGCCGTAGCTGACTTTGAATAGATCTTTGCAGTTTTCTAACACACCCTTCAATAACGTAAGTCTCTATCACAGTGACCATGGCTTTTGCCCTAGAATTAGTTTCCAAATGCTAAACTGGCTGTAAACATCTATTTGTCCCCATGGAGCTGGCTTCTGACTCTTATGCCATTTTGCCATTTAAGTTTTCCTCTTCTTGCTGCCACTCCAAGTGCAGGTTCACCATGTTAAATTTCTATCATTCAAGCAGTAAGAGGGAGCGCAGGTGACAAAATGAAGCAAAGTCGGTCATTGAAGAGGAAAAGTGGGAAGGCTCTGATAAGCAGGAAGTGTGGAGCAATGGTCACAGCAGTCTTTCATAATGATGGGGTACACGGAGAAGACCCGAATTATGGACTGGTTGGCAGGGTAGCAACCCCACCCCACATTTTATTATTAATTACTTTGGCAGCATAATGCACCAAACTGTGATCTTCATGATGATGAGAACCTTCATTCCTGAATTCCAAAGTTTACAGCATACTATGGGGCGAAGAGGTTGAGAAAAAAAAAAGCAGAGAATGAAAGAGGTAGGGCTGGAAATGAGAGCAAGAGCTAGAGGGAGCCCAGAAGAGCTATGAATTCTTTACTCCTTCAGGAGGAGGATTCTAGGTACCGGGACTTGAATAGTTGCCTCAAGTCCACTTAATCACAAACTCATGTCTGCCAAGAACAATGGCACTCAGGCAGAAAGAGGAGAACCTTAATCCAAACAAGCCCCACTAATGCAAAACCAAACCCTGATCGTTCATATAAGGGAGGTCAGAGAGAGGCTCACCATCGCACCCCAGCTTGGCCAGAAGAACATAGGTGGGTATCCAATGCCGGGTGTGTTTACATGCTTGATGTATAGGCACCTTGCATGCCCATGTGGGGAGTCTCTCTAAATTATACAATCAAATGAGCCACCGATCTGATGGTAAAGCATTTGAATACAGAACTGTTTCTGTACCTGAGGAATTTGTTTTCAGGAAGTCATTTTGCCAACTTTCCTCCCAGTCCTGTTCCCACAGTTGCTCTCTCTTAATCTTTAACGCGGTAAATCTTTCCCTTCTCAAATACTGAGAACATAATAAAGCCTGCTTTTCCCCCTAGTGACTGGAAATGCAGAAAATATACAAAGCTAGAGCCTGTAATATGGCACCTTCTGAAAATAATAATTCATAGAAGCTTTTGGTTTATAGAAAATCATTATGAGCTGATGGGACGTTAGTGACTGTTTTGAGCAAGCTCTTACCAACAACTAATGAGGGAGGGGTGTGGGATTTAAGCCTTTGCATTCACCAGCAACTCTGCTTTTTATTGCACCATGACTTCAGAACAATAAAGGAGGGGATTCTGGGAATGTGCTGCAAACATTAATGACACAAGAAATATTTGCAAGACCATTCTACTAATGCAGTTGTTCATGCCATCATCTACCTGGGCAAGATGAGGGGCTCTCTGCAGTCAAAGAGCAAGTGCTACAGATTTAGCCATTTGAGACATCACATATGACTTATAAGAATTTTCTAATGAATTAGTAAAAACAGTCATTATTCTATTTTCTTCTATTTGCTAAGATATCCTTGATATTGTCTAGCATTCATTGTAAGGAACAAAACTTTTCTTTTTACCATGGAGGTACGGTTAAAATACTTTACATTAAAAATCCCTGAAAATAATTAGAAATATGAAATGATTTGTGTAATAAGTATTTGAATCTCAAGAAAGTCATACTGAGTATTTTTTTAAAAATCCCATTCTACCATGATATTTACTGAAAGGGTGGATATGGGTAGAAATATCTATTAGCTGCTTTATTTGTGAGGAAAAATAAAGGAAGGGAAAAATTAGCAACTCTGCTTCAAAGAAAGTTTAGATTTATCACGAAATCGTTTTATTCACCATTTCCCAGCACAGTATATTGACGATTTAGGCCATCTCTTTTCAAATACTATTTGGGACAACAATTGCCCTATATCACTGACAGAGACTATTCTCCATGAAGTTTTCTGCAGTGATTGAGATAAAAATAAAAATGTTCTGATATTTCCCCCCAGGAAAGTGCCAGTGGTTTCCAAAGCTCAAATAAGCTTTAACTACATCCAACAGAGCAAACCTTCGTAGTGTATTATTAGTGTGATCAAAAAGGATCAAAACATATTTCCAGGAAGCCTTAAGTACCGGCTCATGTTAGACATTATCATGTGAGCATGGCATACTGAGCCCATGCCTACTGCAAACAGAACAGCATCTATTTCAAGTGAGACCTTTATTAATTGCAATGGCAAAAAATATCTTTTCCTTCTCAAGATGCAGTTTTACCTCCCTGGGAGTTTGTATTAGGTGTTTCAAGAAAGACCAAAGCAAAATACAGTTTTACTCAATCTAGGGATAATTGAGTCGGTGTAACACTGTAAACACTGTTAAGAATTTGTTTCTCCTTCTATCAAGAGAGGCAGCGACATGGTATCACAACCTGTTTGTCTGGAAAAAAAGGAAAAAGGTAAAAGAAAAAAAGAAAAAGAAGTCTTCCCCTCTGCGTCGATGATCTTGTAGACCCATCAAGAAGTATCATGTTTATATAATTGGTTTTATTCTGCCTTTGGCCAGGGGAGTCTGAGAAAGTTAATGGCACTAATTGTCTGCTCGGCCACAGGTAATGAAGCCATATGCTTGTAGGGTAAGGACATCTGTTATTTATTATGAGTAGCTTGTGGTAGAGCATAGGCTTTATATCAGATCTTAGTTCAAATCCCACCACAAGTTGTTAGTACTTTTGTCTATGTGTTATGGATCAATTCTGTGGTCTCTGCAGACCTCTGTCTATGAAATTGGAATAATTATAAGGGAAGTGGCACTGAGGTGCATGTTAATAATGTATACAGAACTCATGCCTTTATTATGCTACCCTTAAATATATATTTTGGTCAGGTGGTGGTGGCCCATACCTTTAACCCCAGCACTTGGGAGGCAGAGACAGGAAGATCTTCAGGTTCAAGGGCAGCCTGGTCTAGAGAGTGGGTTCTAGGACATCTAACAAGAAACAAACAAAATTAAACAACAAAGCCACAACAAAACAAATAATTACATAAACATGTAGCCATAGTACATACACAAGGAGAGTGAGAGAGGAGGGCACTCGCATTTGTAATCCTCCTGTCTCGGTTTCTTTTCCTGAGATAACTGGCAGACACCTGTACCTGGCATAGGTATATTTTAAAAGATAAAGCCTTATACTTCCACTGCTCTATAGATATACAGTATATATCTACTCATCAGTGTTTGTGTGAAGTTTCATGGTATTGAATGATGAAAGATGCAGTAGTTTTTAACAACAATCTTTGTATTAAAAATTACTTAGTGTTTTCTTATTTAATTCTTTTAATAGTCTTTATTTTTGATATAATAATTACAATCTTTCTCTCCTTACTTGTCTCCCTATAACCCCTCCCTATACCTTCCCTTTCTTCTTCAAATCAATGGTCTTTTTAGTTGCTAATTGTTATTACATGCAAAAATGTACATGTACACACATTTCTAACTATGGTCTGTGGTCAACCTTTGACTTTTCTTACAGAGATATCCAAGCCAGAGACGCTAGAACTGGTTTGCCCTTGGCTGCTGCCTTTGGTGGAAACCATCTTAGTTGGTTTTTCTGCAAGACGTTTGTATTAGTCATTTACTTTTATCAAATAGAAAAGTCCTCATAAACTTGTTTAGATTTCTCCAAAGAAAATTGTTTAAATCAAGGATTAGTGTTACCATAATTTGAATCTTACATTTGTGAAAATATAATATCTAATTCTCATGAGCAAATTTGGTCTATGGACTTTCTGGCAAGATATTTTTTGATTTCCGTTAAAGCATTCTGCCTCCTACACACTGTAACTCTGATGTTTAGGTTACCACATTTCTTAGTCAATTGAAAGTGTTACCTAACACTTTATTGGAAAACCAGAAGTGCAAAATGAACTCCAAGCACTTTGTCACCATGGGAAATGCTGACGAGACACATTATATGCATTATATCTTTAAGTTGTTAAAAGAAAATAAAAGTGTGGATTTCTAAAAACCGCATTTGGGTATTAGGTGTACCAAAATCCGAGGGATTTAGTGCTGAAAAGATATTTATAGAGTATGAAATCCAACGTCCTCATTTTATAGGCTGAGGAAACCAACATTATCTTTCCCAAAGTGTACTAAAGCATTCAAGTCTGCCTGTTCAGGCCATGCAAACATTAGACCGTGCTCAGCAAGGATGGGTTGAAGAGCCATCCTCTGAGCACCAGGAACAAAAGAATCATGCTAAGCCTCTTTTAAGACATCTTGAAAGAAGAGATCTTGTCGTTATTTAAGAATTTGGGCTATGTGCAAACATGCTATAATAGCACACATACACATACACATGTGACTCATATTTAAAGAAAAACATCTTGCCTTACTCAGAAAAGCAAAGTCCCTCACATACATAAGATTTACTGAGCTTGACACATCATGCACTTGTGCAGTCGGAGAGGAAGTAACTTGAGGGACTCTGTCAGGCTGTTGAGCAACACAAGGTGTCTGATGTAAAGTAGGGTGAACAGGACAAAGTATTAACAATGAGGATAAGAATTAAAAACACTAGCAATCTGTGGACATGTCATAAAGTTGAAGAAAACAAAAAGGCAAAAAACAAACAAAACAACAACAACAACAACAACAAAAATCAAACAAATCCAAAACAACAAAACACCAGGTTGTCTGACAGTTTTCCCAGTAGCAGCGCAAGCAACCCGTTTTCTCTACGTTTGAACCTCAGAGATGAGCCTCAGCTTTGCAATCCAAATGGGTGGTCAGTACCTCTGGCTGGTGCTGCCCAAGCTTATTCACTAATAGAAATCTCTGATCATGCAGCCTCCCTTTGCGTGGGAGTTGGAGAGCATGAGGTGAGAGCTGGAGGATGCATGGTTGCCAGAGGTGAAGAATTCGGTGGGATTTTCAACATTCCGCTGTCATTCTTGGAAATAGGAGGAAACCCTCAGACTATTTCCAAGATTCCATCCAACTGGGAGGCCTCCTCTGCTGAAATGAGTGTCTCTTCTCTTTGAGGTTCAAATATATTTTTTCTTAATTCTAAGAAAAGAAGGTTTAAAGTAAATTTTATCATTAATTTCCCTATGTATGTCTGCCTAGGTATATATCAGATCTACTATCTATCTGTCTATCTATCTATCTATCTATCTATCTATCTATCTATCTATCTATCTATCTATCTATTTATCTATCTATCATCTATCAATCATCTTTGTATCTATCATATCTATTTTTTTCTATCTCTGTATATATCTATCTCTGTATCTCTCTATCTCTGCATCTATCTATCTATCTATCTATCTATCTATCTATCTATCTATCTATCTATCTATCATCTATGTATCTATTATCTATTTATCATCTTTGTATCTGTCATCTATCATCTATCTATCTATCTATCTATCTATCTATCTATCTATCTATCTATCTATCTATCATCTAAGCTTTATACCATTTCCCCTTTAATTCTACATAACAAACATCCTGAATCATGACAATCATTAAAGATAAGTAATCATTGGCAACAATTGGCCAATGAAATCACATTTTTTGTCCCATAATTTGTCTATTTATATTCTGAGAATGCCCTTTTTTTTCCTGTTGTGGCTGACTATCAATTCTTTATTTCTAAGCTTAGTCTCATGGCTGAGAAAAGCCTCAAAAGCTTCCTGAGAAAGGCACACGGAGAACTGTATTTCTCTGAGACCTTTGTTCAGCTGATTTTCAACCTTGTATTCTCTTAAAAGGATAAAAATAGAAGCACACATTCAAATGTGGTGCTATCATTGGGGAAAACATCATTTAGATATATTGAATAATAAACTCAAAATAATTCAGACATTGATCCAGTTTTTGATGTGAGTAACAATCTTGCATTTAATTGACTTGTCTGTGATAGAATGATCTGTAGAAGCATTTATGATTATTTATATTCATCCTATAAACAGAATATCATCAGCACTTATACTTCTTCTGAATGGCTTTCAATTCTTAGAGGTTTTTGCATATTCATAAATGACTCCGAATTCATATTTTCTCTTTAAGTTTTTGAATTTTTATTAGCTTGATATTACATGCCCCGGATTGATCCTCTAAATAATTTAGATTATTCTATTACTGTTTTATTTTATTTTATCCTATTCAGGAGATTGCTTCTACTTCATTTTTCAAAGATGGTATTACCTTTTAAACTTCTGACATTTTAAAGAAGTTATTTCTTTCTCTCTATAAAATATCATTTATGTCCCTGAACTTATTAGTTATAGTTAATTTGAAATGTTCTGCCACCTTCACTTTCACCATTTTTCAATTTTCTAATTTTGTTCTGCTTTTCTGCTTTTGCCCTAAACAATTTTTTTTCATAAGTGTTAGGATTCTTGATTGTGTCTTTTCATTTAAGGGCAAACTAGTAAAATGAGAGAGTAAGATGCTTGTGTACATAAACAGAGATTATTGGTTAAGGATTTTGAATCCATATTGTCTTAGAGAAAGATGGACCACAAATAATGTGGGTGGGAGGAAGCAGTAAGACTTGATGAGAGCAATAGAAGTGACCCCATTCCCTTCAAACAAAAACAAATCACATCAAGTTAAAAGCCTAGAGAGAGGGCAGAGGGTTCCTTCATCTGAAAACCCCCACAGCATATTAGCTAACCCCTGACTGGGAAAATCTGAACTCCTCTAAGGTGACATTCCAGTTTAATCACTCTCCCCCAAAATAATCGATATAATGAACAAAGTGCCTTTAATGACAAATTAGCCACCAGAGGCTGACTTTTCACAATGGTCAGGCAGTAACACTGCCAGTACAGGTCTTCAAAATATTGTTATGCATTTTTTAACTAATCAAAAGAGGCATGTTTGAAGAGGGTAAGGACATGAGCTACCATTTGAACAGACCAGTCTCTAGAGGACAATCACATGCATAGTTGCTTTGTACACAATGGCTAAAAACACAAACCCTTGCAAAGCCCACTAGGGAGAAAACACCAGATCAACAATGGCAATAATGGGCCATGCATGAAGGCTTCCTCTGTGTATTGTAAAGACAAGGTGAGGGGACGGGTCCCTCTCCCCCTATGCACATGTTTTCCAAAGAACAATGGCGGTTTTCCCTGGGTCTTTTTAATGGAAAAAGACAATGGATGCTATGGAAGAAAGCAACACAGAAACTCACATGCTTTCTTCTTTCCTCAAATCAAGAAAATAACAAGCACAATGGAAACAAGAAAATAGAAGTGAGAAACAAGAGTACTGCAGAAAATCAGTCTTTATACGTAGAATTTCTTTCCACCATTAGTCAACTCTAACAAAAAAAGGATAAAACATTTAGTTACTGTAAATAAAATTTTATATAAATAACACTTATCAGACATGAACGCTAAAATATGATCCAAAGATTCTAATAATTAGATATTTGACTTGGCTGGCAATGTCTTCGCATTTCCTGTTGATCTACAACTGTATAAATATTTAATAGAATGAATGTACTGGCTTTCTTTCATGATATCCTTCCGTAGAAGTATGAAGAAAGAAGACCAAGACAGATAATTAAAGAATTTGAAAGTATTGTTTATTTGTTAATATGGCTTCAAGGCCTCTCGAAGACCCCAGGAACTCAGTGCTGTCTAAATCCAACGAGTCTCATCAAATAAAGTCTCCAAGAAGTTTGTAAATTTGAGGAGAGGTGATCCTTTAATACCCCAAATGAGGGTCAGCAAATTGCTTTTCCTTTTGGTTGCTCCTTGGTGGAATATTGAGATGACTTTTTCCCTTTGTCCTATCTCTGAAGCATGTGTGTTGCTGGTGGGGCAGTTAGATCTTGTCAGGTGCCTGAGGTCCATGCCTCTGAGGGGATCCATGTGTATTCAAGCTTTGCCTATTTGTTTACCAGCAACATAGGATGAGATAAACAGAGCACACAGCAAGGAAACGAGGATTAAACAAAATAAATCTCTCTTGACTCAAATCTAATAACTTGCTCCAAAAGCTCTCATAAATTATTAGCTTCAAAATCATTCAATGTATCTGAATGGTAGTGCACGTCGCCGGTGTACTTGAAGCTCACCTAAGAAACTGTATCATCAAAATGTGCCGACGAAAACTGCCAGTAGCAATGGCACCCTGCAATCAATCACATGTCTGTTTCAGAATTATAAAGTGTCTGAGAGCTATAATTTCATCTTGCTTCTGCCTGCATATCATTTAAAACTTCATAGTCTCATGCAGAAGAAAAAAAAAAGTAAAACCATTTGTCAGCTCCAGCTCTCTCTTTATGAAGACCCACTGTTTTCACAGTACCTTCTGGCTTCTTTATTTTAATTTGTGTTTCTGAACCCATCTCTTTTGTGTGGACTACGTGTGGTCTGTAGTTTATGAACACAGTAGTATAGTCAATTCTCAATTATCAGTCTGAATGGAAGCCTACGGTGGAACCGGTAATCCAAAATCATTTTATATTTGACTTTAGAATACATTATGTGAATTTTCCCTGGGAGGTTTACCTTCCTGCTAATGCTTTGCCAGAACTAATATTAAAATATGTTTGCATTCCTTGAACTCATGCCAACTGTCAGCAGTAGGGAGCAACAAAGGAGGGGGTGGCAGAGGTAAGTTAGACCGAAATTACACACTCCTGTGAAGAACTGCATGGGAGTTTTCCAAATGGGTAATTGACGGTTGGTGACATACTTGGTTTTTTCTTTCTCTTTTCCTTTCTTTTTTCTTTTTTTTTAGTCCTGAAGGGAAAATATCACTTTGAAGTATCTAAATGCAGAAGACCATATTTTCAAATATTAAGTAAAAGCCAGATTTTCATGTTAGCTTAACTACCTAGATAGGGGTTAGTTATTTGTTTAAGAGAAAATATTAAATATTATTACAGTATGTTTTATAGTTTCAAATTTATTGCTCTAACACAAATTCACCAATTTGCCTTGATACAATGTTCGAAAATGAACTGATCATTATTGATTATGAACACATAATTTCTTAAGTGTCTTTGGTATTCTGGTATAACAGAATTAAAATGAAAATCAAAAATGATTTTTGATGTTTAGAATTACAGTACAGAGGATTGAGCCTGAGCTATTTTACACGTCAGGGAGACTGTCTAGTACTGAGCTAGAGACCTGTAAGTTTGAGATAGGGAAGGGCCTCTAAGTTGCCCGTGTTGGCCTTGGCCTCATTGTAACTAAAGCAGGCCTCGAATTTATAATTCTCCTGATTCACAGCTCTAAGCTTCTGGGATTACAGGCTGCATAAACACACCTAGCATGTATTAGTGCCTTGAAATAGTTTATTATCACTTACTTTTCATATGATTTTATTTACGAACATATCCTGTGATAGTCATCAAAAATATGACTGGTGTTTGCACTGGTGTTGTATCAACACCCAATGTTAAATGCTTAATGTTAAAACACCCCAAGCAGCTTAAGATGCATTTTGTCTATTTTTGATGGGATCCAGATTGAAGAATTGCGATGCCAGTGCCCTGTTTGTAGTTAGCACTCAAAAAATGTGCTGGCTTTTTAAGCTCTGTTGGTATACAAGGCCATGTCAGGCTCGATCTATAGTAGATGGTTGGCCCAGAGTTGGGAAAAGTCAGGTGGTGGATTAGTCAGGTTAATGTCAGAAAGCTGATCATTACAAGATGCAATCCTTCTGGCAATAAGTCAGAGAGAGCTTGCGCTGAGGAATCGACTCCTTTGATAGATGTACAGACAATTCTTTAATCCATTTCTTAAGATTACTCTGTCCTTAGTCTCCTATTTGTGTCTTCTTGTATTCTTCCATCCCCAACTCTCTCCACGTCCCCGTGATCTCCCACCTTTTCTAAGAGCCTTGGATCTATCAGAAAACTTGTTTATCAGTTCTAGCATCTGCAATGTCCATCTTGAAAGGAAAGGTAGTCAGAATGAGTGGTTACCAATAAAGCCATTGCTATACAAAATTTATGAGCAGAGGTAGTATGGAGCAAAGGGTTTCATGTGGCAAAATCTAAGCCGATGTTTGGGGCTCTAGTTCTCCAGGTACATCTGTTTCTTGCAGTCCAATTTGGAGTGTGACCAAGAGATTGTTGAGATGGGAAGAAAGGGAAACCATGCAGAATATATTAATGCTCTCTGTGGAAGGTTCTCTTTGATAAGTAGGTGGGTACGGGGGATGCTGGCATCCTTGATGTACTTCAATGAAGAAAGGCCTTTAGTGTTTTTGCATCACGAGCTACATAAAATACCATATGGATGCTCTCTCCCCAACTCACTCAGGGATATTGGAGATTTGCTGGGAAAGGAGAGTATCCCCTTTTTTAGATATCAAAGGCTGGAGACCTTAGATGTGTTTCCATTAATCAATTATTTTTGTACTATTAGAATAAGCTGTATAGGGCTAGGAAAAATGAATTAATCAGAAAATTTCCTGGTGAAAATCAAAAGGAGGATTTTCTTTTAATTTACATCATTCCATATAGCGAATCTAAATATATCCATTTGTTTCCTTCCCTATTTTTCCACTAATCATAGAAATCTTACTTCGTAGGGCAACTGCAGTAGGCTTTGAGAAGAACTGTTCCATTCTCTACCTTCAGTTCTTTGCAGTTACCCACAGTCCTTCACAAGCAGAATCCTGTAATCTATGTAAAGCCTTCTACGGATTCTCATCACTCTTAAAATGTATTCTAAAAATCTTAAAAGGCCTTTGGAATAGGATTTTGTTACTAATTCTGCAGACATTCCTCAGACAGTTATCTGGCCAGTCAACTTTTTTCAGAGTGAAGAAAGTTGTGCATATCCAGGTCTTGCTGAAGTTGGGAAATACCCACAGGCTTCATTCTCAGGGACCACTGGGCACTCTGACAGCCACATTTCATTGTTGAGTTCTTTCTGGCTTACATTGTGGTTCATCTCTAACCTTCATTTTCTATGCATTTTCTGTTTCTACAGCCATATCCTGGAGGTCTTCAGGAAGGTAAGTCTGAGAGGTGCTTTGACCTCGGCTCCACAGTACCTCTTGCTCATTCTAATTCTACACTGTGACTGCATCTTTACTCCATTTTCCTTTCACCACCGTCTCCTCTTTCTTCACACTCCCCCACTTCCAGTGATGTCCAATATTTACTGCATCTATCTCTGCAGCCCATTTTACAAGTCCCTTCAAGGCACTTAATAAATATGTAGCTCATTACATGAATGTTTAAATAAGTGCATAGAGGCTAAAAGATTTAAAGCTTATTTTAGCTATGCTTTTTATAAGCCCAGTCCTAATCATGTTGGGAGGGCAGACCAATTTTAATCTATTCATTAAAAACAAACATAGCAGGAAGCTGATTTTATGTTCCTGTTAACATTTTAATCTTACCCTTAATGATATTTCAACAGTTTCTTCTTTGTATTCCTCTCTTAAAGGTAGGCAGCAATTTCAAATTTTAAAAAATGACATACTCATATTGAATTCATTTGATTGTAGATTGTGCAGATACAAACATTTATGAATTACATGTATATCTGAATATTTTCCCTACACCAAAATGATGCAGACCCTTACATACACCAAGAAGCTATTTCAGATTTATAAGGTAAAGCATATTTAAGGTGTTATTGTTTTTATTGTTATTATTGTTTGTACTTGGGATTGAACACAGATCCTCACACATGGTAGGCAAACTCTCTCCTACTAAGCTGCATTCCAGACACAATAGTTTCCCATTATATAATTGTGCAGTGTAAAGCTACTTGCAAATGTGTTTACTGGGAGTTAGTGTGAACCAAGAAACAATATTATATTGCTAACTTTGGGTAAGTTAGATTTTTGTTTTGCCATACATATAAAATATGAGCGAGTGCTGGTGACATGGATGTCCTCAGCTGCCTTCTTCATTAGCTGTGTGACATTTGGTGAATAGCTTGGCTTATCAGCTTGTTTGTAAGCATTGTTATAGGGAAGATAGCATCTCATTACATGAAAGTTATGTGTCGCTGAATATTTTAGGCAAAGCTGATAATGTAGTACTTAGAAAACAAAATTCGTGCATTGACTGTTAGCGATTTCCTTTCCCCCTTGATGCTCTTGAATATAATAACAATTTGCTTGAACGATGTTTGGATTTTGTCTTTTCTCTGAGCCAGCTGGCTCTTTCTTCAAGTGCCTAGGGAGGTTTACTGACTCTATGTTTTTCCAAGGACTCAGATGCTTACTGGTACTTTCTACTTCCAAAATGTCTATTTGACATTACTAAGTTGTAGGGTTTACTTGGTGGCACATTGTCTTACAAGGGAATTCTCCACCTAAAACATTTGGCTCAATTCTGAGGGTAAAGTGTAGCAATCACAACAATATAAAACCCTGGCTCGACCATTGAACCAGGAGTCAGGAAACATGGAAGTGATTTCTAACTGTAGCCTGCCTTTCTTAATCAAAGCTCAGGCCTACTCCGTTAGTATTTTCCAAAGGTTGTCTTTCTCTGTCTCTTTTGGGCAAGAGTTTATAGAGGACTTTAAACTCAGGGAAGACAAATATAAACATATAAAGTTTTATTACCTCTAGAACAATGATCTCTATATTGTAAGAGTGAACTTGTACTTTATCAGTAACCACTGGCCTAGGTAGGGTTGGTAAGTTGATGAATCTCTGATTAAGGTTTTATGAGTACGTCTGTAACAGGGAGCAGGGTTCACAAGGGTCCTCTTCCCATTTCCTTACTTCATATTTCTTATTGCAAATTAATTCTGCAATTTCACGAACCACTGCTCGTTTTTTTTATCCAACAGGAAAAAAAAAAGGCCATGTGCGAATCATGTGAAGATATTCTTTACTGAATAATTCTGTAGAACTTACTAGTAGAAGAGAATGATGGAATCCATTTTAAAGACATATTAACTCCTAATGTTATAGGGTGTCCAGAGAATCAAATTAGTCAGTGGCCCTAATGTCTCAAGAACTAATGAAATGACAGAAATAAACAATCTGACCATTTCCTCATAGGAAAAATAAGAATTTATTTCTAATTTAACAGTTCCTTATCTGGCTGTCTATCTCCTAAATGATAGTTGGAAGGAGTCATAGAATAAAAACTGATTCTGATTCTGAAATGTAACAAATACAAATAAACATATTTTATGTTATAATATGTAAATATATATATGCATATACATATAAACATCCATACACACACACACACACACACACACACACACACACACACACACACACACATGCACACACATTGAGAGTGGGTCTCACATTATAACTCTTGAGTTCAGGATAGCTGGAATTCCCTGACTGTGTAACCTAGGCTGGCTTCAAACTTCCAGCATAAATATCCAATATATACAAAGAACTCAAGAAGTTAGACTCCAAAAAACCAAATAATCCCATCAAAAAATGGGGAACAGGGCTAAACAGAGAATTCTCAACTGAGGAAACTCGAAGGGCTGAGAAGCAACTAAAGAAATGTTCAACATCCTTAGTCATCAGGGAAATGCAAATCAAAACAACCCTGAGATTCCACCTCACACCAGTCAGAATGGCTAAGATCAAAAACTCAGGTTACAGCAGATGCTGGTGAGAATGTGGAGAAAGAGGAACACTTCTCCATTGTTGGTGAGATTGCAAGCTGGTACAACCACTCTGGAAATCAGTTTGGCGGACCCTCAGAAAAATGGACATAATACTACCTGAGGACCCAGCTATTCTACTCCTGGGCATATACCCAGAAGATGCTCCAACATGTAATAAAGACACATGCTCTACTATGTTCATAGCAGCCATATTTATAATAGTCAGAAGCTGGAAACAACCCAGATGTCCCTCAACAGAGGAATGGATACAGAAAATGTGTACATTTATACAATGGAGTACTACTCAGCTATTAAAAACAATGACTTCATGAAATTCGCAGTCAAATGGATGGAACTTGAAAATATCATCCTGAGTGAGGTAACTCAGTCACAAAAGAATGAACACGGTATGTACTCACTGATAAGTGGTTATTAGCCCAAAAGTTCGGATACTCAAGATTCACTTCACAGAAACCATTTGGCTGTGCGTGAGGTCCCAGATGGAGGAGTTGGAGAAGGAACTAAAGGAGCTGAGGGAGTTTGCAAGCCCATGGAGGGAGCAACAGTGTCAACTGGCCTGACCTCCCGATGCTCCCGGAGAGTGGACCACCAACCAAAGAGCACACATGGAGGGACCCATGGTGCTGGCCACATATGTGGCAGAGGAGGGTCTTGTTAGCCATCAGGGGGAGGAGAGGCCCTTGGTCCTGAGGGTGTTAGATGCCTCAGTATAGGGGAATGCCAGGGAAGAAAGAGGAGAGTGGGTGTGTGGGTTGGTGGGGGAATACCCTCATAGAGGCTGGGGGAGGGGGAGGGGATAGGTGAGTTCCAAAGAGGAGATCTGGAAAGGGGGAAATATTTGAAATGTAAATAAAGTATCAAACAAACAAACAAACAAACAAACAAAAAAACTCAACCAAGCAAGCAAAAAACCCCAAACTTCCAGCATCTCCCTGCTTCCATCTCCCAAGTACCGGAATTACAGGTCAGAGATACCACATCTGGCTCAAATGTATAATTTAAAAAATACAGATCTACAGTGATAAAATGCTAGCGGGACCCTCTCGAAGACACTGCAGATCTATCTTCTTAGAGACTGGAGGCATATGTTGTCACTTAAGATGAGGAAAAAGGAGAAGCTTGCTCAGAATTTATGTATCATATCACATATGCAATACGGCCAGATTTTACAATCATTCCTCATGCAGGAATAAGAAGAGAGAGAGCCATCCCAATATGGCAGGGACTTTAAAACAGCAAGAAAGGGACGTGGTCCATCTAGGGGTGCAAATATTTTTATTTTAAACAGGTTGGCTCCTGAGATTATTTAAGTACTCACAGTGTACCAGGAGCTATGCTATGCAATTGTGAAAAATGTAGAAAAGAAAGTATAACAGGTTTATGAGTTATACTTATAATCTAGTTTATAAATGGGCATAATGCAAGTATTTCTAAATACATAGGTCTGGAATATGATGTTAAGTGCAGATGCTGATTGCAGAAATATAGCTAAAATATAATGTTGACTATTCTAGGTGCAAACATCCCTCACTTTAAAAATAGCCTCGTGAACAGCAGCAATTAGAGCCAGACTTCTTCCTATCTGTGGGTTTAATAAGAGGCTGCCAAACTCAGTTCTAAATCTCATCCTACAGTACATCAGTAAAGGAATGGAGAAATGTTGGAGAACATCTGTGTCAGGGAGCAGGGAGTATGGCATTCAAGTGGGAGTCTTCCATCTCTCTCCAGAAGAGGGTAGGGGCTGCATTCTCTACATGGTCAAGGTCATGTTAGTGTAATCTGCACATATAGGAGAGACAAGATTTCTATTGTATTTGTAAAGACTTAGTGAATAGGTGATATATTCTTAATTATTCATTTATTCAAACAAATTATTTATTGAAAACACATTATGTATTTGCTAGAGATGTTCTAATAACCAAACTATTGTGATGAGCAAAGCAAGGTATAATCTCATATGTAAATTGTATTTGTTATACTTGCTACATGGTAATATATACATGTGGTTATACGTGTTTAATGAAATGGACAACAATCAATCACATAACATGTCAACTGTTAATAATGCTTGTAAAGAAAACAAAACATGGTAGGGTAAACTAACGGGTGTCATACTTTCATACAGGCGCTTTGTGGAGGCCAGTTTCCCACAAGAGCCTTCAAGCAAGGACTAATGGAGCAGGACTGAGCTAGGTAAATATTACAGGATCATCCTGGCTGACGGAGGAATCAGAGAAATTTACAAGGCCTGAGGATATCACATGCTTGGGGTGTGGAGGAGGCTTCCAAAGATCCATGTAGCTAGAACAAAGTAAGAAGAATGCACATGGTATATTGGAGGCTCAAGGTTTCAGATTTGTAGACTGCATAAAGAATGACCTTGCCTTGCACTGAGTTAGAAATAGACACTAGTATTTTTGGCAATGTGTTCTATCTTCATTACAAGACTACCTGGCTGATTACATATCATAGACTCCAGGGGTGATGGAAGGCGGTGGCATCTAAGCCCATACCTGCTGCAAGAGTCTAGGAGAGAGCGAGCTGTGTGAACAGATACTGGTTGCTTTAAGCCTGTTCAAATGTGCAATAAAGGAATCAAAGTGCTGGCAGGAGAGGAGTGAATTACATTGCCATTATTTGATAGCATAATGAGATTCTTTACATTTCCCCAAGGTGATAAGAACACAGGACAACCTATATTGAACATACAGCTTCCTACTTCCCAATAGTTCATTGGCAGGCCACAAAGCCTTAGTAGTGAGAGGCCGTGGGAGAAATGCTATTTACTAATTGGTGAGCTGAAGGTAGGAGTAGGATTGTTTTGGGACTTTGCAAACCCGGATAAGCTCTTCTTGGCTGCTTGAAATATTTACCCAATCATCTTATAACAGAGTTGGTCTGAATGTCATGCTACACCAAATGCATAGTCAAGCAGAGGGATCCACTGATACAGAAATAGAGAGCAAGATCATTATTGACAAGGAAAGACAGGCTCCTGTCCTCTCTAATGTATCCTCCAGGAGAACATTAACTCAGAAGACAGGAGAGAGATTTAATCAGATGGCGGTCAGCCTGGTTCTCTGTCTGTCTGTCTGTCTGCCTTATTTTCATGCATTATTAAGTAAAAAATTTAATTGTCATATAAAATAATTGATTTCATTATGACATGTTCTTCTTTATTAGTTTTAATTATGTATGTATTTTGTGTGACTGTGTAAGCATATGTGAATTGAGGCACCTTCTGAAGCTAGAAAGGGGTATGGAATCTCCTCCAGCTAAAGTTTTGGGCACTCAACACAGTTAGAGGAACTAGATTCAGTTCCTCAGGAAGAGCAACAAATACTTTTAATTGCTGAACCATCCTTCCACTCCAATTACACATTTTCCATCCATGCATATTATTGTGGTATGTTTGCATACACTGTATCCTCTTTCCTTTCAAAGACTAGTGTGGGTTACAGTACTCAAATGACTGAAAATCTGTGAGTCTTGCCCAAGATACCATTTATAGACTGAAAAGCAGGAGTCTATGGACTAAGATGGAAACACCACAAGTCAGGAAGGAAGGTAACTTATCCACTATAGTAGAAGGTTCAAACAGGTGTTGCAAATGGGATGAAGGAGAATTAGTAGGCATTCTGGGAATATTGCTACAGTAATCTTTCATCTCCTGGGATGTCAGAAACACTTTCCAGGAAAACAAATGTTTGGTCTCGGACAAAAAGGTAGAATGATATTGTTCAAACCAAGAGGAGAAAAACATTTCAGGAACAGCTGTGTTTAAGTAACATCCTCAGAGATGTTACTGAGTTCTCAAGATGGTTTGGGAATTAGAATGTCTTAGTTTAAAATGTGCTTATTGTTGGGCTAGCAAGATGGTTCACCTGTTAAAGGCACATGCTACCAAGTATGACGATCTGAGGTCAATACCCAGAGCCCACGTAACAGAAGGAGAGAATCTACTCCCTTAATTTTTCTCTAATGAACATATTATCCCAACTGGATGGAACTTTCCCTAAAATCAGCCACCTATTGAGATACAAAATATGCTCAACAAATATATAACAACTGAAATCACATCCTGTATTCTATCTTATCTTAAGGGAATAAAGCTGGATCTAAGCAGCAATAGAAACTATAGAAGGCACACAGATTCCTGGAAACCATGCTTGAAAAAAACCCATATCCCACTAATCCCACTAAACTGGAAAATCAAAAAGAAATAAAACAAGACCTCACAAATTAAACAAACATAGGTAATAATTTAGGCAGACTCATAACAACTGATGAGATAGGAACAGTAACAAAAACTCTTTCTGTTAAGGTAGCCCAAAGCCAGATGGACTCAGCCTAGAATTCTACCAGATCCATAAAGAGCTAACATCAGTACTTCTCAAATTATTCTCTAAAATAGAAAAGGAAGGGGAAATTCAAATTTCTATTTACGAAGGCAGCGTCACTAAGATACCTAAACCAAATGAAGATTCAACAGAAATGAAAAATTAAAGGCAAATCTCTCTGATTAAGATAGATACAAAATTTCTCAATAAAGTACTTACAAACCAAATTTAAAAACACATCAGAAAAAGCAACCATTGCAGAGGAATTTTAATTCAGAAACATAACTGCTTTGGCAAGGGATCACATCCAAAGATATGAACCTGCCAGAATTCAGACACACCCTGAATTACAATATTACCTGGGTGAAATACAGACATGCCCTTCTAGGCCTAAAGGATATGGTTGGAATATAGACACACATTTAATCCCTCTGGCTGGAATGCAGACACACCCTTAATACCAAACAATGAAAGTAAATTTAGTTTGTAGAAGGAAGCAGCCATATTTGAAAGTGAAGTCAAATTGAGGGGCAGACAATGTAACAAATCAGAGAAAGATTTGACAGTCTGAGATCAGAGAGGATATACACAACTCACATGAGAACAGCATAGGAAAAGAGACAACTTAAACAGGGAGAGAGAGAAAAAATGTGTTGTTGTTGTTGTTGTTGTTGTTGTTGGTGGTGGTGGTGGTGGTGGTGGTGGTGGTGGTAGTGTGTGTGTATGTGTGGCCATTTTGCCAGGACAGTTTTACAGAGTTGGGTTACAGAGAAAACAAGATAGACACAGGTAAAAACAGAAGTAAGAAAATAAGAAGTAAGGACTGGAAAATTAGAATAAGTTGCCAAAGTTAGTATGAGACCAGACAAAGCAACTCAATCAGAAGCCAAGAAAAACTGGATTGAATCAGTCAGCTTGGAAGATTAGATTGTATGGAGGGTAGAAGCTTCCAGGCCTAGGCTTAAGGATAGTTAGAACAGAAGCAAAGGAGCCATGTATTTACACTGCGTGAGTATGGTGCTCCTCTTTTCACTTCATCTGATGAAATAAAAGGGACATTTGCAAACCACCATGATCTAATCAGCTTCATGTTAGAGATGCAGAGATATTTAGTTTGTAAATCAATAAACATCACCTACCACATAAACAGAAAGTCAGAAACCACATAATCTTTTCATTAGATTTAGACAAGGCCTTTGACAAAATCTTACATCCTTTCATGATAAAGTTTTAGAAATGTAGGAACACAGGAACAAATCTTAGCATAATAAAACAATATATAACAGAGCCACAGTCAACATCATACTCAATGGAGGATAAACAAACAAATAAAACAAACAAAAGCATTCCCTCTAAAACAAGGAACAAGACAAGATATCGATTTTTCTCAATTCCTGCTCAATTATAGTACTTGAAGTCTTAGTAGAGCCAGAAGGTGAGGAAGGAGACGAAGGGGATACATTTAGACAATGAAGATGTAAAGTATCATTATTTGCACAGATGTTATAACTCTCTATTAAACACCTTAAAGCCTCCATAGGCAAATTCATACAGCTGATAAACGCTTTTATCAGGTCATGAAATTAACACAAAAACAAGTAACCTTCTATATTCCACCAGCAGTCATACTTAAAAATAAATACTGGAAGTAATACCATTCGCAGTGACTTCCAAAACAGCCAGTAAGTATGCAAGCCATGAAACTGAAAGTTTGTACAGTTTAAACTTTAAACCATTAAAGAAAGAATCTGAAGTAAACATCAGAAGGTAGAAAGAATGGCCACGATCCTACATTTGTAGAATTAACATTGTGAAAGATTATTTTACAAAAGCAATCTGTAGATTCAGTGTAATACCCCAGGAAAATGCCCATTCAATTGTTTACAGAAATTTTTAAAAAATGAAACTTCATATGAAGAAACAAAATGTCTTGGATAAACAAATCAATCCTAAACAATTTCAGAATTGCTGAATCTATCACCAACTATGACTTTATGTTATACTACAGAGTTATAATGCTAAAACGGCATGGTGCTAGCATAAAATGAATACTTTTGTCAACGGAGCAAAATTCAGGCTCTCTAAATAAATATAAATTCCTAAAGCAACATGATTTTTGACAAAGAGGTACAAAACAAAAAGGAGAAAGGATAGCATCAATACATATTGCTTATTAAATTGAGCAGAAACAGGTAGAAGGATGAAACTGAATCCTTATCTCTTATGCTATACAAACTCAATTCCTCATTGATCAAAGACCTTAACATAAAACCTAATATTATGAATTTTTAGAGGAGAAATTAGGGAATATATTTAAACCATTAGGCATAAGAAAAGAATTCTGAATAGGACTCTGGTAGCATGGGCAGTAAGCCAATAATTGGTAAGTGGCACCTCATAATACTAAAGCTTCCATCAGAGAACAGTCTCATCTAAGTCAGTAGGCAGTCTACAGGATGAGAAAAGATCTTTACCAGCATTCTGATAGGAGATTAGTGTCTATAATAAAGAAAGAACCAAACAGAACAAAAACAATACAAAAAAGAAACAAACAAATCAAACAAACAAAAACCTAAAGGTTAAGAAAACAAATAACTTAAATAAAAATTGGGGCATGGAACTGAGCAGAATTATCAAAAGAAGAACTTGAAATGGTTGAGAAGTCCACTATCAAATGGTCAGCCCTGATATCATAGATACAAGTAATATACTGACTGAGCAAGTTATATTTAGGAGCATGTGTACATGTGTATGTGTACATGTGTGCATGTGTGTGTGCATGCGTGTGTGTTTGTGTGTGTATAGTAACAATTAATGAAAACAGAGGCCATGAACTTGGAAGAAACCAAGGAGGAGTCTATACAAGATCTGGAGAGAGTATTTTGAAATGGGAAATGATGTAATTATATTATGTCTCAAAAATAAAATAGTCCAACAAAGAGAAAAATTAATATTCAACACCCTTAGTCATCAGGATACTTAAAATTACTTTGAGGTTACATCTTACTCCAGGCAGAATAGCTTATAAAAAAACCACAAATAACCATTTATGACATGGATGTGGAGGAAGGTGAACACATTTGAAGCTATACCACTCCTGGGCATATACTCAAAATATCGGTAAAATAAAATACAGAACTAATTTATTGCAGACATATTTTTTATTCACAATCACCAAGACAATGAAATGGCCTAGCTGTCCATCAAATGATGAAGAAACAATGAAAATGTGTGTCTTTTAGTTTGAGTCTTATTGCTGTTAGACACTGTGACCAAGGCAACTCTTTATAAGGGAACTCAATTAATTACAGTTTCAGAGGTTCAGTCCCTTATCATCATGGGAGGAAGTACAGCAGCATGTGGGCAGACATGATGCTGGAGGAGTTCTACATCTTGATCCAAAGGAAGTCAAAAGGATACTGACTTCTCTGTCCTGGGTTGAGCTTGAACATTAGGAGCAACCCTAAAAGCCTGACTACACAGTGACACACTTCCTCCAACAAGGTCACACCTACTCCATCAAAGCCATACATTCCCAATAATGCCACTTCCTGGGGCCAAGAGTATTCAAAC
This sequence comes from Uromys caudimaculatus, assembly GCA_028551405.1. Lineage (NCBI taxonomy): Eukaryota > Metazoa > Chordata > Mammalia > Rodentia > Muridae > Uromys > Uromys caudimaculatus. Next base: position 36,869,154 of record CM052719.1, read on the forward strand.
CACCACATTACACTCCCTGGCCCCCAAAGACTTGTTCAAACACATAAGTCTATGGGGGCCATACCTAGCCATAGCATATTGAGAACAACATTTAGTTCAACTTCAAAAGTCCCCATAGTCTATAGCAGTCTCAATAATGTTAAAAGTCCAAAGTTCAAAGTCTCTTCTGAGATTCATCAACCACTTAATGATGATCCCTTATAAAATCAAATAAAAAAGCATATCATATACTTCCAACATCACAGGATGTATAATACTATTCCTGAGGAAATACTGGACTAAAGCAAGACTGAAAGCAAGCTGGGCAAACTCCAAACTCTACATCCCCATATCTGATGTCAAAGCACTCTTCATATCTATAACTCCTTTTATCCTTGATGACTACAACAAACTTCCTTTGCTTGGTCTGGTTCCACTACCTGTGAGAAGCTTTCCCTGAAGGTATCCCATGGCACTGGCATCTCTAACATCTTGGGGTATCCAAGACAATGTGTGGGATCCACACATGATCTCTGGGCTCCTCTAAAAAACTGTGGTAACTTCTCTAGCTCTGCCCTTCTGGTTGACTTCATTCCACTTACACTGCTGTTCTTGGTTGTCATCCCAATATGCTGGTGTCTTCTGTTACATCTAGGCTTCTCCAATGGTCTCTCATGGGCTCCCTTCATTGTGCCAAGCCTCAGCTTCTTTGCATGACCCCCTTTAGCCCTGGGCTGTCAACTACAATTGAGGCTGTACCTTCACCAATGGCCTTTTCTGACCTCTCACAGTGCAAGCCCTAGATGCTCTCCATGACTCCTTTATGCCTTCAAAACCAGTACCACTGGTTTTACGTATTACATATTACCAAGTCCAGCTGCAGCATGAAGTACAACCTTGGTTATCTCTGCAACATTTTTTCTTTGTGCTCTCAGAAAACATTTCCCAGAAGATTTAATCTCAGTGATGTTAGTCTCTTCTTAATCACCACTAATTTCTTTACTGTTTCTTCTATTCTCAGAGTTTTTGACATAGGATGGGGATGGTGGGTGCTCAATAATTTACTACAATTTACATCCATCAGGTAAACTTTTTATTAAAAAAAGTTATATGATACTTAATTTCCACCATTGGAGGAAAGGAAAAAATATGGGGCCAACATAACCATCAGAAATGAACCCCAGTGCATTCAGAACTATGTCCCTTAGCATCAATGCTAAATTGTGAACTGAGAAAGGGAGGGATTTCCTCGATCCCTTTGGCTTCAGAAGGCCCTTTTGCATTCACTGTAAGTCACTAAATTTCCATCTTTAATGAGACTTCAAGCTAGTTCTTATTACTGTCTCATCCATAAAGCAAAAAGCAGCCACATACTACTTAAATATTCAATGGACACCTATTTTGAATGTAAAAAGTATGATGCAAATACTCATTTGAGATAAAGAGGTTTAGATTTTCTGAAAGTTGTTGGTAATGGTATCAGAGCAGGAGCTGAGCAATTGGAGCTGACCTGAAAATAACAGTAGGGGGTGGGGAAATGGCTCAATATCTAAGAGCTTGCCATGCAAGCATAGAGACCTGAATTCAGGACTCCAGAATACATGTAAAACCACATGTGGTTGCAAATGTCTTCAATCCCAGCATTGCTATATTAAGATGGGAGACAGAGACAGGAGAATTCCTGAAAATGCATGGAAGAGCTAGTGTGCCACACACAGTCATGTGAGACACAGTGTCAACGAAAGCAAAAGTGGGCCGGCACCTGACACTGTCTTCTAATCTCCAAAAATGCACAGCGGCATTCACGCCTCTGCACTAAAACACATAGGTACATCTGCTTATGCACCATGCATCCATCATGAAGGACAGACATATAAGAGATATAAAAAGACTAATGGAAGCCGTTCTAACTGGTGACACACAGAACTGCTGCTTATATTCTGGATTATGATGAAGAGAAGAGAACAGAAGTAAGTTTGTAAAGAACTTTGGATCTTTTGATGCAGATAGCATGTCCATCTACATGCACATATTCATGCAAAGGCTGTGGCATTTGTCGCTGCAGTTGTTTTAACTGAATCATCTTCTAGCTGAGATAAGCTCTATTTTCATGGCTAGATCTGTTTTGAGGATTTGGTTTTTACGTGATTTGATAAAGGGGAATTGTCTTTGTTGTGAGAGGAGTATCCCCTTAAAACTTCTCAAGAGTTGCCTGAATTTAAAAATAAATTCTAAAATGAATTGACAATGATCCGTGGGAAAAGTCTATGATCCATCAACAAGATCTATCTTCGAGCTAGCTTGCTTTGTTGAGTTGCTTGTGAATTACCTGTGGATTGTTGCTGTTAAGAGTCCATGAGAACTGGCTGTGTCCTTTCACTCTGGGTACTCAGTCACCTCCCCCGTTCACTGACAGCTACTAATGAGATTTCACTTCCTAAGACCATTAGTAGAAATAAGTCCCCTTGTAAAAATTAATCTATTGGTACAACATAATACAAAATTTCAATTATTCATTCGTCTTATTTATTACCCTGTGTGTAGGGCTTTTAAGTATCTAGCTGTCCTGGTTTCAGCATGCATGTTTTTATGATCACTGAGAAAGAAATAATAGTTTAATATGCTTTTTCTGTGACACTTAAAAATCCCTCCCTTTTTAAAAAGCACACACTTTTTCATTTGGAGCATAAATTAAGATGTGATTGTACACAGTTATTATTCTATTTTACTCAAATAGGAACAGGAAGAGAAATATAAGTCTTTATGGCTACAAAATGCTTCTCTGTATGCCCTATTTCTGCTGATTGCTTTGTTTTAGTTGAAGTTTTAACTGACTTTGGTCTTTACATGAGGCCATGTAAGAAGTGTATATTTTAGAGAGACAGAGAACATCTACCCCTGTAAGATGCTCTTCTAAGAGTTCAGTCCACAAATATTGTCAAACTTGTGTCTGTAGAACTGGGCCTATTCAATAGCCACAGCCTAAGTGTTTGTCCCAGCCAGAAATTGGGGCTAAATGATCAATGATTGGCTTCCTGAAAATGTAACATGTGGGACTTCCAAGACAAGCGTGAGAAAGGCCTCTATGGACCTGTTTTAAGGAAGAGGTTAGGTGATCCTTGAATTAATGACAATTACCTTCCCATGTGACTGTATTCAGCTTGAACTTTGAGTTAAATTCTTGTTTTTGCTAAAGATTGATGCCCATAGTAACCAAATACAGTAACCACTTCTTTTTTCCGTAGATTTTCTGTTTGAAGTTAATCCTTCTTACTGTGGAGGATCGGAATGGAGATGAACTGGGAGGCCCCCCTGTCTGCTGTATGTTAAAAGGTCCCTGCTGTTTCCTGAGAGCAATTTAGTCATTTTTCCTCTCTTGTCTAGATCAAAACATACACAATGTGCAATGCTTTGTTCTCGTCTAAGGCTCTCCTCATTAGCCTCTAAGACAATGTTAGACAATTTAGAAAGGGCACTGTTGGGGCTGCACTGAGGGAAGAGGCACTAAGAGGACATGCTGAGGATAAGGGATCTGTTCCCATCACCCATGGCAGGCAGCTTGTTAGGACTTGACTTCAAGCTACTGAGGCTCTGATGCCCTCTTCTTGCTTCCATAAGCCAACACACACACACACACACACACACACACACACACACACACACACACACACACACACACACATACACACACACATACACATACACATACACACACACATACCTACCTTCATAAAATGGCATATTATTTTAGATGAATCATTGACTAGAAGGACCACTGGGCTAAAGTCAATAAATCTGGCCATAAGGAATTTTAAAAGTCATTTCAACCTCTCTGAAAACTCAGTTTTCTCATCTGTGATATGGGTTCAATTATATCTTCTGTTTTTCCTCACTAATAGGGGACTATAAATAAAAATTATTTAACACACATGAAAGGAATACTACTCAGCCATTAAAAATGATATCAAGAAATTCACAAGGAAATGGATAGAACTGGAAAAAATCATCCAGACCATAGAAAGACAAATATGGGATGCATTTGCTTGTATGTGGGCATGACCTCTTAAGTAAGCTACAATCTGTAGAACCACAGAGGTTAGGTGTAGAGTAAGTAACTAGGGAGTTCAGATAGACCTCCCTACAAAAAGGAAAAATGACTAGCTATGATTGGACTAGGGAGGGGACAGGAAACAGGGGGATTAAACAAGGTGGGGGAGGATGGGAATTTGGGGAGGGAGGGAGAGCTGAATCTGAGAACATTTGAGGGATATACGGAAAACTCAGTAGAAGCTTCCTTAAACACACACATATGAAGATGATCTAAACGATATCAACCACAATTGAGGGAGATGGAGCCCAGACCAGATGTCTTTCATCACCAAATGAAGCTTCCATTGACAGGATTGATTCCATCTAATCAAGCCATTGGCCAAAGGGGGCCAATGGGAGTGTACAAACAATCCAGGCTGTCATCAAGGCCGTTGGTCGATCTTCACAAACTGATGGCAAGGCTTTCTTGCTGTAGATATCAATTACACAAAACAGTGAACATGGAGGAATTGAGCTGGTGCCTATCTAAAGCCTCTACCTCTCTGGACCAGTGGTCATGGTGCTTGAAGTTATTCTGAACCCAAACAAAAGAGAAACATCAAATTTTCATTTTGTTTGCTTAAAATATGAAGTGCTAGAGCACATTTTTAGGGCTTCCAATTTCTATCTATCAGTGTACAACTTTCAATATTCCTTTAACCAGAGATATTTTTTTCCTTTGGAATTAAAATAATTTTAGAGTAATAATTAGAGTAAAGTGTGGAAAGTAGAATACTTTTGTTTTAAATACTATATGTACCCAATACCAATCTAATCAATTAACATAATAAACACTATATTAAGAAGAAGGAAAGTGGGAGTTTCACGAATACAATATACTGATACATGAGAATCTCAGAAAAATAACTTTTGTAAGTTTTAAAAATAAATATATGAAAACAAAATTTGTTCAGAAAAAGATTGATTATAAATTTAGATGTTTTGATAAGATTATTTAACTTTTATTTTAAAAGTACTCAGATTTCATAAGGATTTATTCTTTCTTTTCTAAAATGAATATTTTTTCAATATATTTTTACACAGGTATACAATGCAGTATTCAGCTAATAAAATATTTTTAGAGAATAATTAACAACCAAGTTATACTTGTGGGATATTTAAAGAGAAAAGTGATCTAAAAATTATTTATAAAGGAAGATGCCAAGTGTATATGAATGAGATACACAGACAACCAATGTTCTGTTATATATAATTTTGGTGTTGAAAACATTCTGCCTGTCTCAATTATCATTTTCTAATAAATGCATATATATACATTATATATAAATTCTTACAAATTTTATTTGCAATTTCCAAATTTTTGTTTGTTATAATTTTATATTAAAATAACATACCTCAAACTTATTACTAGGTATGTCTATTGTTTAGTTCATGGTAGCTAAAGAGAGCAATGATCTTTGTGTGTATCTGTTTACAGTTATTTATGATTGTTTTGCCTGAACTTTCTGACATTGCTCATTTGTAAAACATCATTGAAGGCTTTTTAAACATGAAGCATTCAAGAAAGTGTATTTCATGTATTTTAGTGAAGTTGAGGTCTCCTTTTAAACAGATTATTAACTGAGGAGGGGATCACAGATCCTAAGTACTAAGTGGGGTCTCTAGATCCTCAGAGGGGCAGTGCTTGACCATGAACCTAATTTAATTTTTAATGCTATAAAATTATGGGAATCTATTAATATATTTTACTATTTATAGAACTACCTTAGTAGAAATATTAATTCATAGAGAGGTGAAGATAGAGAGAGAATGGGAGAGAATATATTTTAGGAGATTACCCAAGGACAATGGAAGACACTTTACTATTAAGCTGTAATCAGTTCTTTCTGATAGCTATCTAATTCCTGTAGATACTCTGGTCATAAAATCTCACTTACAAATGAAGAGAATATTCAAGACTTGACCACCACAAAAATCTCAGAACAGTATTACAAAGAATCCCATGCTCTCAGAGCAAAAGATGAGGTTGACATTCACTATGAGACACCCAGATGAGCTGGTCCAGGTCCAAGAAGCCTGTTGTGAATGACAATCTGCTAGACCCTGTTCCTGCATAGCTGAGCCTCAAAATGTTCCAGTCTCTTCTAGTTACAAGTCAAGGAAGTAAAACAAAGTAGAGTTTACTCCCAAAGAAAAAAGAAAGTGCATGCTTAAATACAAATGTGGGTTTGACAGGGTCAAAACATACGTAACAGAATATATGGTTTAGATCCTGGAAGACATTATCAGGGACTCACCCATTTTCTGTTACTTTTGGAAAGGATAAAATATTTTTTCTTTGGTATTTAGTTTATTTTAAAACAATGATGCAAAATGATCAAATTCTATAGTATTTTTTCTTTTTAGGAGAAATGAATCATTTTTTTTTTCAACCAGAAAAATAGGCCAATAATTTATATTTAAATTATTCCAGAGTACAATTCCAACAGAACATTCCATGCTTAGATATTGTCTTCTTGAGTTTGATAGAGTGACAATACTGTTATACATTTGAGCTACTAAGCCCAACCCAAAATTTGGATTTAAACACATATTTTGTCTCTTTGGGAAAATTGAATGCAGAGATTCTATAAGTTATGCTTTTCCTGGGCATTCTCTTATTACATTATTTGGCCAAGACCTCCTGTGCCCTACTTACTCTTTTAGAATGGAAAACAAACAAACAAACCAACAAAACAAGCAACAACAACAACAACAAAAAACATCAATCCAGACGCAGGCTGATACTCAGTTAGCTGGATGGAGTACTTGGTACTACATTGCACATAGGCCAATGGAGGGAGTGGCACTCTGCTTCTCTAAGCTCTGACTGAGGACACTAATTTAGCCATTCCCATAAATGTTGGAAGAAGATATGCTAGATCATGTGCCTGGAGAAAAGGGACTCAATACTAAGTAATCTGACTGGCCACAGTTTTATTTTAAATCATTTACACAATTGAAATAATCAAGCTAAAACAAACAAACCAACCAGAAAACAACCAAACAAACAAAGATAAAACAGTGACTAGGTGAAGGGGTATGACATCAGGTTGCGGGTCAATGTTGACGTTAATATTACACAACAGAAGGAAGAACACCACACAACACAGGTTACCAAGTGAACCCCGTGCCATTCGTCACAGCTCAATAACCTGGCACCTCGATCCTATTAAAAGTCAGTGGTCCTGTTCTTGGAAGCTTTTCTTTCTGTCCTCTTTACTTCTAAGCCCTTAATAAGCAAATAACATGTCAGCGCTGTTACACAAGATTTACAATAAACTGCTTTAAACCTGCATCAAACATCAGGTTGATGTTTACATCACAGGCAAGCACTTTCTCGTAACCATCTGATTTGGGGGGAACACAATCTTAGTCCCAAATTTGTCTTTCTGATGCTGAAAGTTTGGCAAGTCAAAATAACAACTTCTAAGCCTGCAAGGCTTGCTAGGACGTCTAGTAGATGGTCCCAATAGATGGATGGGTTAAAAGGAACTTTGTTAAATTCACTTTTCCTCCCCCTCACTTTCCAATTCGTCTTTACCCCCTACCTAGTAAACCAACCTTCAAGCACTGAAAACAAAACAGAACGAATTAATGGCTCCTGTTCTGTTTCATTATTTATACCCTTCTCATGTACCATCCTAACCAAGGGATGCTCTTTGATGATTCTATCTCCAAAGAACATTACTGTGATCATGGGATGTGCTGGGGAACCATAGATAATTAATCACTCAAACAGAGATATGGATAAGTATAACTTTCGTATTTTTGCAAAAGTAAATTTAATGCATAAAACCTGCTAGGAACTGATTAACCAAATAGATCCCTAAACTCATAGCTAAGTAATTCAATATACTAAAGCTGATCACACACCTCTGCCTTCAATCCAAAAAGTACATGAACGTCTAGTTTATGTCTGTCCTACTTAAGCCTTTCTTCTGAATTCCAATAGCACATGGATTTGAGAATGTTTTTTATTTTTTCCAGGCATGATAGTTTTCATCATCCTATTACGAAATGAACTACCAATTTACTTGACATATTTTCTACTTGTTTTGTACCAAAACATTTTCAATCATAGCTGCAAAATAGAAGCAGAAAAATTCTATATTCTCATGGTCATAAGCCCATAGAAATCACTGCAAGGGTTCTTCGCCCATGTCTTTACAGGTTAATGATCATAAAGGAAACTTTGCATGGTGGTAAGAAGGCTATTGTAGCGTGGGTTATAAAGGAACCGGTGACCTTTGTCTTCAGCAGCTCACCACGGAGAATTCTGGGAAGGTAATGGAGAGGAAAAAAGGAAGAGAGAATTGAATGGCCTTTTGTTTCTGGGGGTGAGAAAAAGAAAGAGAAAGAAAGAACAACCAACAAAGACTTGTTTCCCTTCCCTTTTGTTAAATGAAAGCCCTTCAGAGCTGATTGAGCTCGTGTGAGCTACTGTTTGAGTCCTGTAGGATGGTGTTCTGTGTGGCTTTGCTCTGAAGACACCAAAGGATGCTGCCACTTTTGAAGGTTGAAACTACTTTGTGGGGCCGAGGGGAACGGTCTAAAGATTTCTGATCCTTGGGAGAAGAACATCACACTCTCTTCTCAACTGAAGCTTGCTTTAAGGAAACAAATTTGGATAGGGGTTTACCAATTTGCCTTGGACCAGTAAGGCCAGAGATATTTGGATCAGATGTCTCGAATCCAGAAAAAAAGAAGAAAAGGCACACCTGGTTTCTCAGTGTGTGGGCTTAATTGTCTTGTGCTTAATCCTGTCTCGTAGACATCTATATCTACACCTATAAATATGTAGATAGATATAAATACATAGATGGTAGATAGATAGATACATACATACATATAGGTAGATATTGGGGGGGGTTCACTTCATTCTTTATCCTGTCCTTGGAAAGTGATTTTAAGAACTGTTATGCTCCCTAAGTCTGACAATTCCTTAAATCAAAATAGAACGACCACTGAGTCTCTTTATCTATCTCTCCAAACTTATGAATTTCTCTCAGTTCAAAGCTCCCAGAAGCACAAGTAAACCTGTAAAGACGTGGGGGAAGAACAAACATTACTACTACTAAGGAAAGCACACTTTAGCAGTTAGTCTATTTCTTACCATGTCTAAATGGAAGACATGTGGGAAAAGGGTTGCAGGCTTTTCCTAGAAGATTAACTCAACTAATCAGAGTGCTACAGAGAAATTTTCATAAGATTATTCTAATCATGTCAGAACATTTTAAAAAAGCTTAAGATAATAAAATAATCATGTTCATTGGGTATGTGTACAGGCATGTATTTGACTTGAAAGAGCGCTGCTCAGATTTTTCAAGACCTTAGCATCAATGTGAAAGCATATCTTTATAGTTTAAGTATACGGCTTCATTTACACTGTACATAGAAGCTGGCTTTTCAAGTTACTTCCATGGATTCATATAAAATAAACTTTGTCATCCTTGTTGGTACTACTCTCATGTGGAGTGGAGCAGAAAGGACTGTAAGTTAAACAGTCAATAAATGAGAAAATGATAGGATAGCTCTCAGCTTACAGTGAAAGACTAGTTTTCTGGGAACTGTTGGATTTGAAATGGTTCCAGTGCTGAAGCCTTGGCTGGGCCCAGCATATGTGTATGGCCCTTGTCGATAAATTTCAATTTCATGTGCCAACCGAGGCTGTGTATTTCCATAGAGAAAATAATACCAAAAAAAAAAAAAAAAACCCTAGGAAATTTCTGTATAAAAGATGTCACTCATTATATGTTGTATTAAAATAGCTTTACTTTTCCCTTTATAGAAAACTATATCAAGTAATCTAATTGTAGGACGTTTTAAATACCACACACCGCTTTTCAAAGCTTAGATGATTAACAAAAACTAAAAACATTAATGGCAGTTTTAAATTTTTTTTATTTATTCTCTCATCCTTCATCCTGACCACAGTTTCCCCTCCCTTCTCTTTCCAGTCCCTCTTCCTGCATCTCTCTTCTCCTTGTCGCAGATCCACACCTCCTCTGTTTCCTTTCAGAAAGCACATGGCATCCTTAAGAATAGTTTCCCCCTGCCCCACCCCCACCCAGGCACAGAACAGCTCAAAACAAAACTCCTCATCCCGAATGGAGCAGCTACTGCGTTTCCCTGGGATGCACAGATGCAGTTGTCCTGTGTCATACGAGACTGCTCAAGGGCTGTAGAAGGTACTTGAGAAACAGAGCAGAGGCTCAGATGTGGAGAGCTACCTCTTGCTTTAGCCAAAGGCTGCTCAAATGGAACCTCTGATTTAATCTGAAGAAATGAGAGGAAGAGTCCTGGGATGGCACCTTCCCGATGAAGAGAAGTGTGTACTTCTGAGTGGTTGAGGGTTCTGGAGAGGCATATGCACATTACAGAAACACATGTAGCAAGCCCTCCGGGACTCTCTTTTTCCTACATGCTAATGAAGATTAAAGTGTAAGAAAGTGCAGGCATCAGTTGAACAGATAATTAATGATGATTGATGATTTACTTTTAATTTATGCCACATGATTAATTCAGGTAAAACACGCAGATGCTTAAAACTTCTGGAGTTGGGATATTGTTGAATGTCCACGGAGCACAACAAAGAACATATTACCGCAAATAACATCTGATGAATAATTTCTATCAGGAAGATATTAAAAGAGAAAGCCTCAACTAGTCAAAATAATAAACTTTATCTTCCAGGATTACCTTCCATGTTTACCTTGGTTATTCTTTTATTTCCCGAATGTCTTTTCTGTTATCTTGGGTAAAATCTATTCCAGCAATTTCTCTCTTTGTTTTTTCTTACAAAAATCCAGATGGGATTTGTTTTGTAGCTTACTTTATGCATCCTAGTTTGTGTAGTCTTATTAAAATTGTTCTTCACATCCTTCTCATGCTTGTAAGATAAAACACACACACACACACACACACACACACACACACACACACACACACACACACACGCACGCACAGACCCTGACAATTGCCAAGATACAGTGGTGACAGCAGTATTTCCCAGACAAAAATATTTCAAAATTCAGGCTGTAAATCCAACAGAAGCAAGTACATCAGCATTTTCTTCTTCTGCCAGCACAGCAGAGCTCTGGGCCACGCAGGTTGTTGCTGTATTGTGCAGAAGTGGTATGCCAGTACCACATCAAATGATAAGGTTGTTTACAAGTGGTAAATTTAAGGCCTTTATGAGTCCTCAGAGTTTATCTCTCTAAGGATGGCGGAGCTTGAAAAGAGTACATGATTTGGGATTTTACCATCCTCTTGTAGAAAAGCTTAATGCCTCATTTGCTGACCCAGAACCTAGATTGGCCGTCAGTAACCAGACAGCCTCCTGGGCCTGAGTTCCAGAAGGGAATTTACTGCTACATATATTGGGAAATGGACAGAGATTCTGAGCTGAGCAATTCTGAAGCTATAAGTCCAGTGGGTCACATGGACAGGCTCTGAGTTTGGCTCCAGGAGCCTCTTAGTAAACCTCCTCTCAGAAGTTAGTCTCACAATAAGCCTTTGCTTATTGAAGTATTTCTATTTAGGGGCTTTTATGGCTCATTGGCACAGACGCAAAAAAGTCAACAGCTAACAATTCTCCTAGTAGCCCCAAACTATTCACAAAGGTTGCCAATGTATCACCTTTAAAGCAGTGATGCTTAATTTCTACAATTATAAGACAACCGAATGAACCCTTAGATAGCATAGCGATGAGCTATGAACATCACATTATTTAATACCACGGTCCCAGTGTTTAGACAGTTTATTGATGTAACATAGGGAATTGCGTTGAAGCAATCTATGATGTTTTAGAATTAATATGCATATCTAGCTTTGATATGCATAGTACTCAGACATATAATATTTGACTTTACATAGATTCTAGAAGATGAATGAAAGGAAATGAATGGTAGCCAATTTTGTGTAAAACGGACTCTTATTAAATATGAGGAAATTTTTAACACCTCCCAAATATGTTTTTAGTAAGGAAATAATAAGCGTACATTTTAAAATCTTCATTCATAAGTCATATTTAGCAGCTTCAGACACACGTTAGAGCTACATTGTCTCTACTTCATTCTCTCTCTCTCTCTTTCTCTTTCTCTCTCTCTCTCTTGTTTCCTGAGATCTCTTATCTTCTTAGCTTTCATAGTTGTTCGCACTGTCTGAATCCTGCTAGTACAGTAAGTTTTCAACAGTGAGGAGGTAGTTTGCTACTGGACATGCTTGCCAGACTGCAGAATCCTAGCTCCCACAGTTGCTGCATGCAACACTCCGACCTCAAAGCTATCAAATATTAGCTTGCTTTCTATGTGTCTGTTTCTGTCTCTGCCTCTGTCTCTGTCTCTCTGTCTCTCTCTCAAGTTTTGAGGTTTAATACAAACATTAATTTTATTAATCACCTTCCCCAACTTTGCATCTTCAGGAATTCCTCGGTGTTTAAGCAGATTACTGTGGCGATTATGCTTTGGACAATTAGAAGCCAGGCACTTTATGACCCAGCTGCCACCCAGGATGGTGGACAGTAGTTCCAACTGCATGGCTGGAGCCAGAGACTTCTGTAATTTAGGGACACAGTGAAATGCATTTATCAGCAGGGTTTATGTGTGGCAAGGAAAGGAGACTCATAAACGCTTTTAATGTGTTAAAAAAAAAAAAAAAGCAAGCTTCACCTAAACCTATGGAATGGCATTGAACAAAGAATATATAACCCTTTGTCAAACTCTAGGTCTAATTATATTTTAAAAGGTTCTTTGAAAACCCACATGCTGACAGTCTGAACATCCTTTCGTGAGGAATATCCAGTCTAAAATTTTACCACAAAAGCTAATGACCCTATTAACTCTAATTTGTTTACTCACCAGTCTGGAACAGACTCTTCCACAGGTACCTCTTTGATGTTCAAAATTAAGCTTCCTAGAGGCTTGAGAAATTAAATGCTGAAGGAGGTCAATTACACAACACTTGCCTTAAAGACATGGATCGCCACTCCCATGTTGCTTTAAATTGACTAATTTTTTTCCTTGATGAACAGATGAACACAAATACAGCACGATTACTACGCTGCACATGTTAAACCCTCCTCCTGATTTGCTCGGGTGTGATGGATAGTTTTGAATGAGTGCACCTGAGCGTGTGGGAAAGGACTTAATTAAAACCTGGCAATTTTTTTTTCAAGGCCTGTTTCTTGGGTGAAATCTGAATTGTTACACCCGCATTGAAACAAATCAAAGGGAAAGGGCATGTTTGATAATGGTGGAGAATTGTTCTGTTATCACTCGCTAAGTCCCCTATGGGAGAGAATTTACTACACGCTTATGAAATAGTTGTGAAGTGGAAAGAGCATTCTGGTTATTGGAAAATAAATGAACGGACCAATTGTAATACAACTGGAAGGTGCTAGGGGAATAGACCCTACAGAAGAGGTGTGTTTTGTTAATATCTTGCATGCTGTAGCTGCTTCGTAATGACGAGGAGCCAAAACATTTTGCAGACATAGTGCATTGCTCTGTGGTGGCAGGGATAAGTCTTGTACTTGCTTTTCTTTAGTGACAAAATAGTGGTGTGTGTGTGTGTGTGTGTGTGTGTGTGTGTACATGTGGGCACACGCACACACACACACACACACACGCAGAGGCTAGAGAAGATTTTCTAGCATCTCTCCCTACCACTCTCTACCTTATCTTTTGCTTTCCTTTTTCTGTCCATGTCTGTGTCCCATGTATGTGTACATGTCTATGCATGTCAAGTGGCCGCTTCACATAGGTGTAAGAGCTACACTTGGTGCTTTGGCAGGGCAGAAAGAACTCGTGATCATGAACCCTCTCTGCAACTCTACCATGATGGTTTTTGAAGACAAGGTTTCTCACTGAACTGGAAGCTTGTTGTTTCAGCTGGAGTGATGGGCCAGTGAAAGTCCAGGATCTGCCTAGTCTCTTCCCATAACCAATGCCATGGTAATAAGCAGAGAGAGAGAGAGACACCTACCTGGACATTATGTGGGTGCTAGGTATCAAATCCCAAGTCCTCACAGTGGCACAGGAAGGGTCCTTACTCATGAGTTATCTCCCTAACCCCTTTATTTGAATTTCAAATGATTACTAATTCAGAAACAGGTATTGTACATATATATTTTAGGGGCTGGAGATTCCACAAGATAATGGAACTGCTCATATATCAAGAAAATTGGTCACAGGGCTGGAGAGAGAGCTCAGTGGTTGAGAGTATTGACTGCACTTGTAGAGGACCTGGGTTAGAGTCTCAGAACCCACTTGGCAGTTTACAACAGCCTGTAACTTCAATCTCAGAGTTTTTAATCTGATGTCGTCTTCTAAGCTCTGTGGGAACCAGACATGCATTTGGTACACAGAGATACATGCAAAACATTCAAATTTTAAAGTATTAAAATTTATTAGTTTTAAAGAAAATAGGTTACAAGTTGAAATGGCCTAATCATTTGCTCCGAGAACAATTTTATCTTGCTCTCTAGTTCTCCTGATCCCATAAAGATACTTGCTTTCATCATTCTCTGCTTTCCTTTGTCCCCATCGAGTTTCAGGTACCAAGAATCTAATTGTACTTCCTTGACCACCGAATACACTGCCCTTTAAAACCAGAAGCCAAGTCAAAGATTTGAGGGTGTTTTACAAGAAGTGAATGGACAGAGCACCACTGATTGGGGCAGCTATCAGTGTTGCAGAGAAGTGGCTTTTGATAGTGGAGAACAGTCAAAGTAGAGAGTCGTATTTATCAAAGTGCTGAGAATATGGGACGACTTGGTCCTCAGCTCCACTGGAATTCTATATGTTGTCCGTTCTGCACCACAGGGGGCACTTTCAAAGAAGAGGCTAAAATATTGTCAGAGCTAGAAGAAGCAGATTACTATAAAGTGTTGTCTTCTGGATACAAATGACCAATCACGAACATACAGCACCTATGGCCAGTCGCATGAGACCTGCACAAAAGGCTGTTTATTCAGTCATGGTACTTCCCTTTCACAATACATTGGTTCTAACATAACTGATTCCTCTAGAGTTATAAGAGATAATATGACTCCAAACAACTCCTGCATGCATTCCCTACTGGTCAATTCTGTGGTCCTTCACCAGTGTAGTCTAGACTGACTAGTCCCTAGGCAAAGGTTGCTTGTGTCATCTCTGTGGTTTACTACACCAGGTGCCTCTTATGTAAGGACATGAAATCCCATCATTTTGTTTATTCTCTATCAAAAGACACATTAAGATAGTCTGGTTTATTATCATAGTTATTATCTGTCTGCTATCATGTGCTTCACATTTGGTGCTTTTAACCGACAGAGTATTTTAAAATATATCTTGCAGAAATTGACTCATAAATTATATTTTAATTTTTATGTGATAGAAAAGTTCATTAAAAATCCACACTGATACTATTTTTTTCATTTTTTATTGGTTATTTTATTTATTTACATTTCAAATGTTATCCAGTGATACTATTATTTGTAGCAGTTAAGCACGGATTACTTAGCACCCTCTTTTATTTAAATTTTTGTTGAAAAATAGTTTTTTTTTTACCAGGATTGCTCATTTTCTAATTGGTCTCTCAAGTGGCTTAACAAATCTATGAGACCTTCCCTAACTTCTCTGCTGTATTTCTTATTTTACTTTTCTGCCTGGTGAAGATAGTGGCAGGGCCTGTGTTTTGTTAATGCATGCTCAAAAAACAAGTGTTTGGTTTGAAGATGTATCAATATATTCTAAATTTAAAAATTTAGTGTAAATACTAAATTAATTCATAACTTGAAAAAGTAAGGTATGAAAACTCGGCAGAAAGATACTTGGGAAAAGAATAAGATGAACAGAGATGGGAGGAGCTGAGAGATACACACAGTCATGTGATCACAGTGCATATGAGTAAAGTCTATCAAAATGAATGAAACCAGATAAATAAATATAGGTGTATAGGAGATCAGTATAGGTCAGGTGTAGGAATTCTAGGATTGGGATTGAGAGACCAGAATGTCTACTCTGTCACTTAGATTTGTAACTTTTAAAAAAAATCTGTGAAATAGAACCAACTTAAAGGTTTAATTAAGCAGTATATATGTATATATACATATATATATAATGATTAGAGTGTTACATGGCTCATAATAAAAGATCAGTATATATTAACACATATATTACTCCAATGAGTGTGGCTAAATAAATACCTGCTCAGTTTGTGTCCTAGTGACCACGTAGAATGGGCTTTGGTGCTACTTTGATTACACTATGAATCTATTTGGATATTGAAGCAAAAAGGGACTACTCAGCATTGCTTCTGTACTTAACAATCATTTGTGACATTGCATTTATGTTTTTTTATATCATTTTAGCTTTTAAACACATTAAAATATTAAATTTTGATATATTTGCTTAATGTGATGGTTTGTATATGCTTGGTCCAGGGAGTGGCACTATTAGAAGGTGTGGCCTTGTTGGGGTAGGTGTGTCATTGTGGGTGTGAACTTTAAGACCCTCATCCTAGCTTCCTGGAAGTCAGTATTCTGCTAGCAGCCTTCAGATGAAGATGTAGAATTCTCAGCTCCTCCTGCACCATGCTAGCCTGGACACTGCCATGTTCCCCCCTTGATGATACTGGATTGAACCTCTGAACCTGTAAGCCAATCCCAATTAAATGTCGCCCTTATAAGACTTGTCTTGGTCATGGTGTCTGCTCACAGCAATAAAACCCTAACTAAGACACTTACCAAGTGTCTCCTTTAAGCGTGGAGAAAGGAGCTGGGCACACAATCCCACACCTAGTCATGGTTTCCCTGGCAATTGTTAGCCTGCTGAGAGAAGAGACTATTGTTTTTAAAAGTGATAGTCCCTAGTAGATCAATCACACTTGAATGAAAGGTCACACTCCCAAGATAGGACACAGACTTGATTGTGTGAGGAAGGGGCAGAAGATCTGGGAAGAATTGGTGAAAGGGAATGAATATGATCAAAAGAGCTCTAGGAAACTCTCAGAGAGGTAATTTTTACAAGGAAAGAAATTGTCCAAATTATGGTGTTCTTTGCTGTACAGAAGTGTTTTAGTTTCATGAGGTCCCAATTATTAATTGTTCATCTTTGTGCCTGTGCTAACAGTGTTCTCTGTTCAGAATTTTTTTCCTGTGCCAATGAGTTCAAGGCTATTCCTTACTTTCTCTTCTATTAGATTCAGTGAATCTGGCTTTACATTGAGGTCTCTGATCCATTTGCAGTTGAATTTTGTGCAAGATGTTAGTATAAATCTAGTGGGATTCTTCTCCACACAACTGTACAGCCTGACAGCATCACTTGTTGCAGATGCTGTCTTTTTATCCAGTGTGTATTTCTGGCTTCTACAAAACAAAACAAAACAGGTATCCATAAGTTTACAGATTCATATCTGGGTCTTTGAGTCCATTGATTGGCATGTCTGCTTTATGCCAACACCACGCTGTTATTATTATTACAGCTCTGTAGTATAACTGAAATCAGGGATGGCGATTCTTGCAGAAGTTCTTTTGTTATTCAGGATTACTTTAGCTATCCTGGGTGTTTTGTGTTTCCATATAAAGCTGAAAAGATCTGTGAAGAACTGTGCTGGAATTTTGCCCAGGATTACATTGAATCTGTAGACTGCTTTTGGTAGGATTGTACTCACATACCAATCCATGAGAAACTTGCCATCTTCTGGTATCTTCTTCAGTGTTTTTCTTCAGTGACTGAAGGTTTTATCATACAAGTTTTTCACTTCAGTTATTTGAGGCTATTTTGAAAGGTGGTGTTTCTACTTCTTTCTCAGTCGATTTGTCATTTCAATATATGATGGCTTTTGTTTTTATGAGTTAATTTTGGATCCAGCTACTTTGATAAAAGTGTTTGTCAGCTCTAAGAGTTTCCCAGAAGAATTTTTAGGGTTTATGTCTCTATCATATAATCTGCAAATAAAGACAGTTTAACTTTTCCCCCTCTTATTTGTATCTATTGCTTAATCTCCTTCAATTGTCTTCTTGTTCTAGCTAAGACATTAAGTCTTATACTGTATAGATACAGAGAGAGCGTAGATAACCTTTTCTTGTTCCTGATTTTTGCAGAAATGCTTTGACTTTATCTCTATTTCGGTTGATGTTAGTTGTGAGGTTGCCATATGCCACCTTTATTATGTTGAGGTATTATCCCTTATATGTCTAGTATCTCTAGAATTTTTATCATGAAGGGATCTCGCATTTTGTCAATGGCTATTTATTTGTGTTTATTGAGATTACCATGTGGTTTTTTTTTTCTTTCAATCTGTTTATATGGTGGGTTGTATTTATTGATTTATTATGATGTTCTTTGCTGTACAGAAGTGTTTTAGTTTCATGAGGTCCCATTTATTAATTGTTCATCTTTGTGCCTGTGCACGATGAACCATCCCTGCCTCTGAAACCTATTTTATCCTGGTAGGTGATCTTTTCATGTATTCTTGGAATCAGTTTGCAAGCATTTTATTGAGAACTTTTACATCTGTGTTCATAAAGGAAATTTGTAATTCTCTTTGTTTGTTACATCTTTATGAAGTTTGGGTATGGGTATTGGCTAATATCCAAAATATATAAAGAGCTAAATAAAAACCCCACATATATATCAAGAAAGCAAATCCAATTAAAAGCAGGATCCATGTCAAAATAGAAAATTCTCAAATGAGAAAACTAAAATGTCAAAGAAACACTTAAAGAGATGTTCAACATCTTTAGTCATATGGGGAATGCAAATCAAAACTACTTTTTTTATATATTTCTCTCTGTTCTTTTTATCCTAAAAGTCCTTTGTATGTATGTTATGGCTTCCATTTTTACATCTTACAGGATTCTTGAGTGTGGGAATCAGTGGGTCTCTGTTTCATGCACCTTCTCTTAGACTCTTTTCCTTCTGTTTGTTTATTTTGTGCAATTCTTTTTATTTATTTATTTATTTTATTTTTTGATAATTTATTTAAATTTCAATGTTTCTCCCTTTCTAGGTCTCCTCTTTGGAGACCACCTATCCCTTCCCCCTCCCCCATCTCTATGAGGAAATTCCACCTCCCACCCACCCACCCACCCACTCCCATATTCCCACCTTGACATTCCCCTTACTGGGGCCTCTCCTCCCCCTGATGGCCAACAAGGCCCTCCTCTGCCACATATGTGGTCCAAACCATGGGTCCCTCCATGTGTATTCTTTGGTTGGTGGTCCAGCCTCCTGGAAGACAGGGGGGGGTGTCAGGCCAGTTGACACTGTTGTCTGACTTGTTAGTTTTTGTTTTACTTTATTATTTTCTCTTAGATGACAGTAAGGGGGTAGTTCTGATGGAAGGGAAAGTATATAGATAGAGAGGAACTTGGAGAAGGAAAAGGAGGATAAACTGTAATCAGGATATATTATGTAAGAAAAATACTTCTTTTTAAAAAAGATTTATTTATTTAAAGTATGTTAGTGCTCTCTCTGCTTGTACACTTGCATGCCAGAAGAGGGCATTAGATCCCATTCCAGATGGTCGTGAGCCACCATGTGGTTGCTGAGAATTCAACTCAGACCTCTGGAAGAGCAGCCAGTTCTCTTAACCACTGAGCCATCTCTCCAGCCCAGAAAATATCTATTTTCAATAAAAGGGGAAAAAAGAAATAAATGTATAACATCTGCTTTATTCATCTAAGTACTGTTTGGATAGCCTTTGCCATTGGTAATGTAAAGTTTACGATGAAATCATTCGTCTTTCTGTTCATATTGTTTCTGTTCTGCATATATGACAACGTATTGGTTAATATTATTCCTTTCCTGGAAATTTTAATAAAGTTCAGACAAATGAGTGGATTCAAAAAGAAATGGAAGCAATTAGACACCTGACATTCTACAAGTGAAGGCAACAGCGTTTCAGCCATGGTTTCCTCAAAACTGAGAGTCAAGGGTTGATCTTCAAAAGTCTCAACGGGGCTGAGGTTTTGGAGGGGTATCAGTGTTTCCTCTTGTAAACTCTGAATATTTGTTTCCTATTACAGTCCAATGACCAATTACTCATGATGAATTGGCAGCATCTATGCTGGTGTATTTGTGGGTGTTTATTTATTTACATTGTGGTTTTAACAATTTGAATAAACCTTCCAGTTGATGAGACAAATTATTTTCTAGTTAACTCCTTTTACACCATCTTTGTTTTAAAGGATGAAAAAAGAAGCATCACGTGTTATTCCACAAGGATGTATAATTATGCTTTATGTATAATGTAAAAATAAATTTTATGTGAATTTAAAAATAAAGAACTGTATTTAATGATGTGGTGTGGACTGAGAGCTAGCAGTGAGCTCGTAGATGGTTGTATTTGGGGAACATTGAGTGTTGTATGTTTTAGGGAATGAGTATAGGTCTAAGAAAGAAAGGAGGAGAATCCAATGCCAGGAGCAGATCATGTTAAAACCTTGATATTTCTGTATGAAGATCTAACTTCTTCTTTTGTACTTGGTTTTGGGTTTAGTGCAAAGACAGAGATTTGAGGTTGTCACATCTTTTATTAGATTAGCTGTTTTCAAAGACACATTCTCCTCTCCACCCCTATTTCTGGGCATGCCTAAACTAAATCTTCTAGAACACTTACTTTCATTTTATTGACATGTTTTATTGTCACAGATCTTCCAGTGGAATTCCACTTCTTCTTATTTGAGGTTTTTACAGTTTGATGTTTACCTATATATTTACGTGTGGTGAGCAAATCAATGTAATCAGCTCTCACAACTTTCAAACCTTTACTTTTCTAAGTAAAAAACCTAAACATTTACTTTTATCTGGTTTTAAAGTTGCATTAATGGAAAAATTGAGCCAAGCTCTGAGGGGCTCCAGTTAAGTCCCTAAGAAAATGCTGGCTCAGTTGTAGCTACTCTGCTCCTTAAGAATAAAATGCATAACCTACATTAATTTATATTTACAATTAGAATTGAATGTCTTAAGTTGACTATAGGACACTTATGATTCTTATGATTTCTCTGGCTATGAATATTCATATACTTCAATTTAAAAGTTATGGGTGACAAAGGACCCGATGAGAGGAGCTTAGCATTTAGGAGTGTAGTATGCTTCAGAACCAAAGAATGAATGCCATAAAATACTATAAATAATGACTCAATGTGTTTCAGATGAATGCTTGTGGCAGGGGTTCTCAACCTTCCTAATGCTGCAAACCTTTAATACGGTACTTATGTTGTAGTGACTCTCAACCATAAAAGCATTTCGTTGCTACTTCATAACTGTAGTTTTGCTACTTTTATGAATCATAATGTAAATAACTTTTGGAGTAAAAGGTTTACCAACCCGGTCACAAGCCATAGGATGAGGACCTCTGGTCTATGATATAAAACATTTTGTAGCCAATGCTCTTTAACGTCTTAAGTTTCATGCACATGCAGGGAATGCTTGTTTCATAAAAGCGACTTAGCGTGTTCTAATATACTTGTTTATTTCCTCACATTTCTGCTCTTTTTTCCAAAAACAATTATAGCCTCAAAAAGAAAGCATCGGCACTTAATTAGTATCTTTCTACAGCTGCTTCTTAATAAATCAAGATGATAAATATGTGTCTAACACACATTCTGGGCTATTTCTACTCTAAATGAGTCTAGACTTGTGTACCTGATGCGTTGCATAGGAACCAGAGGGCAAATTAGCACTGTGATGGAAGAGTAAGATGTACTTCACTATTTATTATTTATGTTTGGTTGTTTCCTATAAAAACACTTTTAAGTGCCATAGAGAAGCTGGTTCACAGACTGTTGCAGGAAAACACTGAAGTGCAGGGGGCCAGGTGATAAATGCAAAAGTAAATAAGTTAAATTTACAAG
The DNA here is from genome assembly GCA_028551405.1 of Uromys caudimaculatus. NCBI lineage: Eukaryota > Metazoa > Chordata > Mammalia > Rodentia > Muridae > Uromys > Uromys caudimaculatus. The sequence continues at coordinate 36,891,067 of CM052719.1, forward strand.
TATGTAAGCTACATGCCTTTCCAAAAAAGTGAATATTTATATTGAAATGTAAAGAAAGAATCCGCGGCCAAAGCACTGGACAGTAAAAAGGACTGAGTTACAATAACTTATGAATAACAGTCAGGCAATGAAGATGTATCCACTCCATGCTTTTCTTCACTCTCGCACGGCAGTAAAGGGACAAAGGGGAAGGTCTTCTGCTTCTACTGGAGGCAACTGCAAGCCACTGCATCTTCTTTGGGATGCAGGGGATTAGAGCCATGGGCAAGTTCAAGGGAACGGGAACAACGGAATAGACTGTTTTAGAAGAAATGACAGGTGTGATAACACTGTAGAATAAACAGCACAGCGCAGAAAGAGAGCCAAGGAAGGATCATGAATGTAAGGTGGGCATCCTGGAGGAAGTGGCAAAGCAGGAGTGACAAGGAGGTCAGGCTGCCTGAGACACTCTGTTCATGAACAATACAGACAGTAGAGGCAGAGAAGTGTGAAGTGTTACATTATTTAAGTACTTTGAACTTATTCCTTATATATTTGTTTATTTATTGCTGTTCTCTCTCTCTCTCTCTCTCTCTCTCTCTCTCTCTCTCTCTCTGTCATGGAAGGAAAGGTGTCACTGAGCCTCTGGCTGCTAGTCACATTGTTTCACTGTAAGGGAGAAAGGAACATTAGACTATCAGCCTTCATGGCCCACTACTAGCTAACACACTTCCTTCAGTAAGTTTTAACTTCCCAAAGGCTTTAAAACTTCCCAAAATGGTACTATCAACTGGGGTTGAAGTGTTCAAATATGTGAGTCTATGGGAGTCTGCCACCTAAATTGGATAGACGACTTGGTGAAGCCTCTTAAACCTGGGTATAATACTTGCTATCCACCATAACACACGCACACACACACACACACACACACACACACACACACACACACACACATACACACACACCATTAATAATTAACACAGATTTCTACAGTATTAGGATGCTAAATGATATTATCTCTGTCTCACATGAACTGTGATGCCTCTATAGGATGCAGAATCCCAGGCGTTTCTGACCCTTAGGCTGGGCCAAAGACATCCACTTCTTAGCTTCCAGACTACACACTTTCTACACTAGTCTTGAGTGTCGGTTCTTGTGAAAACGTCATGACCTGCCTCACTTGTCAGTCTCTCCAGCAAGTAAATACATAAATGAATCACATGTATACAAAGAGCTTTACAGTTTCTATAATCAGAGTCAAACCGTTTGGGGTAAGGTATAGGATTCAGCCAGGTCAAGAGGAAAGTATACATCTGTTACTAAGGAAGGTTTGGACAAGGAGTGGTGGAGAACACCTGAAAAAGTCAGCAGTAGGTAGGGATCCAGGAACAGAAGGATCTAGAGTGCAAGCCAGCCTGGTATACATGGTGAAGTATGACTCCATATACCAGAAGTGATAGATAAGAAAGAAAGAAAGAAAGAAAGAAAGAAAGAAAGAAAGAAAGAAAGAAAGAAAGAAAGAAAGATAGATAGATAGATAGATAGATAGATAGATAGAGGGATGGATGGGTAGATGGATAGGATGGATAGATAGATGATAGAGGGAGGGAGGGAGGGATGGATGGATGGATAGATAGATAGAGGGATGGATGAATGGATGGATGGATAGAGGAATGGATGGATGGATAGATAGATAGATAGAGGGATGGATGAATGGATGGATGGATAGAGGAATGGATGGATGGATAGATAGATAGAGGAATGGATGGGTAGATAGATAAATAGATAGATAGATAGGATGGATACATGATAGATAGATAGATAGATAGATAGATAGATAGATAGATAGATAGACAGAAAATAGATAGATGATAGATAGATAGATAGATAGATGATAGATAGATAGATAGATAGATAGATAGATAGATAGATAGGTGGATAGATGGATAGATAGCTGATAGATAGATAAACAGACAGACCAATGTATAAATAGGCAAACAAACAAAAGAGATTGCTAACCTAAACGAGGGTACATAGGACAAATCTGACAAGTCATCCTTGATCTGCCCACACAATATACGCCTACCTCCCTGCTCCTTTAGATGTTGCGACAAGAGCTTAGCAATGAATAAGCCTTGGAGACCCCAGCTTTAACTGACTATCACAGGTCAATCTTCTCATCTGGCAAAGTTTAGGTTCTAAAGCATGTATCCATGGCTGCTACTGCGTGAGTTTGAAACCGACTCAATTTCCAGGTTAACTAGCTGTATTATGTTGAGGAAATACTTGCTTTTCTCATGATGCACACTGATTTACTCTCACAGGGCACATGCATCTTGGAACATTTCTCACCAGACATACTTCAAGCTCCTTCGTGTAGGTTGGGAGGCAAGGTCTTCCACTCTGCACTGTTTCTTCTGCCTACTTTTTAACACTTATTCATAAACTTTTAATCTTTTAACCTCAAGTGCCCCTAAGACCCATGGAAGATTGACTCAAGGACCCCAACAGATGACACAAACTTGTCAATGGTCAAGTTCCTTGATAAGTGGTGGTATCATAGCTGCACAAGGCATCTTCATGTCTTCCTGAACACTTTCTGATATCTCTAGATGACCTATGATACCCATCCATTTCAATGTGATGCTCTATAAACAGCCTCTGTACTCTATTGCTTAGTGACACACAAGACTCTCTAAATGTTCAGTGCAGACTAATTTTCTGTATGTTTTTTACCTATGTTCAATTCAGTGCAGAGAGAGAAAACTCATAGATGAAAGAGCCTTTTCTTTATTTTTTTTCTCCAGCATCACTGAAAGTAGGTGTTGCTTAGCTTTCCCACCAGAGTGGTCCACAAGTGGACTCGAAAGCGTTCCATTCCAGATTTCTGTTTAGGATACATCTTCCACACAGATTTCCGGGCTAAGAGAATGATAATGAAGGTAACTTAGGAAACACAGTCTTAGCTTCCAAATTTTATTGTCCAGTGAAACAAAGCATAGGCTTTAAGATTTCGCTCGGGGCTCTCAGCCTTCCCAAACAAGTCAAACTTACCTAATATTCAAGGAACAAGTTAGTCCCCCATACTTACTACTGTACACCTTCTAGAAGGCTCCTTTCCTTTCTTTTCATATGCATTTTTTTAATGCATGTGGGAGACACTTGCGCACTGCAGTGCATGTGTGAAGGTCAGAGGACAACCAGTGGCAGTCTATTCTCTTGGGGCTTGGGGATTGACCTTGGGCTCAGAGGCTTGCTGGCAGGTGTCAATCTGAACTTACTATTACAAAACAGTGTTGTTTTTCTTTTGGATACTCTAAGACAGACAGACCAAAGGGTTATGGGTGCTCCACTGGGAGGTTGGAAGTCTCTAAAGACTAAATTTTTTTTTTTTTAATTTCAGATTAAGTTTAATGTCTACTCAATTACTTGAATTTAGCTTTAAGTGTTCTTAATACAACATCTTTATTTATTTACTTATTTATTTGCTTGTTTGTTTATTTTAAAATTATTTATTTATGTGTATGAGTACTTTGCATGCACATATTTCTGGGAACAACATGCATTCAGTGCCTATGGAGGGCTACAGATCTCCTGTAACTGGAGTTATAGGCAATTGGAAGCTATGCTATCGGTGCTGAGAACCGAACCCAGGTCCTCAGGAACAGCAGCAAGCGCTCCTAAAGGCTGAGCCCTCTCTTCAACTCATATATTAACTTTAAAAAGAATCAGCCAACTTGCAAATATTTTCTGTTGTGAAACTCAACAGTCAGGATGGTGATGTATTTCTTCAGTGTCATTCTTGAGCTCTGGGACACTATGACGCATCCATTTTGTGTTCTATGTAACAAGCAGTGTCCACAAGCCCGTGTGAAACATCTGTACCATTATTGAACTCACAGGAAGGAGCTGGTGCTGTGCTCTAAATAGTGAACCTGAATCTAGATGCAGATAAAGCTTGGAGGGAGGAAAGTGAGCACTTAATTAGGGGGTTTGCTGGCAGCTGTTTTCTGGCTTTCTGTTTTTGTTTCGTTTTACTAACTGTGATGTTTTACACCACTGAAATAAATTATAGAGTTAGGAAAGTTCCCACATTTCCTGTCACACCTCAGAGTTTAGGAGAGGCCTCAGTCTGGGCTTCATATGTAATGTGTAAGGAGCTGTGTGATTTCATCCACACTTAGCCTTGTGACAGACAGCTTTACCCCAGGCATCCCTAACCTTGGGTACTTCTTCACAGACCCTTCTTTTTTGTGCCCTGCTTTTACTGTGGATGACATCATTTCACCAGGGACTGTAGAGCAATATGGTTGTCAAGGTCGGCTTTGTCCATTTGGATACTCCATTGTTCCTTGACTAAGGCCACCTGCTGGCTGCCAACCACATACCAGGTCAGTCCTATGGATGAAATCTGTGAGCAGTGGTCGTCCTTCTCTAGACACTGAGGCTGCAAAGGTTCTTCATGAGTGACAAAGAGTGACCATTATTGGAAGGAGGCACTCAGTCATTACAAAGAATTCCCAAGCCATACATCAATTTTGTTTCACCGATTTAGGAGATCCAAGACACACTCCTTCCAAATTGTCTATCCTCTGAAGAAGTACCACTATGTCTATTAACTTAGACACTTATCCACCAAACAACTTCACTGGTCAGTCTTGACCTCCACCTCTAGACAAACAGAATTACCCAGGCTAACCTGATAACATGATTTCTTTTTTTGATTCTCCAAACTTATCTTCCAATTTACATCTTCACTTAAAGTATACAGTATACAAGTGACACATTCCAGGTACAGCTTCTTTTCTCTCATGCTTTTGAGTTAACTGCTTAATTGGTTTTTTAAATCTTGCAAACGAGTTCATTATACTTTCCTATGAGAGATTTCTACACCATAGATGACTGAGAGGTGGACGGAGTGTCAACTGTCTGTGTGTTGGGTCTGTTTTTGTTAGCATTTCTCTCTAACTGCTTTTTAAATCCTGGAAAAAAAAAAAAAGCGTTTGAAATAAGCCCCATCATCATCCTTGATGTCAGAAGTGCTTTTGGATTTACTGAAAAGAACAGATTTACAGCCATGAGAGAGCAAGTCAGAGTTTGACCTCCCTAGCATCACTGGGGCAAGTTGAAAATAGACCAAACTGTGTTCAATGTGGCAAAAGTGGGGCAATAGAAACTGTGGAAACATATTTGGTATTTTTATCTTTTACCCACAGGAAAATTAGCAATTTAGCACAATTTGCAATGTTACCCTTTCTACTCGGTGGCCGTTTCAGCAGGTGTCCTAAAGTGAATATGCATGTAGACAGCCCTTTGCACAAGTGATCAGCAAAAGCCATAAACAGCGGAGTAAACAACTAAGAAGTTAAATAAATAATTCATTTCTTTCCCTAGCACCCTTCCCTACGGTCAACCTTAAAATACTGCTTGTAAGGCATAATACCCACTTCAATCACGTCAGCTGCTGATCATTAATTGCTTCAGAAAAAGACAATATTTTCTCCATCCTCTTTGGAGTTCCAGTGTGAATGGCGAAGCCAAAGAGAGTGAAACTGAGCGAAACATGAAAAGCTTGATGTGCTAGGACCCCTGCTGTGTGCAAAGAGATCAAAGCTCAGAGGGAGGCTGTAGAACAGCCGAATGCACAGCACCGAAACATGGCCTGTGGCAGCTGCTCTGGGCACTGGCTCACAACCCAGGTGTACCTCCAATTCCACTCTGCCAGCTGAATCTTGGGAGCCGGTTACTTCTTCTCTTCCTTCATTATTTCTACAGCAGTCACGGAGGAGATGCGAGCTCCATCCATCACAATGCACAAATTCACAGCGCGCAGATTTAGCACAGGCCTAATTAAAGCGTTTCCTTTCATTTGTGGAGATAATTAGACTTTCATCTCACCAGGAAGCTTCAGAAAGATCTATTTCTTTCTTCAATAAAAGCTACATCAAACAAAAGCAGATTTTAATCGCCTTTTCTTTGGGGCATGAGTCAATAATGAAAGATGTCATGGGTAACAAAAAATTGTGTGTGGAAAAAAAATGGCGAAAAAAAAAAAAAAAACGCCCAAGCAATGTTCTTTAATTAACATCATGTTTGCAAACACCATTAATTTCTCTCATTAAAATGATTTTTATCTGCAACTGATTGTTGATAAAACAATCGATTTGAACATCTCATCTGTTTCACCGCTATGCAAGAACCCATCTGCTGTGTTGTAAAGCAGTAATCATGCAGGCTGTTAAGCAACATGTGAGAACAATAAAAAATGCATGCGTGTGTGTCAGGGATTTGTGAGGTTGACTGCAGGGCAAGGGCCACCTTTTCCGCAGGACATGTATAAAAAATGACTTGGTGTCAAAGTAAAGGACAACATGTCAGAAAGATCAGAAGTGCATAAATAAAAACGTAAATTAATATGTGCAAGCAGAAGAGGCTCCATCTGTGTTTAGGAATCATTTTGTAAACAGATTCCAAAAAGGAAGGCAGGGAATTTAGATGCATTTAACAGTGTGCCATTGGCTGCCGTGATGTAATTATAGATGACACACGTGTGAGTCGTCTCTTGTTTAAGACACTCGAAGGTTTTCCAAAGGAAAATTTCTCCTCTTGAGTGTTATTTTGAGAAGTGTTGATTCTGAATTTTTCTGCTCCCAACTTTAGCCTCATGGAAAGAAACATTTCTGTGGGACGTGAAATCAGTTGTGGGATCAAGCTTTTAGGGGCAGAGGTCAAGTGGATTCTACAAATTGTAGAGCAAGACCAGATGTTGCAGGAATGAGAATGGATAGCCAAACATACCTGGGCACGGGGAGGAAGAATTTGTACAGATTCATGTCAATGAAGAGAATTACGCTTTCAGAAGGGACATATGGTACAATAGTGTCCAAGTTCAGACTTCTCTACTACAAGGCTATAGAATTCTGCCTGCTGCTGTTTCTGGATTTCAACTGACTCCAACCAAGTCCACACTGACTGAGGAAACAGGGATTGCTAAGGTTCCAAGAATGAAACACACCTTTCTTCAGTCAGTTCAAGATTCTTCCTAACTTTCAGTCTTAGGTAGTAAATCTGTCCTTTCGAGTTGGAATTTAAGTTGGGGCTTCCCTTTGGTAGGAGAGGGAGATTTAGTCCCTGGAATCCTGTCTAAGTTGACCTTGACTCATGATAAATCCTCAACCCTGGGTAGACATTCTTCAGATGTTCAGTTTCCTGTTGGCTCCCCTTTTCCCTAAGATTCTACTCTTTCCTTCCCAATGTATCTCAGGGTGTTGATTTACCAATTAAGTTACAGTAAGCAGAAAGGAACATTCTATTCCAGGCATGAGATAAAAGGACTCACCACGCATATCACTGAGGGAAAAAAAAAGTCAAAGATTTAAAAATGTATTTTCCTCTTCTAAATAATCATTATTTTTAATATATATATATGGAGACAGAATCTTTCTAATGTTGCTCTGGATGGTCTGGAACTTGGTATGTAGACTAGGCTGGCCTTACAGACTTCTGTCTCCTGAGATCTAGGATTCAAATTGCCACCACATCCGGTGAGAATAGGTTTGTTTTTTTTTTTAGGTTCTAGCCCTAAACATTATGACAAAAATTCTCAGGAGGAATATTATCCTCCTTTGATTTTGACAGTACTTTAAAATTCATTCATCATTTTTATATTTTATATTTTATTAAGTAGCCGGCCCTTTGACTGTATTATGGATGCTTTACTATTAACAGAATCTTACCTTCATGGTATCAGTCCAAGTAGTTAAAATATAAAAAGTTCTTTTAGTAATTCAACAATAATTTGTTTCCATGATGGAAATATTTGTTTGACTTAACAAATATATAATTTATCAATTAAAAGCATGATTTTAGTGTCTCATAAATTTAGATACATGAGTGAGAATACTGACTACTTCTAGGATAGAAGAGTATATTTTTGGCAGACAGTCTCACAATACCTGACATTTAAAAGAAGGTATAGATGCATAGCAAAATCAAGTTGGAAAACTTGGTAGTGTTTCCTGGTTGAATTCTTCAACTTCGTAAAACTCCTTTGGTTTTAGATTATTAAATTTAGACAGTATCTTTTAAAAATCATTTTCTCAGTAAGATAAAAATAGGCACCTTTCTCATGTAGCATCTCCTATTAAATGCTATAGTAATTTCAGTAGCAGTGAACACAGAAATTGGGCTTCACTGTTATTTGCTGAACAGACAATAATACCATGAGGTAACACCACAACTAACTTTATCTTTCAAGGTTTAACCTATGGAAAATAACAGTTTTTTGTAAATATAAATAAATAAATAAATAAATAAAGTGTTTCCCGAACAAAAATTAAGCTCAATCTTTGTGCAATTGAAGGAGCTGGGAATGGTATTATTTATTGTTGGGTGCCGATGTCTGATCTAAAAAAAAAAAAAAAACAAAAACCAAAAAACAAGAAACAAAACACCAATCTTTTCAATTATCTACTCAGGAAGCACAGCCACACCTGCTGCCTGCTAAAGCTCCCAGCATTTGAACAATTTCTTCCTGTTGGAAGAACAAACAGTGCCATTTCCAATGAGAGTGCTGTCCATTAGCCCACAGATGAGAAGTGCTAAAAAGAAGTGCTCACGTTCCCCAGAGACAGGGCTCCTCACAGCACACCTGATATCGAGCCGAGCAAATTGGTGTCTCGAGGTCATTTCAGAAATCAGATTATGTGCATGACAACACAAGGCACCGCTGCTGTACCATCTGCCTGGCCCACACCTGGTACATTTAACCCCAAATGCTTTTTTTTTTCCCTCGGAGTCAGGAACCAGTGTGTTGTCTTGAGCCAGGGTTTCAAGCAATGTTAGACAAAGATCAATTGCATATCATCACTAGGGCTGGCAGGGTTAATAAACAAATTTATGATTTTATTAGGGATTATGATTTTATTAATATGATTTAGGAAAGCATACAATTAGTTTCAGAGACATGCTTGATTTCTTAACGACAGGAGACAGTTGTACAAAAATACAATAATATAAGCAGCGCCATTGTAAAGAATAGGTGGACGTTTAAACACGTAAGTGGACTTTTTTGGGGGAGAATTTAAAATTTATTTCCCATGTAAATGCCTCGGACAAAATCATTTGATTGAGGCTTTCTTCCAATGTCTTTGCTAGCCCTTAATGCAACTAGAATTAACTGTGTTCTAGATCTTGAGGTCATATGGAGAAGGAGGGAAAGGCTGAAATAACAACTCATGGAGAAAGAAAAAAAAAAGTCCAGAGGAAGACAAAAAGATGTATGTTTGCTTTCCTAGGCAAGCAATCCAATCCAGCAGAGTTGCCCAATTTTTTCTCCCCTTAGAGGGGAACAAAGAAAGGGTGGCCTGTACAGACAAGACACGAAAGCCTGTAAAGTACAGCTTCCTCAGAGCGGCACCCGGCATCACAAGCAACTGGTGAGTGGTCTGGGGTCATCTGAAATCTGAGGCTTTCCAAATCTGGTGCGGCTTTTAATCAGGATTCAATTTCATTGCACTTGACGGTGAGCGCCACAAGGACACAAGAAAGAGCCTGGTTAACAGCCTTCAACCTCCTGCCTAAGTGTAAACCGGGTTGACCCGAAGGCTGATTAAGGCAGAGTGCCAAGGTGGAGGCTGTTTTGTCACTAAAGCCTTGGATTAAACAGCAGGAACGGTGGAAGTGCTGCTGGCACTTGGACAAGAAGAGGAAATACTCAGCCTTCTCTGGGGCTTTGAGACCGGCCCAGCCAAGGACGCCTTGTTCCTAAAGAGCATAGCAGGGCTTTGAGTGGAGCAGCAGCTGTGTTGGGAATGGAGCTGATGCTTCTCTGCAAGGAAGGGGTGGACAAGATTTCAGAATTGAAGTCAGGGCTGAGACATGCTGGGATGAGAGAAGTTTCTATCCCCACTCCTGTGGAAGAATCCTTAGGTAGATGCTGACTTCTAATGGAGAAAGTTGTCTTTCTTTGCCTTATAAGCAAGTAGATAAGATGAGGCTCCAAGGTTAGGATTCTCCATCGGTGGCTTGAGAAGAAATCTGTTCTGTCTTGGGGTCTGAAGAGCTCCCTGGAGGAAGGCAAACTCTGACACATGCTTACTCCGTGATCTGCTCTGAAGACAATGTTGGATGCTTTGTAATCTTTCTAAGCCTCCTTATGTGTGTGCATGGTGTGTGCCTGTATGCACCTGTGTGGGGGAGGTCTGACATGTGCTCACACATGTGGAGGTTGCAAGGAGATCCTTGAGTCTTCTGTAGATTTCCACCTCAGTATTTGAAGGAAGTTCTTTCATTGAATTGGGATCTTGGGGATGTAGTCAGACTAGCTCTCTAGTAAGTCCCCAGAACCTCAGGGTCTCCATGCCCAGCCTGATTGCTGGGTGGGTAAATTCAGGTTCTCATCTACAAGTAAAAAATCAAATTTTGGTCTGAGCTACTCTCTCTCTCTCTCTCTCTCTCTCTCTCTCTCTTTCTTTCTCTCTCATTTCAAACCTCTTTCTTAGGGTAATTTGGTCATTAGATTTTGCAGTGCACCAGTAAAATCGAGGGTAGTAGAAAGAAATCTGATACACGTCACAATATTCTTTACTACGTGAACGATCCTCATTTTAAAATCCATGTTAGAGCTTCTGAAGTGTATTCCCATCTTAATGAAGAGACAAGTTCAGAGAAGAAGATTTGGATGTAGTTGAGGCTAATGGATGACTCAGGCCAACTGTAAGTTCAAAGAATTCTGATGGCAACCACCACGTGTCTTCCCTATTCACAGGAGGCCACACTATCAAAAACCATCTCTGGCTACTTTGTAAAGATCAGTGACACCATATTTTCCTATTCATTGATCCCCTCCCATTACTTCACCTGAAGCACAGATGGGAGGTAGTTCATCTGGCCCTGTCAGGACATCTATTAATATGTTTCATCTTCAGTTTGTTGAGTTCGTAGATGCAGGACCCAGAGTTGTAAGGAGTGACTGTAGTTGCTGGTCCACTCTGGGTAATAGCCACTCTGGGAATTTGTCTTCAAATTCCATGGCTTCAGCTTACCATAATTGAGTTCCTTATCATGCATTCACATTATGTTTATATTGGACTATCTGATCAACTTCTTAAATTGCCCTGCTTTTGTCTTTGAATTCACAGCCTTCTAGAGAGAACGGTCACTATGGGTTCTGTGCTTAGAAAGAATAATCACTCTGTGTCCTGTTATCTAGAACCACTTTTAGGACTTTTCATGGGTTAGCACTTCCACCAGACCTTGGTTGCCATTTGCGATACAACCTTTCTTTACTTGCTTTTACCACCATCATGGTCCAAAGACAGTGACAACTTTTTAAGTTGCCATTGCAGTCAAGTCTCTTTATTTTGCTGTGGTAATGACTTTTCTTTGATTGACCAAGGACAGGGAATTTGTGGCTCTGTGAGATAGGCAGAAAGTCAAGTGTGGACATGCAGACGGTCACACCCTTACCTGTGATATCATCAGGTAAAGATGAGAATGCCCATGAGCTGTAAGTTAGTATCAAAAGGGGAGGAAAGATACTGTCTTAGTTTGGGTTTTACCGCTGGGAAGAGACACCATGACCAAGGCAACTCTTATAAGGACAACATTTAATTGGGACTGGCTTACAGGTTCAGAGGTTCAGTTCATTATCACCAAAGTATGGAGCATGGTAGTATCTAGGCAGGAATGGAGTTGGAAGAGCTGAGAGTTTTACATCTTGTTCTGAATGCAAACAGGGGAAGACTGGCATCCTCAGGCAACTATGAGGAAGCTCTCAAAGCCCACCTCCACAGTGAGACACTTCCTCCAATAAGGCCAGGTCATATATTCAAAAACTACTACTCTCTGGGCCAAGCATATTCAAGCCACCTCAGAGACCATGTACCAAATTGTCAGGCCATACTGTACACTGAGGTTTATCTTTGAAAAGAAATCTATTCCCAACAGCCAAAATAAAGTCCATTCTTACCAGACGTTATGAGTTTAAAAAGATAGCTACCAGTTACAAGAAAGACTCTGAGTGATTCAGCCTAACCTTTGCTAGGAGAATAAAAATACATTCTGAGTGAGGAGCTTTCTAGTATCACCCATAAAAGTGAATACAAATGGGAAGAGAAGACATAAACACATGCATCTGATATCTCTGAGTGCAAATTTGATTATACTAAGTAAACCAGAGAGAACAACCTCTATATATTTCATTTCTATCTTTTGTTCTCAGTAATATACAATGAACACTTGATGCTCAGAATAGAATCTGACTGAAATTTATAGAGTGTAAACATCTTGAGTGTGTGAGCTTCCAACTGATGAGAGAGGCCATCTCTAGATCCACAGCCTTTTTATGAAAAGCCACCTACAACACAGTGGGTTGGGAGAACATTTTGTTTTCTTAAAGAGGTATCAAAACTATTGATGAATAATATTTTATGAATTATTATTTATTACTGATGTGAGAGAATATCCATAGGAACACTTAAAAAGAGTGAGGCATTGTCTCATAGTTGAGAGGGTCCAGTCTATCAAGTGGGAAAAAAGGTAGGCTAACTGGAGTAGCTTTGTCTGTGGTGATGGGAGAATTAAACTTGTTTATACCTAGTGTATCAGAAGGCAAATAGTCTTCTAGATACATCCCCAGAGACCTATGTCTCCAGGAGCTTGACTCAGGTTAGCAAGGTTTCACAGCCTCCAATGGTGCTACCATGTGGGGACCAAATGTTCTATTACATGGGTTTGTAAGGGGCATGACATGTTCAAAACACAACAAATGAGGAACTGAAATGCTTTTAAAAAGTCACAACTATCAAATATAACTGAAATTTGGAGTGATGTAGTCAAGTAGTATAATGGGCTGAATGTTTTAGACTGCTACTTTTAACAGTCTTTATCACTTTGAAAATTGTTACACCTGACAAATAATGTATGCTGCAGTCCAGGATTAGAAAATAAAGCTCATGAAATATACATTATTATTTATAATATTATTTTTGTAGTTTTTGTATGTACATGAGCATGCATGTCTCTCTTTGTCGTGTGTGTGTGTGTGTGTGTGTGTGTGTGTGTGTGTGTGTGTGTGTGTGTAGAACAAAGGACAATATCCAGAATTTTTCTCAATTATTCTCTACTTTATCTTTGGATATAGAGTCTGTCACTCAATTACATGTTCACTGAGTTCCTAGGCTGACTGCTCAGTGAGATCCAGGAACTAACTTTCATATATGAATGTTGGGGTTCAGAACTTATGATGCTTGCGTAGTAGATAACCTATTAATTAAGCCATCTCTCCAGCTCCTATTTATAATATACTTAATGCAGAGTTATTGTACCAAGTCTGATTTTATCTTCAGATCATGCCCTGTTATTTGACCTAGCCTACTTCTCTTTGTTTAATACATGAGAAATATTTTGTAGGGTCATAACATTTATTGGAATAAAATTTGCAAATTTCTGGCTATTGGTTGGGAAGCAGCACAAATCAGACACAATTTCAAGGCTTTATTCTCATTCTTCTCCATTTGCCATCTAAATAAGAGCTGGTAAGTGCTACTCAACTCCTAGCCACTTGTGATTTTTCAAGTCTACCAGCCACGAAGCCACTCGAGAATACATTTTCGTTTATTGCAATAAGGATTGCTATAGGAAGTTATTAGAATTTCCAGAATGGAGTTCACTGCCCAATATTATTGACTAAAAACATGTTATATGTACATGCATATGCAAATGAACATACACCACAATTTAATGTATTTATTACTATAGTTCTAAAATTCAATTCAAATAAAAAAAAGAGAAGAGTCACAAGAAAATAATCAGGTTTCTCTCTATTTGCTTACTACGATCATTCTCCTAGGGGCCACATTTTTCTAACCATGGAATATATTTGTCCTAGAGTGATAGTCATATAGTTTCCAAGTTGTGGGTCCTAGTTACCGTTGGGCTGTGACATCAATCCAGGTAGGTTAATGAAAAGTGATACCCAACTAGAATAGAATATAGGAAGAATGTATAATGATTATAGACATAATTTTGTGAACGTTTTGTTTCAGCTATGTATACTTTTGCACATAAGTCTGCCTAATATGTAACTCTTTTTTTATTGTGAGTCACATTAAAAAACAAAGCAAAATGAAACAACAGACAATACCTAAACTAGAAGCTCAGTGTGTACTTTCTAGAGTACTCCACCCCTCTGCCTAATTCTTCACTAATTCCTACTTCCTAGTTAGTAGTAGGTGATACTACTGACTCTCTTCTACTAGTAGGCATTCAGCAGATCTTTAAATACTACCCTAACCATTGTGGTGAGTATAGTCACTCATGAACTTCTCGCTCGATTTTCAGCAATAATGTTAAAGTCTGTTCTTGTTGTGAGCCAAAATTCTGGGTCCACATCCTGTTGGTGTGGTTTGATGCTCTAGTGAGGCACAGATTTAGTCTTTTTCTCTTTTACATGTTAGCCCTATAAGTATTTGACCATTACTAAGATTCCCTCACTGAATTTCACCATTATTCTCTTGCCAGCTTCTCATAAAGCATGTTTTATGTCAACCTTAAGGACATTGCTCTAATTTAGTCTTAAAGAGGAAAGTGAGGAAATGCCTTCTTGCAATGGAATGTGTTCAGCTAAGGGAAGACTTTCATGTTTGATCTACAAAACCAGGGTTCTAAGCCATCTTTTTTCCCTCTAGACTTTTGTAGATGCATCTGTAATTATGATCCAAAAATGTCTTCATATGATCTAATAATATCTTTTCACAGAGTTTGTTGTTGTTTTGTTCCAGAATTTATAATCAACTAAAATGTAATTTTCACAGACATCTCTCTACCAGGCCGTATTCACTTCTCCCTCACATTTACTTAAATTCTTCAAGTGTTTGAGAGTTTGAGAACTAGGATTATTCTTGTTAGAGAGTATGGCTTTTTACAAGGATATGCAGAATATTTCAAATAAGGATGGTGTTATCCTAAAAATTTTTGTTCAGTTTTTTGTTATGTAATAACTTTATAAATATACTGCTTATAATAATTAGGACACTGGATGAAATTTTGGACAAAAGAGAAACACCTACTCTTAATAAAAACTAGTTGCATTGCCAAGCACGCTTGTGAGTTAGCCATGTTTAACTCGTGAATATTTTCTGGTAGAAAACCCTTTATACGTGATGCTGTGTCAGCAGACTATCTACCAATGAAAGGAAATACCACTTACTGAGCCAATCCTTACCTAGCAACAAGAACTCAGAATGTAACATGATGCCTACAAAGTGAGAACTGGCAGAGTGACCCCAGACACACTCTGCTGGATCATTAAAATGAAAAAGCAAGTCAGGTATGGTAGCACACATCTGTATTTCTTTGGGAAATAGAAACGGAACAAGTCTGAGCTCAAGGCTAATTGAAGCTATGTAGTGAGCCTTGTCTCACAAAACAAAGACTTTGGGGTTTAGTTCAGTGGGAGAGTGCTTGCCAACAATAAACAATGTGTCCATGTCCAGTACCACAATGACATCAAAATCAAAGCCAAAGGAATATGTCCATACTTACTGATGCCTAAAAGATACTAGGTATTGATATTTTTAGGCAAAACAAAACAACACAGTTCACTGACTTCAATAGGAGTTACAGGCTTTTCTTGTATCTTTCTCTTAATTTATGCTTGAGGGTCTAGGCCTGTTGATTACTTTAGGCATTGGATGAAAATTATTGATCACATATTTCTAAAGTTGTCTTTTCTTCTTAATCAACCCCCAAGCCACCTTATCTATCCCTCTAACCATCTCTACCACGAAAAATGGATGGGTTATGCAGAGACGAAATAAAAGAGCCTTGTATATGTTAATGTCCAAAGGTTTTATAATTTATAAAAGTGTGTAATCAGTAGATATTGTGCCAACGAGAGAGAGATGAGTCATCAAAACACAGTTATACCCGGATCAACAAACCGAGTCACAATGAGTCAATGAGCTTGTATGTGTACCACCGTGTGCGCCTTATTAGTAGAATAAAGAATACATGTGAACGTATGTGTCCATTTCTCCTAAATTATATATTTCTAAATGAAGAAAACCACAAAGTCCTTGAAAAAGCTCTATTAATTTTCATTTGTGTTCCAAACAGTGCTCATGAAAAATAAGTCTAAGAATGTAGGGTTCTAGTGAAAATGTGAGGAACATAATATAGATGTCAGTTATAATTGCAGTCTAAAATATTGAATCACTTTTCAATGAAACTTGTAAATAATAGTAATTTCTCTGTGTTCAGGGGGTCAGAGATTTTAACTGCCCATGAGATTTCCAAGTCAACCTTTGATTATGCAGACACAGTTCACATACAAGGACAATATGTGAGTGTCAGTTATCCTCAGGGCTCATAAGTATAGAAACAGTAACACACTGGGAAAGTAATGGTAACGCTTAGAAATTCCATTATTATTAATTCCTTTGACATTCGCTGTGATCACACCAATCTTAATGAATTCATTTAGCACTGGATCATTACGTGTACTTTCAAGCACAGGCCATTGTAAACCACTGCTAACAAATGTGTCGCTCTTGGATAAGTGATGGATTTCTAAGAAAGTAATATTTAAAAATCATACAATGAAAAGTAACAGATTGGCATCTTAGTTGGGTGGCAAAGAGCAGTCTCAATAAAGAACAGTAATATAATTTTATGATGGCACTAAAATTTTATTTTATGTTCTTCTTTGCTGGGGGAGGTCAGAAGAGGGAGAAGATCCCAGGGCTTTGTTGCATGTAACACAAGTACTCTACTACTGAGCTATACTGTCAGGTTCTATTGTCCTTGATATTTTATTATATATGGACTGGGGGTTAACTGGTTTCTAAGGAAGCACACTGAGGTATACTCATGTAGAATGTTCAGGAAAAATTTATGTGTTACAAGGATGAATAAAATTTAAATCTGTAAGTTATTATTATAACTATTAATTACTATTAATAGCTATTACTATTAATTTTAATAACTAGGCACACATAGAAACACCAAAGAGAAGAAATTATCAAGGAGCTTTCAAATATTATGCTATCAAATTTATAATAATTTTCTATAAAATTCAATCTAATAACATCTGCCAGATCTGCATCTCTTTTTTTTCTGCCCACATTTAGGTTCTACTTTCTGTGCTTCCCAAACCCTCTTCAGGTTGAGTCTTTCTAAATCCACACATTCACTTCTGTTAAAGACCAGTGTGATCACAAAATACATTCCATAGCTTCTCATTAATGACTGGACTCAACTACCATGGTTTGTCCCGTTCTGACCACTCCTCCACTGCATGCTTTTGTCTGGCTGGCAACGTTTCTTATTTATTTGGGAGTTCCTTGAGCTCCAGAAATACATCAGATAATCAATGTTTCCTTGTGACTTTGTTGGCTCATTTCGTCTTCTCCTGTCTGTTCATGGTGCCTGGACTACTGCTGATGGTTTCTAGGGCTGTTACTATTGTTGCTGGTCTCACAGTTCCTGGGTGCTACATAGCTGTATTAATAAAATCCATATCAAGCACCCCCATGTTTCCACAGAAAAGTTTTCTCTTCCTTCCTAACCTTGATCATTTTATCATATTTAGAGCTGTTCTCATTTTGCATGCACTCACAGACACACAGACACACACACACACAACACAACACACAACACACACACACACACACACACACACACACACACACACACACACACACACACTACCTTCTTGTCCACCTTGAATTTATTTTTTCTTGTGCTCTGCATTCACTTTGCACAGGATCGCTAAGCTCTCAATATCTTTTAAAATAAATTTATATACTGAGTCTCCAATATATATGAAATGTTTACAAAGAACTTGTGCACTTGGAAACTTGGTGTCTGTTGAGCAAATAAGTGGTGGTTCTTGACTGTGATCTGTGTCAAGATAGAAGCATGGAGTAGCTACAGTCTCGCTGGAGGCAGCAGCGGGATCACGCTCTGAGGGCTGCATGAACAACTGTAGTGACTGTACTGGAGTTGACCAGCTAAGGAAAACTAAGATACTCAGTTAATAAAAGAAAAGGAAAAAGAGATATGAAAGTTTGAGGAAAGAGGAGGGTAGAGTAAGAGTGGGGATAATTTGTCAAGATACCTTTGGGAGGGTGTCTGAGACAGAGTTTCAACAATATTTTAAAGATGGAAGAGAATAGTTAGAAGATTTTAATTGGGACAATATCACAAGCAAGCATGGTATAAAGATGACCTAACCTAGGTGTATGAAAAGCATACTGCAAGAAAACAAGTGACTTACGTGGGAACAAATTTTAAGTCTGATTTACTGGTTATAAAGATTTGTTTTATTTTTTAATTGTGTGGGTGATTGTTTGCCAGCATCTGTCTGTGCATCACTTGTAGGCTCTGGTGCCCATGGAGGCAAGAAGAGGGCATCACATACCACGGAGTTGGGGTTACAGAGTGTTGTGAGCCACCATGTGGGTGTAGAAAACAGAACCCTAGTCCTTTGAAAAGGCAGCGAGCACTCCTTTAAATGGCTGAGCTATCTCCCCAGCGCTGATCTGAAGACTTAATGAAGAGGCAAGTGCAAAGAGAAGATAAGACATGATGGAATTATCTCAAAGGGAAACTGATTAGATGGGGAAGATAAGGATAAAGAGAAGTTAGGTCCCAGTACTAGGATTTGATGACAAGGGAAGTAAGAATAGCTGCTGAGCTTTAAGTTGTGTGTGAGAGTTAAGGGGGGCATCCGATGAAGAGTGGCGTGAGACTACAGCGTCAGTATGCATACAGCGTTAGGAAGAGATACTCTGGGACCAGACTGTTAGGTGTAAATCAGATGCCATCACTTAATAAGGTTGCAATCTCCAGTTAGTTAACTGACAGTTCTGTAGGGATATTGCAAATTAATGTAGATGTGGCCCCGGAATAAGCCGTAGCTTTCTAAAATGCTAGCTTGGAAGTTCTATATGAATATTTGATATTATTATTTTTACTGAGGTCACTGTTCCTGTTATTATGGTGACCTAGAGGGATCGCTTGAAAGATATATAGAAGGAAATCAGGCACTTGGACATATTGGAATGATAAATGATTATTAGAGCCTTAATAGTGGGATAGACCACAACACTGGATACACATTGATTCACACGTGTGCTTGCACGTGCACACACACACACGCACACACATGCACACACACACACACGCACACACATACACACATGCACACACACACACATACACACATGCACACATACACACACACACACACGCACACACATGCACACACACACACACATACACACATGCACACACACACACACACACACACGCACACACACACGCACACACACACGCACACGCACACATGCACACACTTGTTAATAGTAGGATTCTTAACATTTCTCTATGGAGATATTAAAAGCATGTGTAGAACTCATCTTGAAAATGTTGATACATGTTCTCTGATTTTGGTAATGTCATTCTTAAACATTTAGACCAAAAGATCCTATTTATGTTTCATTATATAACATTTTTACTCTTTAGAGTTGGGAACCCAAAATTCTCTTCAACACTGTAATCTGCTCATGTTGCCTCTGCTTCTACTCAATTTTTAAAAATTAATTGGTTATTTTATGTCTTTACATTTCAGATGTTGTTCCCCTTCCCAGTCTCCCCTCCACATCCTCCCAATCCATCCCCACTCCCCTTTGCCTCTAAGAGGGTGCTTCCCCACTCGCCTACCCACTCCTGCCTCACCCCTCTAGCATCCTCCTTCACTGGGGCATCAAGCCTCCACAGGACCAAGGGCCTCCTGTCCCATTGATGCCAGGTGAGGCAGTCCTCTGCTACATATGTAGCTGGAGCCATGGGTACCCCAATGTGTACTCTTTGGCTGGTGGGTTAGTCCCGGGGAACTCTGGGGGTGTCTGGTTTGATATTATTGTTCTTCCTATGGGGTTGCAATTCCCATAGCTCCCTTCAGCTCCTTCAGTTCTTCCCCTAACTCTTCCATTAGGGTCCCCAGGCTCAATCCAATGTTTGGCTGAGAGTATCTGCATCTGTCTTAGTCAGATGCTGGTGGAGCCTCTCAGAGGACAGTCATGCTAGGCTCCTGTCTGCGAGCACTTCTTGGCATCAGCAATAGTGTTGAAGTTCAATTTCTTAAAGAAAGTTGAAATCAAGTAAAGTGTTCAGATAGTTTTTCTTATTCACTCTACTGAATATCTATGCATCGATATCTGAATATACTGAATACACACAGAGACACACTCAGACATATACAAGCACACAAATATATACAAAGAATGAAATATTCACACACACACACCAGTAGCATAGGCTATAGGTTATATAGGTTAAATACATTATACCTGAAAAAAAGAATATCTCTAGGAGAAGTATAGATTTTTCTAGCCTAATTTTCTTACAGAGAAGGGGAGAACAATGAACTAAGATTGAAGAAGGAACATCAGTGTTTGTTTCCCTACCATGTTTTGAAAGCACAGTTTAGCTGGAATAAAAAATAAGCGCTGAAAACATAGAATCTCTGTCTAAAGAATCAACAGAACTGAAAAAAAAAATCCCATAGTAATTATAATATAAACACATACCAATGTGTTTACTAACATTTATAATAATTATAAACAAACAATGGATCTTGCCAGGAAAGATCACTATACATTTTCTTTCCAATTTCACACCTTTATATATGAAATATAGTACAGCAATTAGTGTGTTGTATTTATGTTTTCAGACTGTCAATTGTTTCTATATTTACTACTTCATTTAGGACAATATGCCATTGGGAACAAAAGGAGGGACAAGATTTATTCAGACAGTGCTTCTAAGACTTGCTAAAAAATAATTGATATTTTGTGGGGGAAAACAGGTAGCAGTTCTTAGGTTTTTCTTAAAATATGCATGTTTAATTTTATCACATCCTTGAAAAATTCTTAGATTACAAAGGTGTTTTCAGCAACACTGACACAGCAGCCTTTCTTTTATACACAGAACACTGCCTCCAATTTTAAGAACCAAATGATTATTTTAATGACTGTCTAGCCAGTGTAGAAATAAAGCAAAATGATACTTGAACAGTAAAAAATCAAAATAATAAAAAAAGACAAGATTTATCTAGTTCTACGTTCCAAGGAAGGAAAACTTACACCCATTAAAATGTACTCCTCTGTTTCCACTTACTAGAACAGACACAGTGATGAAGGTAACGCATTCTCAAATGATTTCAAGTATTTAACATTTGGTTTGGATGCTCAGGAAGTGGGATTCAATTTTTCTTTGTGAAGACCCAACTTCCCAGGATATATTAAGTGAACTAGATGACACAAGGAGATAAATTACTAACTTAGAAAACTACAAATTAATGTCCACTTCCTCGGCTTAAAGCAAAATCACATGTAGAATAATATACTTTAAGAGCACTCATCTTTGGTATCTTTTTACAATGAATTTGAAGAGAATCATTACTTACTGCTATTCAGCAGCCTTCAAATGTGATTAATTGGTAGGGTTATCTCTCTAATTCTCAAAAACATCCTAAAGTACAAACCCCACAGAGAGAAAAATGCTAACCCTTTCTTGCTGTGTTAAGGCATAATTTTAAAACATATATGCCACATTAGTTCAGGAACATGAGGCATGACCTGTCTCTCAAGATCGGTTCTTAAGGTTTATTTCCAAAGTGTGAGACAAAGGGGAAGGACAGAAGGGGTGATAAAATAGATGAGAAAATTATTTTAAACAAAATCACTTTGTTGGAGTAAATGCACCTAGTCATTTACATTCTCTAAGTTACTTTTATATTTATTTTTATAATGTGAAGATGAATAATGTCCTTTTTCATAGCGAATTTACCTTTTATTTCTATTTTATTAAAAAAGACTTAAGTTAAAAACTAAAATGAAATTGGACTTGAAGTTTTTGTTCTTTCTTCACCCCCCCCTCTCCTTCCCTCCCTCTGTCCCTCCCTCCCTCCCTCCTTCCATCCATCCATCCGTTCATCCTTCTCTCCCTTCTCTTCTTCCCTATTTTGTTTTTCTGTGTCTGTTTTGAGGCATCTGACCGTGTAGCCTTGCACACTTTGGAACTCAGAATAGACTCTAGGCCGGCTGAGAATGTATGTTCTTTGTGTTTCCCCTTCGCAAGTACGGAGTCACAGGAATGTACCACCATACCCTGCTTTCCAGCATACATAAAACTTAAAAAGAAATCTTTCAGGTGAGCTACAAATTATTTTCTTAAATTCCAAATGCCTGATGATACCTTTGGGGCCCAACTCACAAATAGAATCAAAATTAATTAGAAAGATATTACAAAGTAATTATAATTTTAAGGTGCATTTAATAGCTGGCTTGTCTTATGCAAAAATGTAAATTTGCAGCGAGATGGGGATGGAGGGACAGGCACCTAGAAAATCTCCAGTCACTTGAGATCATGCTACTTGAAAAATCTGAAGCCAGATGGAAAATTATTTGCTCCATAGCACAAGACTCTGGAGACTCATCAAAGGCTAAAAGTTCTGCACAGCACACATCCCATTGCAGATTCTCAGATTTAAAAATACTGACTTGTTATGATGTGCTGATGATAGTAGCAGCCATTGTCAGTAAATATTATGTATTAAATATATATTAAAACACACCCGTAGATCGATAGCTAATTACTAATAAGCAAGATGGTCCTATTGGAATGTTTTTCTCAGCTCCAGATGGGAATCCTTACGAAGTAGCTATGGTTTCTGCAGCTCTTTCTGAAAATCCATAAAATGACTGTAATTGATTCTGTCCTCTTGCCCCAGATTAGGGCAATTAACAGTGCATTCTTTCTGAATGGGATGCCATTCTTTATCGTCTTCAGCTCTGTCGGGGTAATAATAACGGGTGTTGTCTAAGTATAAAAGATGTTTGCAGTGTTTGAATTGTCCCAGATACATTATTGACTGGATGGATGCCTCAGTCCCTCCCTGTGGGCTGCCACAGACCTGCAAAGCAGGCAGAATGGAGTCTGTAGATGGCAAAGTACCATCTGGTGTCACTGACTATCCCCAGGTATACATTAAAATATTCTCTCATCAAACTGAAAGTAAAAATCTAGTTTATTGGAATGTAAATTATAACCGTAGCTCCATGCATGTTACAGTACAAGCTATAAGACTGTGAGGAACTGTGTTTAACTTATCAGATAAAATAGGAATGCTATGAAAATAATTGCTGAAACATATGTCTGCCCCATTGGATAAGAGAGAGATGGAAATTTAACTAAAATCTGTGCTGTGTTCAGTGGAAAATAAGCCTTTCCATGATATTTGCTGTTTTTGTTACTCTTAAACCAGGTTTAAAAAGTAAACTAACCTAGGCAATTTTAAAAGATGACAATTCGCTGTGTGAGGTATTTCTAATCGTAAATACATGTATTCATAAACACAAAATGCATGCACATATTAACTTTCTTCTACCATTACCCTATTTCATTGGTGTAATCAAATATTTTATATATTTTTGTCTAAATAAATATGAGGGCTTCTCTACATGATAAAAATAGAAGCTAGAGTAAATATTTAAGTTTCTAAGGTGAGGATGTGACTTTAAATAAATACCTGCAGTTGAGGGACATATGCAATTTTTATTTAAACTTTTTATTCTCATTCTTGTCTGAATTTGACTGCCACACAGTCACACCCGTACACATTCATAGACAAACATGTGGGCACATACAAAAGTGCTTTTGCAAGCCCAAACCTGGTCCTTTTGCTTTCTCTGAGATTGCATCAGGAACGTATGTGCAGCTCAATAATAGAAATTCATGCCCTGCATGAATTTTTCCTAGTGAAAGGAAATTCAGAATTATTGTAAATAGCATTTTTCTAGAGACAGTAAAATGCTATGATTCAGTATTGTTCAGGGAACAGAGAAGTCATCAGACACAAGACTGCTATGGGAGAAGACACTGAGCATTGCCGGAATCGTGACGCAGTTATACCCACAGATGGATGAATGGATTTCTCAGCACCCTGCAATGTCTAGAGATGCTCCCCTCTGGTCTCTGCCCACTGGGTCTGGCAGAGTTCTCAAGAGTATATTATTGTAAGGTTCTGAGGACTTTGATCTCACCATCAATGGCTGTGGTGAGAAGGCACTGCTCCTAGGTCTTCATCTTTACTGTTAGAGAGTGCTGCAGATGCCACTCAGCAAGCCTTCTGATGAGGCCACTGTCACTAGGTGGCAAATATTTCATTTTGACAACTGTGCTGAGAGTAATTTGGTGCTCTGTATGCATAGCTTGCAGAATAAAGACCTGGAATGTTACAACATGCTTGTATTTGTTAGGACATAACAGCAACTGCATATAACCAGCCCGATTAATCATATATTCTGTGACATCCAGTACACTCTATTATGATAGTTAGGATGCCATTACTTTTAAATGGTCATTTAGGTGGCTGCATATGTTACTATGTAGCCACACAATACCTTCCAAAAGGTTTTGAAAGTTAGACTAACTCATGTTAAAATGACATTTTTTCTATAGTTTCTTTCTAATTCGGAATTAATTTTCTAAGAACAGCTTTTTGCCTACTCATAAAATGAATTTCCTAATGGGAACGAGATGATTTTTAATCTTGAGTTTGCTGCCCAGAAATGTCTAAAATCATACTCATATGAGAATGTAGGGGGATAAAAGATCAGAAAATCTTGGAAATGATCTAATGGAAGCGTAAAGATTTACCTTTGAACGGAGATACTACCAAACACACCCAAAACCAGTGACTCCTCATTTCCTACCCAAAGTAGCTGGTATAGGAATAGAACATCTTATTTAGCTCCAGAAAAATCACCAAACAAGGCTAATATAATTTTCAACAATCATAGGAAACAGATTTCAGAGAATTTAAACAATATTTTGGTGGGAAAGCTAAGAATTCAACAGGGCCCTTACTGCAGAGCCCATGTTTACCCCAATCGTTTCCTCTGAGCTCAGTAGCTATAGTGACCATCAAGTCCTGGGCCAACACTTGATTCAAAATTTTGATGAATTTTCAGAGTCAATATTGTCTCAAGAGATTCATGAGCCAAATGATCAGAATACGAACTCTTTTGTCTGTGTTGTTTCTCAAAGGCGAGTCTACAGAAAGAATTTGTAAATACCATCCCTCCCTTCTCCGAGGACCCTTAAGGGGTGTTTGCGAGTATAAGCGGTCCAGGAGAAACTGATGAAATCAGTGCTGAGAGGAATCGCCCAGAACCGATTTTGAAGACTCTGTGCCTTCAGTTGATGGATGCTGTATGTGTCTGATATTTTGAGAGTTTTATAGTATTGTTATGGGATTAATGCATAACCTCCCTAAAATGTATATGTTGTAATTCTAAGTACCACTGATATAATATTGGGTTGGTCCTTTGGGACAGAGATTAGGACTAGACAGCTAAGCCCTTATGAATAGGATTAGTGCCCTTATAAAAGAGGCCTGATAGAGCCCCCTTACCCCATATACCAGCTAAACACATACTGAGAATGCACTGATTTTCCTCAGACCCTGGACTTTCATCTTTGGTTTCCCAGATTATAGAACTGATAAAATTTCTGTTGTCTATAAATAGGCAAGTCAATGTGTATTATTGGTGACAGCAGCTCAAAAGGGTCAAGATTGGTGTTTATCAAAGACCTGAGTTCAAGCATCAAATTTAAAGATATATTGTCAAAGAGAAAATGACAATAATGTAGTGTACCGAGTTGTATAGGAAACATACGTAGTGCAACCTTGTCACTATTGGACAATCTTTTGATTGGAGATGTTTTTTATCTTCTAACTGTAATACACATATGCATATGTATAACCACTTTCTGTGACACATCTTTCTTTTTCTTCATAATATTTATATGCTATGTAACTAATCCATGCACTTCAAGTAACTTACAATTGTTATTTTAAATTATTGTCAGCTTCTATCCCCTTGTTTAGATAAATTTCATCCAGTGTGAGTCTTATTAACTTTTGGGGAGGGGATTGAAAATTTAAAAAAAAAATCTCAAAAGCATATATTTCTGAAAAAAAAAATAATTTCCTCTTTGGAGACTACACATTTAATCCATAAGAAATCAACACATAGCAGATGGCATTGTGATTGTCTATTATCTTCAAATTTTCATATTTGAGAATTGTGTGGATCTTATTTTTTGGTTTATTTTCTGGATATTCTCTACCACCGTGCTTTTCGTTTAAGCCTAGGACAGATTTGTATGTGAAAACTATGCACCTTGAAAACAGAGGCTGGTAATGGAAACTGCGACACAGTATTAGCTATGGTGTTGCAAATGGCAGTGCTGTAAACCTACTTTACAAAGATCCATCTAATGGAACTACGTAAGAAAGAGCCCAAAGCTTAAAAAGGCTTAACTTATCCTGTTTGATTTTATCTGCGATGCATTTAGCCGAAGGTAAGACAAGAGCAAGCTAATGACCCTCCTTTTTTATATATCTAATTTTCAGTTATGGTTCAGTATTATCATACACACTTCTAAATGAGCCATATTCTTCACAGCTAATTGGTGGGGCCAGTGAAGTGGATCAGCATGCTACAGTACTTTGTCTTATTCCCAGTTTGAGTCCTTACTGGGTATTTAAGCTGACAATGTGTATGCGGCAAGCCTCCAGATTTCAGCTGTGCTGGCAGCGAAGGCCACTCTGAGAGATGGGCAGCATGGCTTCTGTGTGTGCCATTCATCAGAGCTAGCAGTAAAGGGAGCCGAGTGTGGTTTTCAACCTTCTGTACCTGGTGTGGACTGCCTTCATGCTGAGGTGTGTTGGGGGAGTTAGGTCTGAGTCTGGTGTATTGTCAAGGTGGTGGACTCTGAATCAATCGGGTACCTTGTCAAAGAATGAAAGCGGTTTTTGTTGTTGTTGTTGTTGTTGTTATTTTGCAAAGTCTTTTCACAAAACAGTGTCTTGAATAACCTCACACATGCGCGAGTTTCTTCTTTCAAGTTTTGGAATGGCATATTATGATCTCTTTATATTAAGAGTTTTAAATCTTAGAACAGAATTCTTTACTCATGGCTCAGTATATAAATTAAGGTTTCCAAATGAAAAATCTTTAAATTAAACATTTTGAGTTTGAGTCGGAGCTGACTTATTTTAAACAGGTCTTTCAATCATTTGGAGTCATCAAAAAGATTCGATTTCTTTATTTTTATTTGTTATATTCATTTGTTACATTCATTCATTGCTTATATATTTTAAAATGAATGCATTGTTGATCAACACTGAAGAGCTCGGCTCACCCACTGTGCTTAGGCACCAACGCAATATGAATGTACTAACTATACTAATTATCTCTTCATGCCAATTTCAAGTGTTAATGTTTTCCATATTACCTACCTAGGATGCTTTCAGTAATTGAAAATGTACATTAAAATATCTAAAGTTCCCACGTGAAAAACAAATCTCTTCTTTTGTGTCTAATAAATTTTAGCTAGCTTAATTTGTTTTCTATAAGAACTAAAAAATATAAGTGATGCTTAAAATAAAAAAAAAGAAAAGCTTACTCCCCCTGTACCTTCAGTCCATTTAATATAAATTAAACATGTGATGGATAATAGCCACCAGAAATCTTTCCTTTGCTGTTAATATCTCAATTTTATACAGAAGCATTGCTCTTTCTCACTTTGGAAACTTAATTGTATTTGTAGATCTGATGGTGCATACCAGGTTAACACGCAGTTTAAACCTGCCATTATTTCAATGGCTATTACAACACTTAAAATAAATTAGGAAAACGTATGTTCTAAAATTAAACGTTTCTTCTGATTTAAATTTATATAAACAGAATATCAGTTATACCATTTTCAGTCACTAGTTCAAAATTGGGTTTACAGTTTCATTTATCAACAAATTAATTACTTTGCTGAAATAAAAACTTTTGTGTACTGCTTAAAATTAGCTAAAGAAAAATACTTTATTTTATTTGTGGTAATATTTCAGTTTTCTTCCCGTGAAATGAGATTTTGGAGCTTTAAGATAGGTATGTTGTTTCTGCTTTTCCATGTACTAAATAATCCTGGTAGAAAAACCACTGGATGTTAATTTTTATAATTCTATATCAATATTTAACAGACATAGGGAATCATTTCTTGTATAGCTAGCTTGGTCTCATGAAATTAGTCAGGGAAGAAAATTACTTTCATTACTGAATCTTTTCCTTATCCTTTTCAAAGAGGAAGGAATTAACTCGTCTGTTAGGCTACATGTAAAAAAAAATTAGTTCTGATCTTTATATAGTTGTGTAATTTAAATTAGTACCTGATTCTCTAAAGTCCACAATTTAGGACAGAACAGAATCTACCACAGTAGCTAATTAAACACTTACTGTAAGGTTAAGTTTTTCATTAAATCAATAGGCCCCCAGTGTCAGTTACGAAGCCCTAATTACTATGCAGTAAATTTAGATTGAATTTGAATTAAGGACTGATTTCAATCTAACCGCAGCATGTAAATATTGTAAATAGCTAGAATTACAGTTCAATAAAATTGAATGGATTTCACTTTAGATAAACCAAATGCAAATGAGAAGAAAAAGACCAGATGAAATCCCCCCAAACATTTTGCCAAGGAGCGCTACACATCGAATACACAAGACTGTTTTGGCAACAAGCGTGCCACAGCTCAGCAATTCCACCTTCCCTTACTGTAACATGTTTTAATATTTGATTATCTATAGTAAAAATGAATAAGTTTAATCTCTCCCGAGTGATCGAGTAAAATGATGGTTAATGTGACCGCTCACTGGGTTGCTTTAGTTTGATGACTGTATTATTGTGCTAAAGCACAGTGTGATACCAGGTTATCAGGATATAACTAGCTGGGATAAAACGCATCCACACAGACACCCACACCAGAGCTGAAAGGCACAAAACAAGCCATATCTTAAGCACAAGTCGCAGTATTTTAAAGTTAAGAGAAAAGAGTGACAGACAAGAAAGTGTCCACACCAACTTGGTAATTTAATGACATAAAATTGAAAATAGTTGGAAGCTCGTGACCATTATTTTTTCTTGTATGAAAGTACTCTATGTAGAGAATGTAGACATTTATAAAAAAGAAATTAAGAGGTTAGGAAAAGCTTTGGCTTTATGGTCAATGAACAGTTCCGTGCCAATCGCTTTTTGGTTAGGATTGATAAAGAAAGGCTTGCAAAGTGTAACAATCACCTTTGAAATAGAAAAATTTGGTAAAATGTGTAAGATGGGCGATCCTTGTGGGACACCTCTCTTTCCTCATCTCTGCTGGCATTTGGTGGCAGAAAAATTAAATCAATAATCAGATGCTAGAATCAGTCTTCTTTTTAGAAGTACCTCTAGAGGCAATACTTAATGTAGATCCCACATGTTTTATTGTTAAATTCTCTTTATATGTTGTGAAACTTTAAAAAAAACCTACAAAAATCGGTAGAGGAGTCTGAAAGAAATTCATCTCATGAACTCTAAGGATTTAATCCACAAAACAACCATGGTTTTTTTTCTGTCTTTCTGAGAAGGTTCAGTTGATGAGCATCAGAAGGTGACCATAGTGTTTGTACTCGCACGTGATAAAATTGTGCTTTTGATGACAGCAGTCTTGACTGCTAAAGCTAATAATTAAAAAAACATTGAAAAAGAAAAAGCAACATTAACTGGCAAGAAAGAAACAGTTTCTGGAACATTTAGTCTAAAAGAACAGAAGAGATGTTTGTTCAAGGTCAGTCTGTCATTGAAAATTGAATCCTTTGAAGAGAAAGATAAAAACTATCTTTACATGAAGAAGAATTTGAGATCAACATACAAACATAGTTTCATATTTTTGTAAAATTTTCTCTGAGAAGCTCAATAATACAAAGATCAATATTTTTGGCCATGGGGATACCCTGTAGTTTTCGCTTGTACAAGGTGGATTTTTTGTACCTTAGGTATTGGGTCATCAAAGCCACAAGCATCTTTGCTTTTGAATGGTCTTCCTCTAATTCATCTATATTTATGCTCCTTTAGATCTCAGTCAATGGAGGGGAATAGAAGAATCATAAGTTGTACAGGCATAAAAATAAAATGCTATTAAAACATAGGGGCAGATATTATATTCTAGATCTTCAAGCAAGAATGTGGCAAAGAGAAACAATGAAATATAAGGATATCTTTCATGTGCAAGGCAGTTTATTTTAGAGAGTAAAAGGGAGAGGTTTTTCTGTACAGTCATCAACATAGCATCTATGTAAGTCTTTTTAAGTGAAAAAAATATGGATATATGCAGGTCAATATCTAACACATTACTATATCCAAGGTGTGGCTTACTACTAAAACTAAGATAAACTCCTGAACATCGGTGGATGAAGTGACAGGATCATTAATCTTTGTAAACTCACTTACTTTCAAAGAGTAGAGGCTGGCATTTACATTATCTATCATATTTGCATAACATGGGAAAGAGTTAAGTTGAATCTCCTAAGGACTTGTTATCAGTTAATACTTTCTAGCTGTTTTAATGTTCATTAATGTGGGCTTGGTCACTTTTCTTTGGAGACTGATATCATAGGAAAATAGATAATATTAAACATGCCGTTACCTAGGCCAGTGATCCCCACGGCCAAAACATTGCTGGGGGATCTGTACATCCTGAAGGAACAATACATGAACAATTTACAGCACATAGCCATACAAGTCTCACTGCTCTAGAAAGCACTCTCTGAACACATTTTTAAAATGAGGATGTCTCAAAGAAGAAATACTGTCCTTCCTTCATGCCTTTAAGAATGGAACACAAAATCTTCAAGAAATACTCTCTATATTGTCACAGCAAGCCATCTATTCAAAATAGAGGCCAGGTCACATGTGCATTTTGATTGTCCCTGTGGTATCTTTGAGAACAACTAGAGGTTTGTAGTGGGAAATTTGACCTTTTCGTTGGAAATTTCAATAAACTGTGTTGTTTTTGATATTTAAGTAAACGTTTACCAAAGTAAATCCCAGGAAGAGAAAAGCCAGGTTCTTTCTCGGTTATGTCATAAGTCATATTTGTAAATTCTTAAACATTTCCCTAAGGCATTCATGCTTAGATGTTTAATTTTGACTTCTTTTAGAGAATTTTTAAAAGCTTGATTCATTGTAACAGTTTCATGGCAAATAACTATTACCATATGAAAAATTTCCAATTTTGAAGATTATACACATTTATATGCAATATATTCATAATATATTTCATTTTTATATACTATGTATAGTAAATTATGCACTGTAAAGTTACAAAGCAATTTATATATAGTTTTATTTGTAGTTCTATAGTATATCTCTTCATAGCTATTCTCATATAAATAAAGTATACAGGAATCTATATATAATTATAAAACTATGTATCTCTATCTCCATATATCTATATGAAGTTTCCACTTAATTTATAATCTTACACTAAAATGTTCAAGGGCTCTTTGTACATATGTTAATTTTGGCAGAAATAAATTAAAAGCCTTCCATTTAAATAATGCAGCCAACTTATTAATAGTAGATGTCTATTCTAGAATGATTCTAAGAACTTGCAAATTATCATCCAAATAAAGACTGAATTTTATGTGGAATTAACATCAAACACTGATAGCAGGTACCAATGAAAGGTGAAACCATTCTCAGTTTAATAGTTGATTTCTAACGTTGCCCAACGTAGTGCGTTTAAAATGTACGTTTTACCATTATATACAAAGGGAAAAAGAAGTAGAAGCCTTATCCTGTCTCGCTCTCATCATTTTTCATGACCTTCTCAATAGTAAATTTCTTTTGGTTGAACTCTGAATGCATCATACATATATGCCTACATGGGGGTGCATACCTTAAATCCCAGCACCATTTAAGAGGCTAAGAGTAGAACACAACAAATTAGAGACCAGCTTGGGGCTATGTAGCAAGTCTGTGGCTAATATAAAATAAAATCACGAACCAGAAGAAAGCATAAGAACAAATCAACAGAACAGCAACCCCGATGAAAGCAGATTGTTATTATAAATAGTAAACACAGAAAACAAAGTAAACAAACATATGTGGCAGGTGCCTCGGCAAGTTAGCAGTAATTGATTTTGCTTTCTATGTAAAATAACTCTCACAAAGTCATAGCTGGGCCTGCAGGAATTTCAAAATTAGGTCTAAATTGATTTTCTTTGTATGAACAAAACTTATGTTTATAAAATTAAAATGTTATTAGTTATTGCAATTACTGAGTACAGTTTCAAACCCGCAGTGACACTGAGCTCAGATTTTTACAAAGCACATCAGTAATTCATTCAGCCTTGTACTCACCCAGGAGATGTTCTAATTATTCCCATACCATAGCTGAAGGGACCACTTGCATCCTGAAATGTAATTTGTCGCACCTAGCCTACCCAGTCATAAGAATAAAAACTATAAGCAGAAAACATGTTAAATGACATCTTCTCACAATTTACGAAGTAGGGAAAAGGATGATGTTACAAATCCTAGTAATTATTTTTCATATGGAATTACACTTCTATTTATTTATTTTTGGCAGGGTGTAATAAAGCATAGGACTTTTATTTTTATTTTAAGAGAAAGGAAGCTAGAAAAGGCAGTCTGGTACTATAATGACTTTTATTTGAAAGGGGTCTTTATTTCCTTCTGGCAAAGACCACAGGGTTTCTCTCTAAAATCCTGTCCCCAGTTTGCAGAGCCATAGTATGTGTGGGTAATTTGTTATTTGCTTTGTGATGCGTAGTCAGTTGGAGCATGGGGTTCTAGGGGGAAAACATCTTAGGAAGCTCAACCTTTAGTGCTACCTCCGTTGAGGCAGATATTATCTACCCTCCCAATTAGCATTTTCAGGATATTCACTTTGGTTACCTAACATGATATTTGAAAATGTCACAAGCTAGAATGGTGACACTAAATTTTCTTTAAAAAGTTAATATTAGGAAGAACAGCTTACTGGAAAAATAGATTTAAATTTGGCTTTGCAGTTGGTTTCAATGAAATATATTAATTGGATGGTGTACAGTGGCCATTATTCACTCACTCACAATGCTTTGGCCATCAGATTCTGAATCTTTTCAATATCTCCTTTTCTCTCTACTATGAGCAAAATCTAGAAAAGATAAACTTGCATACGCATGTGGAGGGCATTACTTATTTATATGTAAAAGCTTTATTCTATTTTGTTATTTTAGATTAAATCCCGTTTCAATTCTATTCTCTCAGGGATGCATTAACAGTTTGAGCTCAGCGTGAAAACCATCAAACACTTGAGCTGAAATTTAGATTGGGCAATTTTGCCTGGTGAAGTAGAAAAGGACATGTGGAATGGCAAGGAACAGAATGGCTTATGGAAAGGCAGATGTTTTAATAATCTGTCATCTAGTGGGAGCCTTGGATATCTAAATTTAAATCTCTTGATATATTTAAGGAAAGCACATTGACGAGGAATACGGTTCTCTCCCTGCAAAAAGCCAGGGAGAGTGAACGATTAAAAATGGACAGGGCGTTTTCATATGCAAAAGTTTAAAACCCTTATTATAACCTGAAACTAATAAAAGTGACAGGCCAGTATGGTTCAGGACTTTGAGGTCTCTGATGTTGAACAATCCAGCCTCTGTACCTTGATACAGAAGGCACGGGAATAGTTACTGGACACAAAATGCAGCAAAGAGAGTAAAATTACAAAAGACGTTCTTGAGTCCACATGAAAAATGACATGTTAATGAAATGCTGTACTAATGTATGTCTTGAAATGATTATTTTTATAGCTTTTCCAAAAGGAAATAGCAAGGTCATTATAATACTGTATGATAATGTTACATTAAAATAAACTCCAAGGTTATAGCACATTTGCATTTTATGAACTGGTTTTCACCACCAAAAAACAATAATTGTTACTTTTCCAAGAGAGAAGGTACATATAAAGTACCAGTCACTTTCCCAGGCTGCTCATTTATAAGCTCTGTCCCATTAAGGATAATTGAAATATTTGCTAGTGGCATTTAATTGATATGATTATAATTTTATGGACTGTTTAGAGATAACTTGGAACGCATGCACGGTCCACTTCTCACATACACCAGTGAACTGCAGACATTTTCCCCCCCATCATTAATGGCTTAAGGATTCTTACCCATTTTCCTACAAAGGCTGATTTCAAATCCGTTAACCCACTCTCAAACACGCAACACCAAAACTGGGGACTCGTCTGCCCTGGTAAACACTCAAATAATTCAGGATTAGAAACACTCACGAGGTTTCGGACCTTTCATTAGTGGCCATGACTTACACACAGCTGCTTCGATGCTTTTCAATTAGTCGGATCCCATTTTTTTTCCCCTTGTAATCTCAGACAAATTACCTAACCTCCCTGAACCGCAAATCTTTCGGCTGGGCAGCAATTTCACGAGTGAAGATTTCAAATTCTGATAAAAATATTTTACCTGTGTTAGACAATCCTTTGTATAATATTTGCTCCAGCTGAGAGGAAATTGTCTGATCATATTGTGGGTGACATTAAACATTTAGCTACGGGGGAAAGGCATTAAGATAGAGAAAATGTGTGATCATGGGTATACGTGGTTTCGAAATATTTTTTCAAAGTATAAAAGAAGTGCGATGTCTCAATCTTGCTTGCTCTTTAATTGTCTGCTGCAGGATGAAAAGTAGGGAACACCATTCTGGTCGGTGCATGTCGGCAAATGAGTGGGAAGAGGGAAACAGAGAAGCTGCCATGGCATATGATAGGCAATAAAAACTGTAACAAAAATGGATTTCAAACGATAACTTAAACCACTGATCCTAATTTTCAAGGGTTTCTCATTTCTAAGTCTTTCTGTAATATGTTTAGATACTTTTGAATTTTATTTTCAATTTTAATCTTTTCGAGGTAAGGGCCTCCCTGTGTATCTTACTCTGGCCTGAATTTGGGATCCTCTCCGCTCAGTCTTTGAGTTCCAGGAGCATAGGCAGGAACCACGATGGATGCGCAAGCTTAATCTCCACTTCTTTTTTTAAACTAACTAACTGAAACTAGAAAGGTTTCAGAACTTTTTCTAAGAGCCGCAGAACTGCCCCGCTGCAGAAGTCACAGTGCATCTGGCACAGAATAGAATGGATAAATTTTCTTTGTATTGATTAAATGAATGAATGTGTGGATGAATGAATGAATTAGACTTTACTGTCTTCTATGGGCAAATTACCTGACTTTTGCAAATATCAATTTTCTTCTTGGTAAAATAAAGTAAATAATATTAAACCCTGGTGACTTTTTAAGCCAGAATCTGTATGCAGGTGGGCGTGGGAAGAGGTAAGCACGTTTCTCCACGTATTGTACTCACAGAAGCTGCAAAGATTATTGTACATCTTTTTCTTTTTTTCTTTTTTCTTTTCTTTTTTTTTTTTGTTCAGAATGCAGGAACAGCCTATTTGCGAATGCATCGCAGATACAACAGGCTTCTGTGTGGAGTTTTTCCTTAGTTTCGCCGCATGAACAGGAGGAGTAATTTTGAAGCTTCAGAAACTTTTAGTGTAGCCATCACCAGCTCATTCAAACTGTATTTATGGGCACATTCTTTAAGAAAGGGTAACAAATAGTTCTCCAAAATGGCCTGCACATTCTTTTAAGCTTAGCACATGATTCTCTCCCTCCTCTTGAATAGGATGGATAATTTAAGATTATTGCACACTCTCTGAGGGAAAGTAGCACTGTTTCCACCCTCCTGGCCTTGCAGCACACTAACTGGAGACGTTCCGAAGATGCCCACTACATTTCTGCCAGATGTTAATGTCAGGGTCAGAGCAACTCAATGAATAGATTTATCACGACCTAAAAATATGAAGTCATAATTTGATGGCATTGCCTGCCCGTAACTCAGAGGAAGGACATGAAAGAATATGGTGAGGTCCCAATACCCATCTATTAAAAACAGCCTGGGAGCGCAGGCTCAAGAACCATTTGCTGCTGCCGCAGTCTGAGCCAGCTTAAATAACATCTACCCCACTAATCTAGCAATTCAATTTAATATTCTTGGTGCTACAGTTCCCTATATTATCAATGTCAAAGAAAAAAAACACCCTAAAATGTCTTATCTTTAACTTTCATTCCAAGGCTTCAAACGAGCTTTGAATTTGCATCTCACTCTAGGGAAGATGTAGCTTAAAACATTTTTTTTTTTGCCTAGCTTGCTCCATTAATTTCTGAGGAAAATGCACCTACTGCTGTGAATATGACAGTTCTCAACCTTGGTGTTTTTACAGGATGTCCCTCCCCAGGGAATAGTCAGTACCATTCTGATTTTCCTTCTGGAACCGAATCGCCTGCTGGGTAATCAGTTTGTGCACTGCAAGAGAAGACCTCTGCAATACGAATCCAGTACAGCTAAGAGTGCCAGGGTCAAGAAACAGCAGAACACCACTGGGCTTGGTGTAACATTTGAAGAGATCACCTCTGTTCAGTTGTAAGGATACCCCAGTGTGCCTACAAGTGGCTTGGTCGTTACAAGCATTTAGTACTTTTTGCGTGGTACACAGGTTTAACTAAGGGAATCTTCATCATAGTTTGAGATATTTTCTCCCAGTTACTTCCATGGAGTTGGGAGCCAAATTCATTTTGTAATGATTACCTGACTCAGGTAGAGCCGATTTGCTATGACTCCAGGCTGCAGTCCCTGACGAGGACACAAAAAAAGATTAGTTTTCAGCCCCACTAAATCGGCAGATAACGGCATCTATGATGCGGAGTGATTCTGAGCTCAAGTCTCTCTCATTGTTAATGTGTCTCACATCTCAAACGCACCACGCTGGCAAGAAACTTTCTACAGATGCTCCACTATGTTGAGAGCAAAGGGTCAGACTCAGGAACTTCTGATTTTTATGCATTCAGCCAATTACATGACAGCATGTGCTCAATAAAATCCCCCAAGAACCCTGCTTTTGTCTTCACAGACTCTCCATGTATTCCTGTGGAGGAATACAGGCTGATATACAGGGAAGACAGTGGACTTACTTGTTCTGCTTTCTAACCTCAGGTCCTAACAGCACACAAAGTCCAAAGTAGATAAAGACACCAAATGAGAATCTATCTCTAGCAAGGGAAAGGGAAATGCTATCATTCCTGATAATAGAGATTATTCTAGAATGAACATGCACCTGTTTATAAACAGAACTCACCCAGAGGGGGTAAGGCTTTGATACCTACACAGATTACCTTTAAAAATAATCATTATGTTCTTTTTTTTTTTTTTTTTAAATAGATATGGGGTAAGCGTACATTTTTTCTGTGTTTTTATTATTGCACATTTCCAGATAAATATTTGTTTAAAAAGTGTTTTTTTTCTCTTTCAAATATTTGGAGCCCAGAGTCTCTTTACACTAAATATGTACATAAAGATATAGGAATGGGCTATGTAATTTCTTCCACAACTTCAACTAAAACAACTTAGAATTGTAAAAATTTCTTTTTTCCTTAATGAATGAATGTGTGTATAATGTATGTTCACTGTATTAGAAGTATATTCGCATAATGTATTTCAAATTTTTAATTTATTATCCCCTTGTTTCCACGGGAGGGAAGTGTAAGATGGGAGAGGGGTGGAAGGGTAGGACAGACGAGGAGGTGAGGAGGGGAGAATGAATACGTAGGATGTTTGAAAAGGCTGTATGGAAGCCTACTATTTTACAAGCTTCTTAAATATTGATGTAATATGTGTATAACTGTATATATTCACATAAAAGTATTTAATTGGAGTTATTCTACACAGGGAATAATGCTCCTTCGGAAGCCATGGTTGTCAAACAGGAAACCCAGAGTCAGGTATGGGACAAATCCTCTTATTCTTCACGGGTGCCTTGGAGACCCCCAAATTATCACTATTCTAAGGTCGCTATTGCTAGTGATCTTGTCCGCCCACCATAACTTGATGGTAAATCTCTGTTACTGAAGACATACCCTTTGACACCAGACATGGACAAAGCAGGCTAGAGCTGACCGGGACGTATGCTTCCTACAAGCTAACATTCATAGTCCCAGAAGGCACTATTTGGCTGCTCAGGGAAAAAAATCATCAATAATTCTACTCAGCTGTTAACCTAATGAACTATAATAGTGCCTGGCTTGGCAAAATATGTCCACGGGTGCAATATTGGCATCCATATTATGAGGATAACAAACCACTTTCTGGTTGGACTTAAGGACTGCTCCACAGGAGGAAATACATGTAGATCTGACCAGAAAACCAAGACAAGGAAACTTACAAACCCCAGGGGTGAAACAACAACTATTTTTCTGCTAGATCGACATGGGATCAAACTGCCTTCTAAATTTATATCTTTCGAACTGAAAATTAGTGAAGCTCTCAGTCCTCATTAAAGTTTATTCCTTGTGCAGTGGATATTGGTTAATGCAGGAACTTATAACTGGTCAGAGTGCAGGTAAGAAGTATCGGTGGAGCGCTCCGGCCACAAATGGG
Organism: Uromys caudimaculatus; assembly: GCA_028551405.1. Classification (NCBI taxonomy): domain Eukaryota; kingdom Metazoa; phylum Chordata; class Mammalia; order Rodentia; family Muridae; genus Uromys; species Uromys caudimaculatus. Next base: position 36,929,514 of record CM052719.1, read on the forward strand.
ACTGTATAGTACTCTTGCTAAGCCTTGAAAATTATTGTATACGATGGGCTGGAAAAACCGTAAGAGCCAGGTATCAGGGAGGGACAGAGTGAAACAGTTCCTTCTGGACATGACGGGAGATGTACACCATAGACTCCAACAGCTGTGGATGATTGCATGTACAAGCCACTCACATGTCCTTTCCCCTAACTAAGGAATTACTGACAGTTGATGGCTTCAGAGAAAGGGCAAATCAGTGATTTTTAAGGGGATGGTCCCTGGTAGATATACCACACCCCAGAGTATGTGGCCAGTATATTATGAACTCAGTAGTGCGTACTATGTTTTAAGAAGTATATGAAGCTGGAAGGGGTAGGGATGGTAAAGGCGGATCTGGAAGGAGTTAGAGGGAAATGGAAATAAATATAATCTAAGTATATTGTGTGGAAACTTCAAATAATTAACATAAATATTATATTTTATATTTAATTCATTGCAGCATTCTATGGTAACTGCCATTTATGTGTATATGTGTATTCATACTTACATAATCACAGCTGTGGTCAATGTCAAATGATTAGGGAGGTACACTAAACATATCAGCCAGTAGGCATGCCTTGTTTACTCAGAGAATCTTACCCAACAAGATTCAAATCTCTGTTGAAGAAGAGTATCGTGGGGCCAAGAGATGACTCAGTGGGTAAAGTCTCAAGCCTGAGGAGAAGAGCTGGGTCCCTGGGTCCCACATGGCAAAAAAAAAAAAAAAAAAAAAGGAACTGACTCCTCAAAGTTGTCCTCTGCACTGCAGGCGGGCTTTTATGATTCTACACATAAGGCGTGCAGCTGCGCCCACATACACACCAACCAAAACCAAATTGAGACACAAAGAATATTTAAGTTAAAGAAGACGAGCTCTCTCATTCAGCAGCTACTGCAGCTTGATGCATAGCTAAGACAAACAGCTTGCTTAAATTTCTGTTTTCCATCTTTGACTTCATTTATAATTTAGATTTTCCCCCTAGGTCAACTTCTGTATGCAACTTGATTTTTTAAAATTTTATTTCATTAAAATATTGTTTATCCTGTGTCATGGTTGCTTCTCTATGGCTGTAAAGAAACACCTTAACCAAGGGAACTCATAGAAGAGTTAATTGAGGGCTTACGTTTTCAGAGGGTGAATTTATAACCATAATGGTGGCAGCATGGTGGCAGGCCACAGGCCTGGCATTGGAGGAATAGCTGACAGCCTACATCTTAAGTTACCAACCAGGAGGTAGAATGGGAAAACTAGGATAATCATGAGATTATGAAAGATCAGAGCCCAACTCCAGTGAGACATTTTCTAAACAACATCACATCTCCTAATCCTTCTCAAACAATTCCATCAACTGGGGACCAATTATTTAAGTATATTAGCCATGTTTCCTTTGAGTGCCAATTTCCTTTTGACTACAGCATTCTGATTACTTAACTAATAACAATACTCTTTCATTTTCTACTTGATACAACCACCTTGATTATAATCAAGAAGAAGCAAAATGATTTCCAGATTGGCTACACCCTGATCATGTTAATTTGACCAAGCTGTGTGCAAACACCTTTCTAATATATTAGAACTCATCTAATTTCCAATTAGAACCACATTTACAATAGGAGATATTTTGCAGCAAGGAACCTTGGGCCCAAATATATACACATCTTCATAAAATATGTGTAATTAGTAAATAGAATTGATCATATCCAACAAAGACAGATGTCAGCACACATGATTTTGGCTATTTCACGTCCTTGGCACTCCAAACAAAATAAAACAAACAAATGAAAACAAATAAACAAAATAAACTCAAAGTCTAATAACTCAAAAAATGTATGTACATTCCACTGTCTATCTAGAGGACTCTTTCCTCCCCTACTGTAGCTTTTGAGGTCACCTCTCTCATGCTCAGAAAGACGTACATGTCTTCTAAGCATCTATCCATGAGGATCTTAATATTGTGGCAGAAGGGCTGTTTGGAAATTTGTGTTCATGTTCTGTATTCTGGGTTGAACAGATCCATGAAGAATTAGTTAGAATGCTCTGTGGTTTCACAGTAGGCCATACACTCCGCTTAGGTGCCTATATTCTCAGGCATTTACCTGTCTTGTTACAAGGGCCTTCTAACATGCTATCCCTTTTCCTTTCTCTCTTCTCAAGCTCTTGTTTGAAATCCTCTTATGAATCCACGGCTAGGTAGATAAACAAACCAGCTCTAATGTCTATAAAGTTACAGAAAGATGCCTGGAATAGAGAGCCAAAGACCTTGTCGAGGCTCAAAATATAATTATCCATAATATGGCCCATTGGGAATTGAGGAAAGAAGAAACAGGGACTGTTCTGACTTCCCACCTTTCTCCCTCGCCCTCACACAACAAGAACTATACCTCTTGTCTGTAGCAATACATGGTCCACAGTTGGCAGCAGGGTTTTGGGACACTGAGGATGCCCTAGAAATGGAGCCCAGCGGGTGAAGTGAGTCATGGAAAGTCCTTGAGGTATTATAGCTTAGCCATACCTGTGCCCTTTCTGCTTCCTGACTAGAGATGCAGTGTGACCAGCTGCCTGATGTGCCTTCTGCCACGCCTCCCTTGCCCTGGTGAATTGTATCCTTTCTTGAATGGTGAGCCAAAATAAAATCTGCCTTCCTTAAGTTGTTTTATTTGGGTATTTTGTCTCAGCAACAAGAAAAGTCAGAAGGAAAAGTCCTGAGGGAACCAGGAAACATCTGAACCCACAGGCTTCCTTACATCTCTAATTTCTTTATTTCTTCCTTGACCAAGTTATCCCTGTGTAGAGCGTTCTTCAGCTTCCGTGTGTATGTGGGCTTTCTATTGTTTTTGTTGCTATTGAAGACCAGCCTTAATCTGTAGTGATCTGATAGGAGGCATGGGATTGGCTTTCCTACATCTACTCTAGTTTGTTGTTTTCTATCAGACTCATTCTGCAATTATACGTTCACATGAATGTCAATGCTCACGTTTCCCTGAATCTTAGAGTGTTAATTTCTAAAAGTTCCCATGTGGCATAAAACTTTAGTTTAACAATTTACTTATACTCTGGTCTTATTATTCCGTTATTACAAGGTATCAGTCATGAATGTTTGGATGGATGAGAAAATATATGTTATTCTTTCTCCCCTAATGCCTTTTATACCAGGAGCTTATTAGGTTTAGCTGGCATATTTACCTGTAAACACCTCACACAGGATGAGACTAGGGAATTTAGAATAACACTGGATTCAAAATTTGAAAACAGTCTTCCACAAACTATACCTAAACTTTTTGTCTTGACCTCACCACAAATGCATGGAAGTAGATAGGTCACTCAGTTCCAAATTTTGTAGTTGAAGGGAAAGGAGAATGGCTCTGACTTTTGAATTGTAGGAGGTGTACAAAATAACGCTTCCCATGTAGTACTTAGAAAAGGTGCAGACGAGCTAAAAATAGACGAATCTTGAAAAAAAAAAAAGGAGCAGATGTAGGGTTAAAGGTTCCTACTGAGTGCTCCATACCGCATCTACTACTTTCTGTATGTACGAACACCCCATGTTACGTAAAGTGCCCTGCTCCAAAGAGGACTGTTAAGACAAGACTCCGGGGACTTTATTTCTGTTTTGAGAGTTTTGTTTTGTTTTGTTAATCAACCATAAGAAGGTGTGATGCTTACAGTATTCTAAAGCTAAATATGGATACTAATGGGACAAATTGTCATGCTGGCGAATGAATGGACACAAGAAAGAAATATCTATCCAATGCATCTGTTTTAATTCTCTGTTGTTGGAATCATGAAATCTTTCTAATTCCTTTAAAAAAATAAATACAAATGCTACACAAATCATGTCATACATGAAGAAATCAATGGGTTGAAAGTATGATAATAGTAAAGTAAAAATTAGTTTTGCTTTATCAAAAAGGGGAAGTTGATGGAATTTGACAAAATCTCTTATCTTTCAAATCTTCCGTGCTGCCACATGGTCAGAACGCCTTATGGGTATGCTGATATAGAGGGGTATTTCCTAAACCAATACTTGCAGATACTGGAAAACACAAAGATAATTCCAGGAAATCAAATTATAATTAACAACTTGTTAATTATGATATATTTTTAATATTAAAGTTTAAAATCATTAAGATTTTTGACAGATAAAATACTTTGTTCTTAACCTCAAAATCGAAATGCTCATGTCTAAATTCTTTAGTAGGCTCCCACGTCTATATTCTTATTCACATGTACACACACACGCACACACACACACACACACACACACACACACACACACACACGGCTACGAGAGGCACATAAATCAAAAAGTATACCTAATCAGACTTAATATAAATAATATGTAGGATGTAAAACTTTTGTATTATATATAAGACACATAAAAATGATTCTGAGGTTATAATTAAGTCATGTTTTAAGCACATAAGAGCCCATATTTCAGGAGCAATATTTAACGAAGCAGACTTTTATTACTAGCTTTGATGGGATGAAAACGATACACTTGAAAGAAAAAATGCAGTTTACTGTTATTTTAAGCCAATAGGAAAGAAAGCAGACAAATTATCTTTTTACTTAATTATTCACAACCATTTTCCAGAATTGATATTTAGTTATATTTACATAAAACTACACTCATTTAGAAATGGCTTCCATTATTTTTCTGTCAGCTTGTTCTTCTGGCCATGAATTATGGCTTCTAACTCTGAACTATAAAGCTATGTAAAATTGTGCATGGGTCCAATTCTAAAATCAAAAATACACAAGTATATTTCAAATCGGAATTTTTAAATTGACTGGTTATAAATAAGCTTTATTTCTGTCCAAATAGAAATATTATAAGATAATTAAGCCAATGTTAAAGCACTGTTTCCCAGATGCCATAATTTACAAAAGCAGAAACATCTCAAGTCAAATTATATATAAATATATGGAGAAAGAAGGAACGTGATGACTCTGGTTATGAGGTTTAATGTAGTCTGTTGCTTTTCAAATATAAATCAGGTTATATTGTACTATGATTCCAGGCAGAATTTCATTGCAACCCAAATGTAAGTGTGGATAAAACTAAATAGAATCAATGGGAAATATGTGCATGTTAGTTGAGAATGGAAAAGATATTTAAATAAAATTCTTTAAATCCCTTGTGTCTCACATAGACTAACCATTATTAGTTCTATAAAGATAATGGCTAATGCCTGTATGCATCTTGAAAACCATCTTCACATTCCTGCCCTCATAGATTTATAAATTAAGTGTCACAGGAAGCTAACACAATTTTTACATGTGAAAGTCGAACAGGTTCATCAGAACCAAGGTTAGGGGAACGCAGTGACATTTCCAAAAGCCGTGTTTGTACAGAAAGCTGAGGATTCCCTGGGCAAGTGTGTTATATCAGTGAAGGCAAAGGCAAAGGCTGGCAAAAACAGAACTCCATCAAAAGCTGAAACGTAGATTGGAATGATAAAGAAGACAGGCTTGCATATGCGAGGACTGGCAGAAGCCCGGAGTGAGAAACAGCCCCAAGGCTTCCTTTGTGTGCTGTAGAGCAAAGGCACGTAGGAACTCCAGAGCCAGAGAGTGCCATCCCGCTCAAACGCTGTTGGCCAAGCCTGCTGAGGAACAGAAGCTGCAGATAGCACACTATGAAGGGAGGCCAAACAGACGACATCAGCGATGCTTCAGTTGACTGCAGTCCCTGTCTAGGAACGATGGGTGCAAAAATGGAAGGTACCTCACATGCATCCTTTCTTACATAAAAGAAGACGACTAAAACCTAAGCACATTTGCACGAGACAGACCACATGTGAGAAAGATGGCAGAGGCAGGGAAAAGCCAAACCCCAGGGCTAATGGACTACTGTGTTATTCAGGCATATTTCTAATTTTATAAACTTCCGCCATGATGGTATAACTGCAAATCATACTATCTGAGGGACCAAAGGTCTGACTTTTTTTTTTTTTTTTATTATTATTCTGAAAAAAAAAATCTCTAAAATGGATAATGTAGAACTAACACTATTTCCTGAAGATGAAGACAGAAGTACTGAAATTAAAATACTGCTGTTTGAAACCATCAACATCACCACCTAAGTTTCTAAAAGTCATTTGCATCCAAACACCTTTAAAATATAAATGAATGTGAATGTGTCCCCAGACTCTCTTCTTTCTCTGCTCTGTTCCTTTGTGTGCTCTTCTCTTGTGAAGGCCACATCTGTCCTCACTACATAGGCTTCCATTCAGCCCCATACGATGTTTTAAAGAAGAAAACATCTCTAAGCCTGCCATTTTTCTCTCCTCTTAAATTGTTTTTCTTCTGCTACCAAATTCTAATTTACTACCATAGTGCCATTAATTAGTTAATAGATAAATGTTATATGTTTGTGATCTCAGACACCTCTACATTCAATGAGGTGGCAATGTAAGCTGGAACAGGAAAATGCCATCCTGTTCTCACACAGAAAATGTTAGGAACTTTTATGTAAGATTGAGTGCAGGAAGATTCAGAATGTATCTGTAGTAGAACTGAAAAAAAAAATTAATCACAGACAAAAAGACCATTGATTGCTTCCTCTGAAATTAAAATAGCACCAATGAAAGCTACTGGAGATGAATCACTCTATTTATTACAGATATATCAAAATAATATAATAAAGTGCAGCCATTGTGTTAACCTGAAATATTTTTGTAAATTTCACTGATATGCAGCTGAGACTATTTTACTTCAACCTATAGCTGTTTAAAGGGTAGTATTTCACATATCAGCAAGTACTTTTCCTAAATATCAATAATGAAATATGTAATAGCATGTTCAGTCTCAAGTATGAAGTCAGAAAGTTATATAAATTTATAAAGTACATAATTGTAGAGGGTTTGTTTTTCTAATATAGAACAGGCTGAGTGATTTTAAGTAGTCTAAACAGTTATTACTGTCTAACTGTGATATGTTCTTCCTTCCAGCTCCTGGCGAATTTCTTGTATTATAATAATGGATTCTAAAGGAATAAATTACATACACACTATCAGTCACTGAAAAGTGTAGGTGGCCCTCACAGCATGACTCGACCACATTGTCACACAGGGGGTTTTTCTGTTGACATTAAGTCCCATGCAGCTCAGTAGTCTTCTACATGAACGTGGCCCGCCTACATGTTTAAGGATGTCAAGGATTTCAAATAATTGCTTGGGACAAACTTTGACGTGTAGGCTGCAGCTGATTCACCATCTGAGGGGAAAATGTAAAGTTTACTGAGGAGTTTTAAATGAGGCATTTTAGAAGGGAACTTGTAATTAATTACCAAAGAGAATGCAAGCCGCTCAGTGTTACAGCAGGCAGAAGTCCACCCGTGGCTCCGCCCTCCCTTCCTGTTGTGTGTTGACAAACTGCAATGTGAACAGGTCACCTGCTCCTAGGACAGTCCCTCCCTGGGTGCTCAAGTAAGCTTCATGCGAAGCTACATGGAAGAACTGGCTTTTCCAGGCATCTGGATACTTTCTTTCCATATATGGATCCCAAGGTGTCTTAAAATAGTTTAATAACATTTGCCTACGAAACAAACTTTTAAAAGTAGAAGCTCTATGGGATCCAGAATTTGTGTTTTGAAAATAAATACTATCTATATAAAATACTATCTATATATTCCTATAATTCCTAACATTTTAATAGTAAGTATTTCTATATATTTTAATAATTTAAAATTGTTAATTTCATCGGAATTAGCATTATCTGATATTATCTTTACAGTATTCTTACATATTTAGAGGAAGGAAATTAAAGAAAACTAATGAAAAGATCATTCCTAAGAAGCACCCTGTAAGGCACAAATGTTCGGATGACCACTGCCTGGGAAAAATTTCATGTGACGTGTGTGAATACATAATAAAAGTATACTTAAATAAAAAGTGATAAATTGTAATGATGCCAACTTTTCTTTCTGCTTCCATTTATCTGATGAAAAATTATACTAAATATATGAAAACAGGGCTGTATGAACCTTTATTTCTTCCGAGGAACACATCTTTAAGAAGTCGGACTCTTTTATATTATTAAATTAACTCAAAATGGATCATGGTCTTGAATTTGAGATTAAAATTATATATTTTTTCTTTGATAGGATTTCCCTGTGTAGCCCTAGCTGTCCTGGAACTCATTTTGTAGAAGAGGCAGGCCTTGAACTCAGAAATTCTTTTCTTCTCTCTTCCAGATGCTGGGATTGGAGATGTGTGCACTACTTCCCAGCTATGTAAAACTCTTAAATGGGAAAGATGTTGGATAAGAGAACGATCTTGATTTTTTTCTGGTCCTAGAAAATGATTCCAGAGTCGAGTCATGGGAACACTGTGCAGCTGTTCCATTACTGAGCTACAGCCCAGGCTGACACTGTGTTAAGAAATATTTTCTTAGACATGACACCAGAAACATAGGCAAGAAATATAAATTCACTACAATTTAAAGAATTTGAAAATATGCATTCAAGGATATCATTAAGAAAAAGAAAGAATAGTCAATGGAATGAATGGCAATATTTATAAATTATTTATCTGCTATAAATCCATGCCATAATATATAAAGAACATCCACAAGTCAATAACAAAATACAAATGACACTTAGAACCTTGATTATCTTTTTGAGTAGACATCTCTCAGAGAGAGAGAGAGAGAGAGAGAGAGAGAGAGAGAGAGAGAGAAAGAAATGGACATGGGATATGCAACATGTTAAACAAAAATTAATATTAGATATTTGGTACTGTTTGAAATGTTAAGTAATGTTTTGTTCTATACTTAGTGGTTATGCTCTAGACACAAATACAAGAGAAATATAAATACATACAAAAACCTTGTTGAACAAGAATCTATTTTTACTATCCAGAAACAACTCAAAACTTCATCCAAATATATATATACATACATATGTATATATATTCATATGTATATTTTCATACAGACATATAATGTTCATACATATGTGTTCATACATGTATTTGTGTGTTCATACATATACATAGGGTGATCATGCAGTGGATTATTTCTTGACTATGAAAAGCAGAGGAATACTATTATTTTCACCAACATGGATGAATTGATGTCTGTGTGTCAAATCAAAAGTATCAATCACAAATGTCACATTTATATGACACAAATGTTTTGGTTCTATTATATAAGCTCTATAGAATAACAATTCATAGGTACATAAAGTCAAGACTGAAGAATAGAGTAGTTTTTGGAAGAGATAATACAAATGTTTTAAAATCAGAAAGTTATGATAATTTCACCCCCTCTTGGGCACAGTAAAGTTTATTAGTGGGCACACGCTAACATCTTTGTGGTCTATGAATACTATCTTCAGTAAAGCTGTTCCATTAAAAAATGTTTGTGGCAATTACTATTATCAAGATTTTTCTTTTGTTGTTTTCATATTTGACTCAGCAAATACTTATTGGATGTCTAGTTTTAAGGGCAGGTCCAAAAGGACAGCAGCATACTTTTTTTTTTTTTTATTCACTCAAAGAGAGACTAAAACAGCTAATGAGGAGGGGGCAGCTGGCCTGGGTTATCAGTAATCCTAACATGGAATGATGTCACAGAAAATGAAATAATTGTAGGATAGGATACACATAGATTAGAATAAAATATTTGGAGATTAGTAAACCAAGCATAAAGCCTAAGTGACTAACCCAAGGAAGCCCTGGGGTTTGTCAAATGGTGCCATATATATCTGACACATGGCGATGATCCGTGCAGTGGATGTATCTGACACAGGTTGCTGGACCACAGTATTTTGAAACATAGGGTTAATGGAAGAAGAAATTTTAGATGGAAGGAAAGAATCTGTAAACTAAGATTCAGAAGCAGAGAGCTGTCAAGATTGGTGGGCCCCTCAGCTTTGATGGACTGTATGGCTCTTATGTTGAAGGGTTTCTGACAATGAAGTCAGATCATGTTACTACAATCTAGGAAAGTAATATGGGATATATAGACCTAATATGTAGGCAAGGCAGAATAATTCCAGCTGTTCACTGTGGAGCAGTGTTTGAAAGATTCAGTAAAATATAGGTGATGTGCTGTTATCCCGGCCATAGAGATGAATAAATATCCATCCCCTACCCTCTTGGGCGGCATTATATGGTGAGGAGGAAAAGTACATCAACATATGGTACGTGGTGCAAAATAAATGTCATAATTAATGAAGTCAGTGTGAATAGATGTACACTCAAGGGGAACTTGTCTTAGCAGAGAACCAAGAGGGTGGGGCAAGAGTGCAACAGTAGTTTCCAAGGAGGAATCACATATGAACTATATCTCAAGAGACAAAAGGAACAAAAAACTAAACATCTGTATGTCTGGTAATAATTTTGTAACATGGAACAGAAATAAATATTATCCTCACTTAAATAAATGAAAACAAGCAACAACACACAGCAAACCAGGGGTGATATTTGAAAAGTATTTTCAAACACTGGATAGGAAAGAAATACTGGCTTCTAATCCCCAAGAGAAGAGAGAGAAGGAAGTAGGTCCTAAGGTTGCCTGGTTTCCGGTCTCCAAGCTCCAAGCATTACTCATCACAATACTGAAGGAACAGAAGGGCCAGCTAGGCTCCTGAGAATGGGGGTCAGCATAGCCCAGGCAGCTGGAACACACAACCAGAGAGAGTTAAAAAGGACTGGGAATGTCTACCCATGAGCCTGGTCTTTTGAGTCCTTAATTTGCATGTTGAAGGGAAGAAATTATCCAAATCTAGTAAAAGAACTACTGCAAAGCTTAAGTATTACCACTGGCAATCCCAGAAATATATCAGGTCTACAAAGTGTGTATATTCCAAACAGCTAGATTAGAAAGATGCTGTCACACAGGAAACATTTCTCAGATTTATCCAGTGAAGTTAAATGACCATGTATTACCATTAGTGGGTTGGGATATTTAAAGGTGAGTATAACAACCCACAGTAATGCATTTAAAAACCCAATGAACAAATTATATAGTAACAGATAATGAAAGCTACAATCATTGAGATAATATGTGATGTGAGCAAAAATATAAAGCCAACGGACATACAAATACATGTGCTTATATGGACAATTAAATTTTAACAAAAAAGTCACAGATTATTCAATTAAGATGGCATACACATTTTTCATGTCCTGAGAAACTAATTCCATGGATATGCTCATGGAAATTAGAAATGAATCTTCTTTTATTCCACTGAAAAGGAGAACTTGAAATGAGAAATATGAATGTAAAATTAAGATATTATACTTTTTGATGAAAATATTTATAGAGCAGACAAAGACTTCTTTCAAATGACACATCACTCCAGATAATAAAGCTTAAAAAATTGAATACACTATTTAATCAAACTTTAAAACTTACTCATTTAAGGCTGAGGGCAGAGCACAGTGGTATGGTGCTTGCCTAGCACTTGTGAGAGAGGCCATAGGTTCAACTCCCAATACAGCAAAATAAAAAATAAAATTAAATTAAAATTTCATTTTGTCTTCACAAAGTTTGAGAGACATGTAGGAGATATGGGACCCTGCCTGAAAATAAAAATAAAAAGAACAGAACATGTACGCTTTAAAAGACACGGTGAACCAATTGAAAAGGAAAGATATTCAGTGGAAAAAAATATTTGTAAGATTTTTATATGACAATAGATTGGAGAAGATACCCAAGAATAAATTATAAAGGTACACTTTACAATCTGGAAAATATTTTAATGGAATTTTAGGAACAACAGCAAAGCATTCCAATAGCCAAAATGTATAAACTGTTATCTACTATGGATATGCTAATTTTACAAACCCTATGGTAGCTAAGATTGGAAAGACTGGCAAACATGAGACATGAAGAAAAGGAGGCACAAGCAAGCTCCTTACAGGAGCATGCAAACGAAGCAGTACAGAAATTTTAGAAAGCAATTTGATAATTTTGTAAAAGCAAATTTCAGAATTTGAACTTCAGACAAAAATATAAGACAGAGAAACCCTACTTTGTAGATATTTGCCCAAAATTAATGAAATACATGTCCACATAAATATCTGTGTTTTAATACTCACAGCATCTGTACTCAAAAAAATTAAATACTCAATCAAAATCAGAAAGTCTTCCTTTAAGTAAACATATCAATATATCACATATCGTCACAATGAAATACTGCTCAAGGATACAAAAACATCACATTACACATGTATGATAAGGAATACAGACTCTTATTGAAGCTACAATTGTATCTGAGTAATCCATTGGCTGAACTGCAAAGATGAAGAAGCTATGATGTGCACTTCCGGTGGTTATAAGTGTCAAGGTAAGGCTAGATCACAGAAAGATTATTGGCAGTCTCTGGATGTTGGAGTCTAAGTCGAGTGTCCCTGTGTAATTTCTCTTTGATTGTACAGGTTCTATTTGTGTGTACATTTATTTATTGCAGCGTTTACTTTTCATAGTATTTATTGTCTGTGTGCATGGGTGCCTGCTCCCAGCTGTGCATGTAGAGGCCAGAAGAGAACATCTGTGTTGTGCTGTACCACTCTCTGCATTTCCTTCTGAAGCAGGGTCTCTCCCTAACCCCTGTTGTTTGTACTTCCTTTGGTAAGCTGGAAGCCTAGAAGCCCTAATGATCCTCCAGGCGCCACTCCTCACAGAGCAAGGATTCCAGACATTTATGGGATATATATATATATATATGTGTATATATATATATATATATACACATATATATATATGTGTGTGTGTGTGTGTATGTGTATGTATATGTGTATGTGTATATATATACACACACACATACACACATATATAATATTATATATGTTACATATAATATAATGTAATATATATTACATTATATTATATGTAACACACACACACACACACACACACATATATATATAAAACACAAATTATATATACCACCATCCATACCCTAGGCCTCATGAATGTCAAGAGCTGATTAAGTACTTCTCACCACTAACTGAGACATCTCTCTTACCCTTATGTATATTTTGTTTCACAAATAGGATTTTTTTTTTAGTTCAATTAAGGTTTTTTCTTCTATTTTGACTTATATAGCACATGTGCTGGATTGAGCAGGGAGGGGTTTGTCACAGTGGGCATATGGAGTCAGTTCTTTCCTTCCCTTTCATCTTGTTGGTACCAGGGACAGAACTCAAGTTGTCAGGCTTGAGCCATCTCAGCCGCCCACCCACGGATAAAATACCTTTCCGGCAATACAGGAAGATGCCAAGCAGTTATACTAATAAGTTGTGTCTTTCATGATAATGTTATGATAATGTACTATTTTGGCAGATATTGTATAAAATGTACAAATTATGACCTAAAGGTGCTGAATGCCAGCAAACGAAATTGACTATTGAAATGAAAAATCTCATTTACAAATCACTTTATCTTTGTACCTCTGATGGAGCAGTAATATCTGATCTGTGAATCGGTTTAAGATGTGTTATTTCAGATTCTTGGTGGAATAATGAATAGGATGTGTTGAATTGACTTCAAGCTCTCATTATACAGGAAGACAGAGTTTTACAAGATTAGAAAGTTGCTATTCTTTATATATACCAATGGTGTGCTGTTCAGGAAGATTTATTTTAGATTACTTTACAATATGGACTGCCCCATTTCCTTTATATTTGCATTAACATGTAGAGTTGAAGCACTAACTATGTTCCCAAATAGTAACCAGTCACAATAGGAGCACCAAATCAAGTTATAATTTAAGTTTCCGTTTCACACAAGTTAATACTGGAATTCCCACTTAGAACCTGGCACTTCTATGTGACTCAGCATTGGCATGTGTACTTTTGCGGCAACCAACAGCTCTTTAGCTGAACCTAACACGCCCTCAACGCCAGGGAAACCCTGCTCCGTGCTATGCAGCATAGGTATTGGAGGAGAACCTATAAAGCTACTTTACTAAATCACCATAATCCCAGGTTACATTCTAAGTATTCGTTCTTACGCCTACAGATAATCACAGTCTTCACTTTTATCAAGGAAACATCTCTGTTCAAAGAGACAATGGACAGATACCATTATAGAAAACCACAGCCAAACAAAATGCAGAGATCTGGAGGCCAGTGACAATAGATCCATCTACAATGTGACCCTGCATCTAAGACTCAGAAAATACTTCAGAAGAAGGGATAGAAAGATTGTAAGACAAGTTCAGGGAGTTTGCTGTGAGATTGTATTTCCTAGGAATATCAGAAGGTACACCCAGAAAGTCTTTGCACCATAACTGCCTAAACATGAGCTGAACAAATACAATGCAATAAATATGGCAAAGTGGGTGGGAAAACCCTTTGAATCCTCAATTCTAGACAAAGAACTACAGGCAACTAAGGAATGCTGTCAGCAGGAGAGTCTTCCTGAGGATGAGCACACCAATTGGCTATCCAATACCCAAAGCTCGGCTCTGATAACACGTATACACGTAACATTATACAGTCTGCGCTTGTTGTACTTATGTGTTTAGGAGCATATGTGTCTGTACATATGCATCGTTATATGCAATAACAAGTAATGAAACAAGAGACCATGATTTGGAAAGAGCACAAAAGGATGGATGCTGTGTGGGAGGGTTTGGAGAGAGGATATGGAAGTGGAAAATGATGCAATTATTTTGCAATATCAAAATACAAATGAAACGATTTTAAAAGACGGTATTAGGTGACCCTATTATGCTATCTACAGAGGATATTAAAATATGAGGGTAGTTTATCAAACCCAGGTGATTGTTCCTCCTTTCAAATCATCACACTTGATTTTCTTTTTTTTTTTTAATAATTGAGCATTTTCTTGGAGCAACTGATTTCTTTATTTTCAGTTTAACTCTTGTGTCACATGTAGAGTATCTGCCATGTCTTCCAAGAGAAGGAAAAATCAATGAAAATAGCGAGCAGAGCCCTGGTAAGCCTGCTTTTGATGAATTATGTCCTTAAAAATATACCCTGTATGTGCTTCAAAATGTATTGATTAGTAACAACTGTTTACATAATGCATGTTTCCTTGAACTTCCTCTGAAGTGACAGGGCTTAATCAGGAGCCCTAAACAAGAATTGACTACAGGATGGAGATAGAATAATGGAGTTGTCCAAACTTCCAAAATAAGTGATAATTTTAAACTCACAGGAAATATATTGATGCCTGTGTTTGCATCACCTGCTTTGATTTGTATCAAGAATAATGAACTGCTCAACCAAGGATTGTTCTACGACTGCCTTAAAGTTCTTGTGAAACCTCTCTGTGTGCTATTGAATATTAAGAAATTAAATACGAGCCAAAGCATTCTGAAATACCACTTGTACATTTTAAAAACTGAACTTTCCTCTCTTTTGCAAACCATGAACTCTAAATAAACACTCTTTGTGAAGTTAAAATCACTCTCTTGGCTTCGGTTTGTATTATCACTGCTTAGGCTGTTAGAAACCTCAACACCTTTAGGATTCTTACATGGATGTCATCTGTTAGGTATGAATTAGTTACTCTACTAAATACACAGTCAAAGGAAAATAAAGTGTCCCCACAAAGAAGTCAGCTCTGAATAGTCACGTGCTTCTCAAATGCCCAGCTCTCTCTATGGGTAATTCGTAGAGAAATTTCTAGCTAATCCCAAGAATATAATATTGTGATTTTGTAATTCTAAATACCCACAATATTATTATTCTAAAATGTTTTTAAAATATTTTAACCAAAATACAATGTGCTTTGAGTACATGATATATATATATACATATGTATATATATGTGTGTGTGTGTGCTGTGCATGCATATAAAGTTATGTTATATATCAACAACCATCAATCATCAATAAAAATTGATAATATTTAATCTCAATACTAGCATGTCCCTCCTGTTCTACTTTTCAGTTTATATTGAACCCGAGTTTACTGTGATGAAAACTTTGCCATACGATCTTAGACTCCTGCCCCCTAGTTTGTCAGTCTAAGATCCCTCTGTAGAAAATGACAAGTTTTTGACAAAATTTGCTTTAGCAGCCAGAATCTCCCAAGATCTCATAAATCATTTGTTCATTCTTTCCTTTTAAACTCTTAACTGCTTCATCTCCATTATGTCAACATCAGAAAAAATCAGTCAAGAACTCGCAATGAATAGGTGAATGGTTCAGGTCTCTCTAGACAATCCCAAAATGGATTGAGATTTCATAGGTCGGCTGTCAGAGTGCGTGCTCTGCCATCTGACCTGAGCCAGCCTCAGTTCTGGTACATACCAGCTGCAGATCTGAGAGTTCAACATCAACTGGCTCAATGTCTTTTTTCCATAATATACAATTTCAGAACACTAGTGACTGAATCACTATTAAATGGGGGTACGCCTTGTGTGGTATTCAGGTGCCTTCTCAGTACAAAGATGTTCGGTGAAAACTAATTTCCTTTCCTCTTTTCCCTAATGTTGTAACACAGGTTGTGATTATTGATGGAAATACCCACATTCAAAAATCTCATTTATTTAATTTTCTTCTTAAGACAAGATGTCCATATATTATGCATATTTGTGTGTGTCTATAAGTTAAGCCCATTACTTTCATACATTTGAGATTTTGTGGAGCTTTAGAATCTTCAATGAGTACACTTTCCAAGAATAAACTAATTATATCATCTTTCATCTCCCACTGCTTCCTTGGGTTAGATTAGCACTAATAAAAATCTGTAGTACATGCAAGTAACTAGTTAGGACTTAATTCAAGTACAATTCTAAAAGGTGAAAGTTTTGCTCAGAAGGTTCGCATTAGGCGTGGCACCTTAAAAAGTGATTCATTTAAATAATAATCCAATTATTAAACTTTGAAATGCTGGGTCTTTTAAAGATTTTTGCATAGCATGGGATCAGTGTTTTATAGACATTTGCCTGATGTTATTCAGAGATCCTTTTCTTATCTTTGAAATGTTGCCAGGTGAAGACATCTGCTCAGCAGGCGTCATGTAGGAGACATGAGAGAACCTTGCCATTTCTGAGACTGATCACCATGATTCCTGATTTTCCAGCTTCCTAGGCCAAAGCACAAGAAACCGGACTGAGAATAGGAGGAATAAGAATCTTTACTTTCCTTGATCAGCTTAGAATAGCAAGCTATCGTTCTCCTACTGTGAACTTCTCTCTACATTTTGTGAGGGAGAAAAAAAAAAAAACAACTTTATTTCCAGAAAGAATGCATTAGAAGTTGTGCATGTGTGTGTGTGTGTGTGTGTGTGTGTGTGTGTGTGTGTGTGTGTGTGTGATTTGTAAATCAATTTTGCTACCACTGACCTAGGTTCTGTGTCAGGCCCTATCCATATCATTCCATAAGGTTGTCTGGTGACTAGATGATAAGGAGAGAAATATTTGGGGCTCGAAGATCTGGGGGCAGGTTTAAGTTGTTGTGTTAGCCAGATGTAGTAAATGAACACCTTGAGGGTGTCACCGAATTCATAGAGGACTGAAGGCAGAAGGCAGTGTGGTTTTCTTCAGGAAGCCTTTTTGAGTGCTCCAGATTAACATCTCAGCCTATGGATGCACAGCCGTTAGCAGCAGTAACAGTGGCATTAGCATTTCCTTGCTAGGCCCTCACATGTGATGGCTAAGATCACCCCTTGCTTCTTCCACTCATCATACTCCACTGGCTCACTTTAGAAACTATTCCTTGGATTCCCATGGTGCAAATGGAGAGTTTCAGGGGCGATTGTGTTCTTAGCATTCCTATGAGGACTAGCTAGGAGTGGTCCAGCCACCTTTCAGACCTTAGAATTCCTGGTCACTGAACCTAAGAGTCTGTTGGACAATCCTAAGACTCTGTCTGGAAGAATTAGTAAGGAGCAAAATAACATTGAAGCCTAGTTAGATGGGATAAAGACTTGCCTTTTTCTTCTAAACCACTCAGCGTAGACACATGTGGGACATGAAAAAGACAGTGCTTATTATGAGAGACACCATTTGTGCTTGACCATTGACAGTATTTACATATGTACACTGTCTCTTCTCTGATGTCAAGAAGGGCTTATTTTTGAATGTCTTCTACTTAGCTATGCTTCCATTTCCCTCTTTTCTTTGCTATCAGCAACCACAGGCAGTTTCATGAGCTTCAAGTTTTAGCAACTGGCTCTTCTTACCCATGTCAATCCACTCATCACTGGATGGTACAATTTTATTTTTTGTTGATACTGGTGGTAGTGGTTTTGTGTGTGTGTGTGTGTGTGTGTGTGTGTGTGTGTGTGTGTGTGTGTGTGTGTGTGTGTGTTTTCTTTATTTGGCTGGCTAGTTTTGGAGTCAGGGTCTTGCTATATAGCTGAACATAAATTTGAACTTCCAACTGTCCCACCTTTACTTAATGATTGGTTGGCTTACCGAATTATGCAACTCGGACAATCAAACCTATAGCCTTTGGAATGACATCCTGATACTTTGCCAACTGTCCTAAAATATCCGTCCATTTGTTTCTTGATGGCTATATTTTATTAGTCTTTCCCATCGTTCTACTTCAGTTATTTACTTTCAAAAATTAATCAGAATGTAAACTAGGCAGTGGTGGTGCACGCCTTTAATCCCAGCACTTGGGAGGGAGAGGCAGGCAGATTTATGAGTTCAAGGCTAGCCTGGTCTACAAAGTGAGTTCCAAGACAGCCAGGGCTACACAAAGAAACCGTGTCCCCACTCAAACAAATAAAATAATTCAGAACGTACTTATCAATATTGTTTTGCAATATTAATTTGGTGTATCTTGTTGGCTCATTCACATATTTTTCTACCTTTGTTGCTTGCTCGGTTCTTTTTCCCACATCTATTCCTGACCCCATCAGAACTTTCTCACCAGGTACTTTCAAAATTTATTTCCTATTATGTTAGCGTTTGTGGTCATTCACTTTCATGACAGCTGGTGAAGTCATATGTGTTCTCACTCCTTGCACACTTACATGGAAAAATCCCATTCTAGATAAATAGACCCAGAAATATGGAAAAACTCAAGCCTACATAACTGCTGCAACTTCCGTCGTTAGCTTCACACTTAATTTCAGAAAGGGTTGTTTAAATTTGCTGACCCTACTTCTTCCTCTCTTATTCATTCAATGTTTTATATTGTGCATTTCTGCCCCATTCTGTTACAAAAAGCTCTGTTGCCAAGGTAGCTAATGATGTACTCATTTAACCTGAGAGATACTTCACAGCCCAGTGTGTACTGCAGTTCCTCTTTAGAAACACTGCTTTCCTCCTTGCTTTCTTTCCATGGTATCGTTTCACTCCACATATCTCTTATGAATTGTTTATTCCTTCTCAGCTTCCTTTCCAGGTTTCTCTGCTACCTGATAACTAAAGAATAGCGCCACTCACAGTCCTCTCTGTCCAGGACTTTATCTGTTATTTCTCTGCCCCATCTTTCTCAGTCTCATTCACTATCTTTGCTTCGGTTACTATCTAGAAGTCAATGATTTCAAAGTTATTCATTTGGCCCAGATTTTTGAGGTTCAGGCTGCCAATGAGACACTCTAATTAATCTATCTATTGTGGTTAGCTTACAGCCATTTTAGGAAGAACATAACTGGAAACATCGCAAGGCAGAATCAGAAGAGTCATTCTTGGACCTCCTTGTTCACAATTTTATTGGCTCTGGCCAATTGTTTTCTGGGTCTGTAGTGGAATTCTTATATTTGCCTCCATCTCATTCTTAGACATATATACATCTTTATCCTTTTTTCGCTTCTGATTTGATATAAAAATTTCCAATTTTGTCTTTAGGTAGCCTCCCTTCCTTCTCCTATCTGTCCACCAACCGCAGGTATTATTAATGGAAGCCATTGTATTTAGACAGGATGTCAGTTTCTTCCACTGAGTCACCAGAACCCCTGTGACTTTCCCTTCTGTCTTGCACTGGTCTGATCCTGATTCATTCTTTCTCTGCTTGCTCCTTATGCCTCAGTCACTACACTGTCTTTTAGTTCCTCAAATGTGACAGCTACTTATCCATCTCAGGAAATTGGCCACGCACTTTTGCTTTCTAAATTCAAATTCTGCTTTCACCGAATTTCAACCTTTGCATTACCATTTTCTTCTTACGTCTATGACATTGGAAAAATTTCCTGTTACATGTAAGCTTTGGAGAAATATGTGTCTTACTTCTTAGAACACTCAGATAACATTATAGGTATAAGCTTCAGGATCCCTCTCAGCCACCAACAAGTTTCCCGGTGTATAAATATTAGTTAAGTAAAGAGTGTGGCTTTTAAACTTCGCTAACTAAAGACTAAAGTTATTTTCCTCATGCGTGTCTGTTATTGCTTTATTTGCATTGATTATAGCTTGTACCTAAGAAATTATTACAGTGATGCACTCCAAATCTAACGTTCACTCTTCCCAATGACATCACATACTATTAGCAATGATTGTGGTAGAATTGTGCATCTGAACCTCAAAACAAGGTTCAAGAAGTACATTTTGATATTTTCTCCACTTACTAATAAGGGAAGAAGAGGTCAAGGCATGAAGTGAAATTTAAATTATAATTGAAGAATATGAGAAGCTGTGTCCTCAGAACAAGCTCGACCTCATTCTGAACGAAATGTTCAAACTCTCAGATGGGCAAAGTGATGCTACATTGCACTGCACTCCCTTTTCCACACAGCAAAATACTAATATTTTAAAATACAATTCCAGGGGGAAATGAAAATCGTTAGGGAAGAGGGCAGCTTTGCTTTGTGTTTCAAGAGCCTTCTATCTCAAGAAGGAAAACTGGTGTGTGCCTCTGAACGAAGTTGCCTGCAATGCATGTCTCTCACATAACAAACTGGAAACATGCGCTCATAAATATTAGGACCTGTTGTATTGATTCACGGGTCCATTTTTAGAAAACAAACACCCTTCTGATTAGAAATGATCACACAGCTGGTCATAAACAGGTGGATATCAGAGGATTCCATGGGAGTTTATGCCTTGAGAGAGGTAAGCTGTTAAGAAGTCTCAAATGTTCTCAGAGTAAAGGGATTTAAAGGCAGCATTTGCTTTACTTCTTCACTAGTTTGATGACCTATTTGACTTAAAATGCAGAATGATACATTCCTTTTTTTTTTCAATACTTCGACCTTAAATGACATCGCACTTTACTCAAGGAAAAAAAAAAATTCCTACCTAATTTTCCTTAAACAATATAAAAGTTAAATTCTGTCAATGGAAAGGATACAAAGGCATTATCTTTATGATCAAGGACTAGACTAAAAGTCTAGAGAGACGGTACAACAGTTGGGAGCTTATATGACTCTTTCTGAGACTTGAGTTTGAAGAAGCCAAGTTGAGTAGCTAACAATTGCCTGTAATTTCATTCCCAGAGGTTCAGAGTATCTAACTTCCTCTTGGGCTTCTGCAGGTACCCATGCTCACATGTACAACCCCCTCCATATACACATAATTAAAACCAGTAAGATAAATCTGTATAAAAGGCAAGTAAAATGAACTTCTTCCTCAATGATATAGTTTTTCTACCTTTCAACATTTTTACGGACGCCTACTTATTCTGTAACAATTTTAGTATACATTTCTCTTCCCCTCCTTTTTAAAATGATTAGGCTTCTTGAAGTACTTGTTTCCAAAATCAAATATATTCCAAGTTGATTAGTTTGGCTCTATCCACTGGCAATATTGAAAGTGACATATACCATATTTCTTCAAGATAGTAGTGAACCTAGACTCCATGTATCTGCCAAAGCACTCCTGTGCTTGACTTCATAATGGTATTTTTAGTTTCTAGTAATTTGGAAGAAGGTGATGGGTGGTAAAGTCAGAAATAAAGTGTAACAATATGGTATCCAGCTCCATCTATATATAACACCTAAAGATGTATAGAAAAGTGAATTTCCATTCCAATAACACCTGTGACATTTAGACATTCTATAGAATTTCTGCTTTCAGTCTTTGCCTATATCATATGCATGAACTAGTTTTCTCTAAATTTAGTCAGAGACCTTAAACTAGTCAGACACTCAGAGGGTATATAACGCAGAGAATCATAAATGTGTGTGCATTTATAGCTTCTGTAATTCTTGTTGGTAAATGGATTAATGAAATCGCTATCATATTTGGAAAAACTTAGAAACCTCAAACCACAAAACTCAAAGAATGCTTTAGTTATATAAAACTTTCACTTTACAATACAGTTGTGATTCTTGGGCCTAACCATATTCCAGCCATGAAAGTTAGACTTGTTTGATTTATGTATTGTGTCTTCTGGGATAGACTTGATTTTATGTATTTAGAGATAATTTTCTTATGAACACAGTAAATATCTTTGGTTTCCATTTAATGATCTTGCTAGAACACGGCAGAAGTTCATTCATATAGTTCAACATTCATTGTTCTAGATGTCTCTCCTGGGAACATTTATCTTTCCATTGAGGAACCAAAGCTATTTTACATTTTATATCTCTTTTATATAAAATAGTCATAAATAGTTACAAGTTGTCAAAGACCTTGGCAACTGGACTCTTGGCAACAGCTATATTTTAAAAAATTAAAAATAAACATTATGATCATTTTAAAGCATGCCGAGAAGCCTCTCTCTTTCCTTCACTCTCTTTCATTCTGAATTTTTACTTGCAACATTGTGTACATGTTCAGGACCAGAAAAGCGAGATAACATTCATTTAAAGAAGTACAGTGGTTGTAAGCAAGGTATGTGTGCGACCACTGAAAAGAGAAGAGGCAATATGTTGACAGTTTCTGTTGGAACTAATGACATGATTGACTGAAAAATTCAATGAAGAGTTCATCCAGAAAACCAGGCTATCAAATCATCTGTCTACACACAGAGACTTACCTCTGCAAGACCTTCTCTAGAGACAGGTGCTGAACTCCAGGATAGAGCAGCTGCGAGCAAACTCAGTATACTGTGCCTCAGTCTGCTGACCTTTCACAGATGAAGAATGGTGGCCACTTGGTCGCCTAGCCTAAGGTGTTTTGGGTTGTTTTTAGGTAGCAGATCTTCACCTGGAGAGAGAAAAGCATGTCTTCTATCATTACCTTGCTCAAGAAAATGCACAAATAATAATGGTTATGGCAATTCTGATGTTTCTGTATCATAATTATCTTAAGTTTTAAATTTTTTTTCTGTGCATTTGTAGTTATATACAATTGCACTGTATATGAAGATAACACACTGAAAACATATGGTTGGTGGTAGTTAAGTAGCAAATCCATTAAGGTTCTGTTTTCTTTTCTTGTTGGCACTGGAATAAATCTCGTTAGGATACTCACGTTGTAGTGTTTGAGACTAGTGTAAAGGTTTATTGCTGTGTATCTAGCTTGCTCAATTTTTAACAGTACATTAAAGATTCTGGAAAAACTGAAAAGAAATTCAACAAAACATTAATGATTTTTGTCTACAAATGACTATTAGTCTGTAAGAGTAAAGGGTGATCACACAGTGACATAGCAGAGAAGTTCCTTCTTCATTCCTATGTCATTCCTAGTTACCCTATTTGTACAATAGTCCAGGATACCTTTGTCCTCTTATTTCATCTGACACTAAGGAGACAAAAGGAGTCATCTGATTGCTTGATGAGATTTCTTAAACTGCGAGTGATTCTTCTTTTCTCTTTTTCCTGAGGGCTGACCTCAGGAAATACACATTCTTCATTGTTTTTCCTTATTCCACGTGTATATTCAGTGACCAGGACTATTGGTAATAGTTGATGAAAGATTGATTACATAGAGCACAGTTGGTGACTCAGGGGAGAATTTGAGATGGCCAAGGTCTGATTTCACAGTCATGGCCTCTCATCTCCCATCGGTTTCTCTTTCTTTTGCTCACTCCCTCTCTCCTCTCTCCCTCTCTACCTCCCTCACTTATCACCCCTGTTTTCTCTTTACCCATCTCTCCGTCTCTCCTTCTCTCTCCTCTCTTCTCCCCCTCTCTTAGTTCCTTCCCCCTGTCTCTCTTCCCTTCTTTCTCTCCCTCATCTCTCTGTGCATGTGTATATGTATGCGTTTGTACATATGTCTGTGTTGTGCACATGCCTGTGTGTGTATGTTTGCATGCACACGTGTGTGACTCTGTGTGTACATTGTGTACAGGCACTCTTGTCTCTGAGGGAATGTGGATTGATCAGACTTTAACCCATAGTATGCCTTCTTCAATTGCTTCTCTACCTTATTTGTTGACATTTGCTCTCTCACTGAACCTTGGGTTTGCCCTTCCGTGTAGAATAATTGGCCAGCATGACCCCAGGATCTGGCTCTCTGCGTACCTTCACTTTCACTTTGTTCACAGATGCTTAGCACTGTAGCTTTATGTGGGTGTTGGATTCTCAGACTGAAGTCCTAAAGCTTGGAAAATGATCACTTTCTTCACTGAGCCCCTATAACCTTGGTTTTATTTATTGTTGTTTGTTTGTTTTGCATATCCTCTTAAAACATCAGTGGAAGGTTTACACACATATGGATAGATATGTGATCCAGTACCTAAAAATATCTTCTGGGATTGTATGGTATTTTGATGCCTGCACACAATGCAGGGTTATCTTTTTAGTTACTTAGTATACAGACCAATTCGAATGTATATAACTGACTTGCTATGAAGATCTTCAACATATTTTGTCCTAGTTATTTTGAAATGTGTAATATATCAGTGACTGTAGTCACCCTAGATTGACATAGAACACAGAATTGATTGCTGTGATCTGTAATTTTGCATCTGTTTACCAACTTCTTCCTATCTCCTTCTCCCTTCATTGTTTTGAGGACTCTGGATTCCAGTATTTTCCTTTCTTCATCTATAATGAAAAGGAGATAAATATTCCTAAAACATATAAGAGGTGCTTCAACTATTTGCTTCAGTTTCTCATTGTAGCCTTCCTGTCCCTGTGCATGCATATTGAAAATTAATATTCTTTAATAAGCAGGCAAAAAACAGTAACTTGATCTGGTGCATGGAGGCTCAGTCAGTACAGTGCTTTCCATGTAAGCATGAAAACCAGAATTCAATGACCAGAACCCATGTAAAAGGCCAGATGTGGTTCTATTCTAATCCCAGTTCAGTGGAGATGGAGACTGGTGATACCTGGGCTTAGTGGCTAGACAGCTGAACCAAATTGGCAAATCTCAGGACCCAGAGAGAGATCCTACCTTAGATAAAAATGTGGTATGTGAGTTTTACACTTTCATACAAGTACACAAGTGTACACATACACATATACATGTATAACTACATGCACAAAGAAACATCTTCTTGCACATACACAACTCAGCAACAACAACAAACATAATAACAACATCAATGAGACAATGAAATTACTAGCTTCAAATGCATTCAAAGGTGTAACATACACAAAATATATTTCAATATATATATATATATACATATATATATGCATATGTACATAGTCAAAGCACCTCACTGTTCTTTACTTCCAAGGTGTACATTACTATAGAGATTATTGCTCTCAGTCTGCATGTGGCAATGAAACGTTTGGTCTGTTATGTCATTTTTTTTCAGAGTTTGGGTATATTGCCAGCCTGTAATGAAGATTATAGCTAAATAAATGACTCAATAGTCAACCTTCTAGAAATGGTTGTATTTAGCTTTTAGGGTAATCACAACTTCACTGTGGTATTAGTAATCTCATCAACTTTTTGGTTAGGGATGGATAAATAACTAGCTTTTAGTATGTAAATTACCAACAAAAACGTTTTGCAGAAAATGGGTCAGGTTAGAGATGTAAATGAGGCCTAAAATGTCTCATTAGGTTTTGAATTGCCTTTTTTTCCCAAGCATTATAAATCTTGTGAGCTTTTGGGGTAATTTTCTTGCTTGAATAAGTTAGTAAGGTCTTTCCCAATAATAAATGAACAAAAATACTTCTAAAACTAATTCTGCTTGAAAAGACAGAACAAATTGAATGTTGAAGTATCATTTATTAGAAAGTTACCCAATATTTCTATTTCCTACTATTTTCCGATAATAAGGTGCCCAAGGCATGAGCAGAGACGCGCAGATTTCGCCTGTACCACAGTGCTCAGGTAGGGAAGAGAAATCTCTACCAATTGATCCTGTTCAAAGTCAGTTGTCCAGTTGAAGGATAGGTACTGTCCACTTCTCAGATTTGGATACTGATCATTAAGGATTGAGTACGAATCTTGTCTTTGGTGGAGGAATGGATCGTCTTTCCGGAGAATGTCTCTTTGGTTGTCTTCTACGAGGTCCCATTATGCTGCTCATCACTAAACCATGTTTTCAGAACAAATGCTGGATAAAACTGTGATCTCCCTAAGAGTACAGCTCTTGGGCCAGCACAGGCTGTTAAATGATAACCGTGGATATATAAACCCAGTGATTCTGCTTTAGATCTTATGAAACACTAATGAAATAGTGCCACATCACCGAGCTAGGCTGTCAGGATGCAGTTAAACACATCTTCCCTCAACCGCGTCAGTTTCCACTCTACAGACCACTAATTTAGAGCAGACTAAATTAGCCTTGTGTGACAAAGTATGAAGAGTCCGCTGGTTCTGTGTTCATCTATCACAGCACTGCCAATGTTTAGGAACACTTAACATGTCAAACTCATGACAGGAGGCTGAAGTTTTTGTCCCTGCAAAAGCTGTAAATGAGAAATAGTAAATCTACAATTACAGCAACTACCTCTATTTAACAAGCTTAAAAATATCTAAAAGGGAAATCAATAGACCTGCCGCCATCATTTGGCTTGTTTCTGTGCAGGGGCTAGCTGAGGATAGACAAACTCCATAATTGGGAAAGTGCATTAGGAGAGATTTTATTTGTACTGTTGGCTATAGTCAGTTCTGCTGCCTGAACTCAAGGAAATCAGCTCTATCTGAAATGCCCACGGCAGGGATTGCCCACTTCTCCATACATCTTCCTTTATTACTTCCCAATAGCAAGCCTTCTAGTGGATCTTTGTGATAAAAAAAAAAAAAAAAGTGTGGTGATTTGAATAAGAATGGCTGTCACAGGTTCATATATTTGAAGGCTTGGTCATTAGGGAGAGGCACTTTGTTGGGGTAGGTGATGTCTTGTCAAAGGAAGAGTGTCAGTAGGGTGGGTCTTAAGGTTTCAATAAGCCCAGGTTAGTCCCAGTGTCTCTTTTCTTCCCGCTATTTGCAGAGCTGGTTATTGAACTCTCAACTAATCCTCCAGCACCATGTCTGCTGCATGCTGCTATGGTTTCTCATCATGATGAGTAACCCTCCGAAATTGTTTCAAAGGCCCCAGTGAAATGTTTTCCTTTGTAAGAATTGCCAAGGTCATGGTGTCTTGTCACCGCAACAGAACACTAAGACATGGAGGGTTTCCCCCATTTTTCTTAAGAGATCCAAATTTTATAGCTTTGTATGTCACAAGTCCTTACAGATGAGATTTTACGATTTCCTTATTTTATACATGAGGGAAAGTGTTGAGTCAACAGGCTTCACAAAGTCATCTCATCCTAATCTACTAAAATTTTATAGATAAATAAATATTCCTAGGTGTTTCAGGAGAGGAGAAGGAAGGGGGTGACAGAAGACACTGAGGGTATTCAGAATCATCTCACTGGGTTAAGACAAGAGGGCTACTTGGGTGGTCCATACCTGTCTTATGGCATGTTCTTTGGGGGAAGAGAGTTACTTCAGTAAACAGGATAGATCATCAGAGAGTGAACTATGTCTCCAAACATGCGTTTATATGAGGTCTATCCTACTATGTCCCGAGTTATTCTCATGAGTAACTCTCCTGCTGACCTTCTGAAATCTCACACCTCCTTACTTCTCACCCCTGGGTGCTCAGATCTTTACCTTTTATGGTAGTTACATGTTTCAGACAGTCTGAGATGTTCTCTCTCTTGTCAGCATTGCCATTCAAAGACCAGCTTACTAGAATTCAAGGGAGCAAGAAGCATAGTCCCTGGTTCTGTTAGTCCTATTCTCTAACTTACCTCTCCTTTATAAGAGCAGAAAAGACCTATTTAGTTTTACTTATGTATGCAATTTACTACATTCCATGTTCTAAAGAAATCCACTGTATCCTCCAAACACGCACACAGTAACGCAGTAAGCATGATTAATTATAGGATAATAAGATACAGAGAGTGCAGATTCCCTAACTAAGATTATGTCCTATAAGTTGATACTAGAATGAATTCAGTTGAAGTGACTCCCACTCCAATGCTTTGTTATACAGGATGAGCACAGAGATTCTGAGAATGTGTTTCTTTAACTCTGTCTGGCGGTTAACCTAAGCTCTCTTCACACATTGGGAATCCATCCTTGGTTATTTGTGGTTGGGCTTCACACTGAGATCCCACAACATATCTGACCCTTTCTCCTTGATAAACACAGCATCAGGTAGATTAGAAGATCCATGCTAAAGATTCGATGCGCATTGTTTGCACTGGTGAACATTCCATACCCAAAGGCAGTCAGCTAGCAAGGAGGGCAGATCCATAAAGAATATCTTTATGGTCATCCTCACGTGGGGCTTTGGGACTTCAAATGTGCATGGGACATGCCCCCTATGTGGTCATGTGTCTGGACATTTGGTTTCATGCTGATAGCTCTGTTTTATGAAGCAGTAAACTCTGTGGCACAGGCCCTGGTCCGTGGACGTAGGCCAGGATGGGTTGGCTGGTCTTGTGGGTTAGAATTTGTCTCTGTTTCTGTTTGTTCTCTGCTTCCTAGTGTATGAAACGTGGAGTTGTTACCTTACTTTCCTACCACCAAACCTCTTCTATCCTTTACGACTGTGACAGGCTGAAATCATGTGCCCAAAAAGTTTTCTTTAGTTTCCTTCCTTCTGTTGTTTAGTCACCGTGACATGAAAGTGACTAATTTAATTAGGAAAGAAAAATTATCTTTTTTTGCCATTCTTTTAGGCACTTAGGCAGCCCAGTGGCATATAGATCCTTTGTGCTCATGGGTCAGTTTCCTAGATCTTACCCAGGTTCTGCTCTGAAATTACAACTACTTCCATTCATAGATCTAAAGATCTACGTTTGAGAGAAGACAGAGTAAAATGCCCATTTTCTAGGAATGTGTTCATTACTAGGATTGCAATTGGAGGCATAGTTTCAAAACATGTAGACATCTACTTTTATGTGTCTACGTGTGCTCCTGAGTGTGCTCCATGTGCATGCAGTGCCTGCAGAGGTCAGAGGAGAGCATCAGATTCCTAGGAACTGGAGTTACAGGCAGCTACCTGTTAAGCACCATGTAGATGCTGGGAATTGAACTCAGGTTCTTTGCATGAACAAGTGAGTACTCTTAATGGTAGCACCATTTCTCTAGTCTTGTCATCTAAACCCTATTTTAGAATGATCCCTGGGCATATTTCTCATCATTTTTCAGAATACAGAGTGGATCACGGCTGGGTGATGTAGGATCATTACTCTCACAGTAGACGTGACATATGTCTAGGGTTGCTCCAATTTTATAATAACCCAGTATAATTTTATTTCTCCATAGAAATGCTAATGTGAATGTATATATAAGTTATTTTCCAGGAATATTTTCATCTTTATTCAAAATACTAATGATTTCGCTATAATATTAGTTTGAGTGTACCCAAATGTCCCCCTTTCAAGGATTTAAAGTCCCTATTTCATGCCAAGTGGTACTTTACTGTAAAGGGTATATCAGGTATGCCTTATGGTCCTCATCTCTTAGATAACAGGAATTGGTGCTTAATTCATGGTGATAGAATAATTCCTGAGAGCTAATTCAGTTAAAGCAGGAAGAAAATATGGGACACAAAGTTAGGCACTTTGAATTTGCTCTGTTTAAGTTTGTGACATAGGTTAAATGATCTAATTTCTCCCAATGTCAGGTCCTTCATCAAAAAAAAAAAAAAAAAAAGGATGTTAGATCTGTTATCCCTGAGGTGTCTGCTAATTTGAATGTCCCACTGTAGGGGATTCCTCTTACCACAAGGGACTAGAGATTGTTAATTGCTTCAGATGTATGTCCACAGGCAAATTAGGTAGCATGGGACAGAGAATGCAGCTTCCCTCATATAATGTTGTTTTTGACCATTTTGTTGTTGGTGTTGGTGGTGGGGTTTCTATAGTGGTGTTTAAAAAGTTCCGTCACTAGCTATATGCTTCCCCTGTCAGAATTATTATGCTGGCCAAACAAATATAGATAGGAAAACAATTAAAACAGTACAAAAATTAAGCCATTTACTAAACAAACACACTATAAATCTGACACGATGACGTTAAGTTTCAGGAAACGAAATATGCCCAATTAATATGGCACCACAGCTTTTGCTGAGAGGATAAACTGAATCATACACTATATCCTGTTATCCCAACGCTGTTTTTCTGTGCTGTGATCACTTTAGTGAAATAAGTTAAAAGAAACCATTTACATTTTGTTCGATATATATATATATATATATATATATACACATATATATGTGTGTTTTATATATATATATATACATATATATGTGTGTGTTATATATATATATACATATATGTGTGTGTGTGTGTGTGTGTGTGTGTGTGTGTGTGTGTGTGTGTCTTTGAAAATGCTATGAAGACTTGTTAAATTTACCTTTCATATTTTGGAGTTGTAATTTTATTTTAAAATTTAGTTTGAGTGCAAAATCCATGAGTCCTAAAATAGCTTAAATTTAATTTTTTCTATAAAGAGGAATATGATAATCTACTTTATTATTACATTTTATATAATATTATACTTACTTATGTTCGAATATTTACATTTTAAAACATATTTTGATTTTCATGACTAATTGTTTTTCAAACCGAACAATTTTTGAATGCCAATAGATGGGGTAAAAGATAGCATAATTACCCATGTACATTTTGCAAATACTTATATTTAAAATTTAATTACCTTATATTTTAAATTTTTTCATTCAATATATTTTGATTATATTTCTTTCCGAACAGTATGTATATAGGTGTGAGTTAAGGTGGAAAGTCATAGAATAAGCAGAGATGTATACCTGACTATCATCTGGCCTGGTTAATAATACTTCTCATGTTTTCTGATGATGTTTTTAAAAAGATATATTCCTTTTTTTTTCAGATTGCTGAATCCTCAAAGATTATAGATACACTTACATCCCAGCATGGGTTAGATTATGAGGCTCTGGGTGGATGAGAATGAATGAACACAGACTAACACACATACACGTGCATATTTGGGGGAAGGGAAGATGAGAGAGAGAGAGAGAGAGAGAGAGAGAGAGAGAGAGAGAGAGAGAGAGAGAGAAAGAGAGAGACTCTTTCCTGGAAGCATTTTAAAGTTAGAATGACTGCATGAACAGACAGAAATGAAGTGAGTGTGATTCTTTAGCAAGCAAAGGACTGAGAACCGGACTCCCTAGACTGTGCTGAAAATGTCCCAAAAGACTGAACTTCAACCCACATTTTCACTAGTAGAAAAGTTTTCTACTAGAAAAGTGCTTAACAAAATTTAGGTTCTCTTTACCTAAATCTCTGACTTTAGAATTTAGTGAGAAGCAGGAAGGAAAGGAGGGATGGAGGGGAGGAGAGAAGGAGGGAAAAAGGGAGACAGCGAAGACGCCTTCATTCTGATAACTTGCCCTTCAGTCTTGGGCATGAATTTATAAAAACAGATACATTCGTGTACTGGTAACAGGATTGGGTTTTGCCGTAATGATTTATATGTGAATATATACCAATACTATCAATCTAACATACTCATTCCTAGATCTTAAATATTGTCTATGACTGCTGCTATCCATAAATACATTCTCCATTCATTTGGTCAAGAACATTACCACACTTCCTTTAAAACACTGATCCCAATATTTGATCAAGTTTCAAAGAGTCGTCAGGTTTCACCAAACCTAACCTCTTTTTATAAAATATACACTACTTCTTCTGCTAAGCAAATACATAGACAAGCAACACCTTCTCTTATAATTCATCTATATCCATCTGTATTTGCAGAGATGTATCCATCTATTCAAAATGTCCCTTTTTGCCCCATGGAAGGAGCAACAGTGTCAACTGGCCTGACCCCCCGGTGCTGTAGGAGACTGGACAACCAACCAAAGAATACACATGGAAGGACCCATGGTGCTGGCCACATATGTGGCAGAGGAGGGCCTTGTTGGCCGTCAGTGGGAGGAGGCCCTTGGGCCTGAGGGTGTTAGACGCCCCAGTATAGGGGAATGCCAGGGAGGGCAGATAGGAGTGGGTGGGTGGGTAGGGGAATACTCTCATAGAGGCAGGGGGAGGGGGAATGGGGAAAGGGGAGACCTGGAAAGGGGAAAATATTTGAAATTTAAATAAAGTATCAAAAAAGTCCCTTTTCACTCCTTTACCCTATTTATTGATGTCTTTATTTTCAATTATCAGAACCTAGCTGAAAAGTAAAAAAAAATTAAATAATTATTTTTTCCTTAATGATGCATTGTGAAGGAACCAAGAAAAGTATTTATGTACATCTTAAATCTTGTAAAAATTAAAAAATAAAACATACAAATGCCTCAAATAACTTGATAGTAGATATTAACTTAATTTTCTACTTCAATGTGCTATATTAAGATAATCAATTCTTCCTTAAGAAAGCTGATTATGTTTTTTACTTAATTGTTATTTTAATCTTATTTTTTTGACTTTCTGCCTGCTTGATTTTAAATGTTGCCAATATTTTTGTCTGAGTTTATTTTCTCTACCCCAGGCAACAAGTGATACCGACTGTGCCCTGCATCAGTTCACAGATGTGAAGGCACTCACTCACTCATAACACCTGTGTGGAGGTCAATGCTGTCTAATGCATTTTACAAAAGAGCTAACACAAAACAAGGCATTGTGTTGCTTGGGCCATCACTGGATCTGGGCCCTGTGGAAACCAAAAGCACTGTCTAGCAGAAATGAGAGACCTGCTCTCCACACTAATTCACACCCAATATGGTAAGTGGCAGCTCTGAACTTGTCACTAGCTAAGATGGCAGTTTGCTTAGCTGACACAGTGCCAGTAAGGAGGGGGAGGAGGCTTGCTGGAAGAAAGTGGGCTGATGGCTACTCTCTAAGGGCAGGGGAGAAAGAGAAAGTAAGGGAACTGAAAATAAATAATACAACACGGTTGTGATGCAAATTTGCCAAAGAAGTCAGGAGGGAATGCAAACCAAGCTCAGAGACCCTTGTTTCCAATCCCTGTGTTGTGACATTTCAGATTCTTCCACAATGTCATACCCTGGGATGCAGCAGAGTGTGACAAGGTTTTCAGAAAGACCAGGATGGGTACTTTTATTTGATTTTTTCTTCCAATATATTTCAATGAAGGACAATTAAAAAAAACAAAAAACATGACAGTTACATTACAAAACAACAGCACGATAATAAAGGACTTTGTTCTACTATTATAAAAATAGTGAAGATAATATCTAATTTTTACAAATTGTTCAACTGCACATATAATTAAAAGTTACTTGTCTGTGCTTTTACTGCATTGCCAATAAAGGTGCTACATGATTTAAAGGGCCTCTAACTGTGAATATGACACCATCAGAAGGGGTCCTCCATCCTGCACTAGGGTGAAGGTGTTTGTATTTACACACTTGGAGTAATTGTATCCTCATAGGATCCCAGGCAGCACATAAGACATGAAACCATGTTTGAGGGATCCGTGCTAAGTGGCATGAGATATAGTTTCCAAAGGCTGCACAATCAGAATCTAAGTATAAAGAAATAAATTCAGAAAACACCATGCTAAAAGCCCATTTCCTCTTTGGTTGTAACAGAATTTTGGGAGCTGGTAGCGATAGAAGGAAAGAAAGAATGAAAGAAAAAAAAACAGGAAGGAAATTAAATTTCTATTTTCACAGGCAATAACGTGTCGTACAATTTGCAATTAAAAATAAATTAGGCACAAAATCTGCACCAGATTGTTTTTAAACTTTCATTAAACCTCTTGAGTTATGTGGCTAGATGCAATGTGCTAACAGAAATGCTAGGGTTGAAATGAGTTTCTGGCATATAAAATAAAACTATGTCTTCAATCTAAAAAATTTAATTTACAGCTTAGCTGATTGGATGTAGCATTTTAACACCACTTTGGAGGTTGAAGAACAGCAAGCGCCATAATCTGCTGAGTATTTTGATCACTACCACACAAGCATGTAACATACTTTGTGTTCAAGGGAAACCTTTATCCAGGATGCAAAGCTGGTGCTGAATTATAATCACATTTGAAAAGATTGTAAGCCTGTGAGTATTAAGCTTTGCACTCCCAAGCTTAGCCAGGATTTAAGCAACCTACTCTGGGACCATACAGTTGATCTGATAAGATACTATTTAGATCTTGAAGTTTATTATTATTAGAAGTTTTCTATTCAAGATCTCAAACATTAGACCTTTTTAGTGCTAATCAAAAGTGTTTTCATGCAAGTTCTAGCAATGACACTTACAAGCAGATGGAATTCATGAGAGAGAGACAGAGAGAGAGAGAGAGAGAGAGAGAGAGAGAGAGAGAGAGAGAGAGAGAGAGAGAGAAAGGAGTCACAGACACAATGGTTAGCTGCCTAAATGAAAGGAAATCTTGAAGGTCCAAAAACAACTTCTGATGTCTTAGATGTTATTCCAGATTTCTTTGGTGTATTTGTCTGAAAAAGATTTGTAAGATATTTTCCCTACTTGATTTAAATAACTTATTTAAATGACAGATGCCATCTGTATCAGAAAGCACTCAACTCTTTTGCCGAACTTTTTCTGTTCTGATGAATCAGGGAGTTATTTCTGGAGCAGGTGTTGCTCATATCCAGTCTCTAATATGTGATAAAGGGTAAGAAAGAAGGAGAGCTCAGAATTCAGTTTCACATACTCTCTCTTAAAGTGATCATTAAACATTTCTGGATGAAATTTGGTCGAAAAATTAGCACTAGTTATATCTATGTGGTTAATGTACAAGTCCTGATTCTAAACATCTTTATTCTTTTATTAATCTTTAATTTTCTAATGGGTATTTGGGGAGTTATTTTATGGTTGTACCCTTATGATTGAAAAGTCAAGTGTCTATGATAAATACAGAACAATCTATTTCTTTTCTCTTATTTAGCATTTGTTTTATTTTCCTCTTCTAACATTATTTTTTCTTTCAACTAAAATAACGTAAAATAGAACTTTCCCAGTTGAAGTTGTCATCTATAGAGACTAAGTGCCAAGAGCCAAACCTGAAGCTACCCGCTGTTCTGTGAAGCACAGTAGTCAGTTAAGGTGCAAGGTTAGAAAGAGGGTCCCAGAGATTGAAAGAATGTCTGGTATTTCCTGAAAACCGGTTATGGTAGTGGGTTAGCCTTGGGCCATGTGTAACTTTCCCACCTGCCTGTATTCTTAAGCTGCTGTTCCGAAGTAAACTTTGGAGCATGAACAGAGGGATTCTGTCTTGCTCCCAGGTACCCCGTGTTTCTTGTCTCGTTCTTTCATTCGTCAGTCCCCTTTCCCTAGGACCCGCAGGTGGGACAATCTATAGAGACTAAGAAGTGAAAATCATCTCTTTTCCAGGTCATTATGATTAAGTGTGATACGTTTAAGTGCATTTTATCATCTGTGTGCAATATCCCCATATGTTTGGTTGTCTCATCTGCTTAGAGAGAAGGCTGGATGTAATATAGTCAGAATCTGGAAAGGGGATGTCTTATGCTTCCCTTGGATTACTGGTAAACTGTTTCTGATTGCCAAACAAGTTGAGTGGAGAAAGCAGGTGGCTGGAGATAATTGTACCAATTCTCTAAGTGTGTGTTCAACAACCATGTTGTATTGTACAGTCAACCCAGTCAAGGAACAGCTGGAAAAAATAGTTTCAGATGTATGCATATATAAGATAAATTAGAAAAGGTCAGTGTTTAGGGGAAAGGTTTAGATTTCGAAGAGGTCCTGATGATACAGATAGGGATACATTATAAGCGGATGGGAGTACTTTCAGACAAAATCTCTTGAGAGAATGGAAGTCAGCCTACAATCAAGGTACCTGAATGCTCATGCGTCTTGTGGCAATATCTTCAATAGCCAATTTATTGCATCAGATAGTTCTTCAGAAATAGTTGAATGGATAAAGACGATGCACTGTGGCGCAAATAGCTGGCATAGTTTAATTTAGCTGTAAATAAGTAACAAACCACTTCCTCATTGGATTTAAGTCGTATTCCACAAAGTAAAACCTATACCAGGTACCATTATAGGGTCAAAACTCTATAGCTAGATAAGACATGGGTGCTATTAGAGAACATACTCATTTTTGGCTAATTAAACCTAGTATTAAATGGACTTTTAGTGACTTATCATTATTCCCATAGATCAGTGTGTCTCTTAACCCTCAACTGAGAAGCTTATATTTGCAGTAAATGATAATTAACACAGTGACCTATTACATTAACATGAGTGTTCCTGGTCCAGAGAATAACGGATCTCAGGGGGTGATGGAATATACATATCACACCCCTTTGCCTAAGCCCTGGGGATCATTACAGAAAATATAGTGAGATGACTGTAAGAGATAGAGATGTGTGTTAGGGGTGACTACAAGCAAAGTATAACTTCTGGTTACAGTAGGGTGGCACATTTAAACTCACAATGGCTGCAAAATTGTCACCAAGTCCGTGCAAGACTAATGCATTAGAAGAAATCTCAGCATGGAGAGGGGAGCTGACCACAGACTCCCATGACTAGCCAGTGAGTTATTAGATATTGATAGCTACCATAAGAGGTAGAGTCAATTTTCTCTATGAGTAAAGCCCTAATAGTAAATTGACCATAATCCATGGGAAGGTTACACATCCAAGAATAATTTTGCTAACACAAACTAGCTTTGATAGATTTAAATAAATGATGGGGAGTTGGCTGGATAGAGAGGAGTTAGGATTTCTGAAAAGAGTTATGGGGTAACTATAAGCAAAGTATATTGTAGGAAATTCTCAAAGAACCAACTATAGATAGTTCTCTCTGTGTGTTATTTAAAATGAAAAGTAAAATTATATCTTCCTAAAGAAACTAGGTGGAACTAGAAATTATCAGGTTAAGCCAAGTTAGCCAGATTCATAAAGACAAATATCACATGTGTTTCTCTCACATATGTAATCTAGCTTGAGAACAAACAACAAAAGGACATGAACATAAAATTGGGACTAGCTGGGACAATGGAAGGCATCATCAGGAGAGGGAAGAAGAGGAGGTGAGAAGAGGCAGTGAAGGGTGCTGAATGTGGTGAGTGTAATAACCCAGGCATGCTGTCACAGTGCAGCTATTATTTTGTAACATATGCTGACATAAAGAAGCCTGCATAGTGAACCGTACATGGGCATGTACACACACACACACACACCCCCAAACCCAAACAAGTACAGCTCTGAGTCTGTACGCAGCGCACTTCTAGTCCTAATATCCAGCAGTTGGAGGCATTATCAAGTCAAGGCTCCCAGGGATCTCCCTGCAAAGAGGAAAAGATAATCTTCAAGGGCCTGTGATTGCACAAAAGCTAATTCCCCAGGGATGTGTGCAGCTTTAAAAGGATGAGCCTGGTGGCTTGAAGCATTCCATAATAAATTCAGGAAAGATTAAAGACATGCGGTGGCTGATGGAGGGGATGCGAGATGGGCAGCAGCTTGTGCTATTCCTGAATAAAGCAATGCTGTGCAGTTCCCATCAGAATGCTTCAAGTTCTCCATGTTTGATCTCTCTAAAGTAAATGACATCACTTATTATGCTATGTTTTCTTGTTTTTGTTTTTGTTTTTGTTTTTTTTTAATCTTTTAGGTCTCATTTTCTGGAACTTGGCCCTCTTCTGTTCTTCTTCTACCTTTCACGGTATTCATTTTTAATGTCCTTATTCTGACTTATCAACATTCTCTTTATTTCAGGACTCTGCTTAAGTTCTCTGCCTTCCTTCACCAAAGCTCTTTCCTGTGTGTTTTTATTTTCCCAATGGTTTGCACTTTGTGGGTTTTTGGTGAGTTTTATCCAGTCTGTATCTATGCCCCTGGTGATGTTCTAAGACCCAGAGTTGCATTAGCATGGATTACTAGATACAGCATACCTGGGTCCATTAGGGGAATCAAAGATAAGGTACCATAAACTGGATTCATAGTATTTCTCTTCATTCCTTTAACTCTGATCCATTCCTGTATCTTCTCCATCTCCTACACATTTCCTTTTGATTCATAAGATGATTATATACAAAATTAATGCTATAATTTTGAAAACTTCAACTTCACTATGAACATCCAATGTCCGAGGACCCTATGAATTCAACCTAAAAAATATGGTTCTTAGATCTTCCATTTTTTGTTGTTGTTGTTGTTACTTCGTTGCTGATATAGTATTGTTCATCATCTTCCTGTCAGATGTCTGCAATAACTCTGTTATCTGAATCCCCAAGAACAGTGGCAATCAAAACAAAGTCTCAAGAGTTTCAACATTAACATCAGAGTTGTTAGAAAGAAAAAGTCTTATCAGCCCTAGGAGATGTCAAACTCTGGGCCTGCTGCTTCATGTTATTAAACAAACACTTTCGTTGCTCTTGATGAGTGCTAATATTATGAACCACTGGTGTGGTTGATGCATCCTCTGTTAGCTAAGTAACTCTTGTTGGGAAAGACTCACTTATTTCATTTCCTCCTTGTATAAATCCACTGCTAACTCCTACTAGGCGATGTCATAGCAGAGCATTTGTGGTCGTGAGTAGTAGAACTTACCGCTATTTTCTGTATTTCTCCAGGGCAGTGCTAAGTTTTCTCTTCTCTGACTTGTCTGCATGTTGCAGTTTGACCCATGTGCCCTACATTTGGTTCATGGAATAGGAAACTTAAAAGATGGGTTTGACACGTATCCAGGATATAGCTTTAAATATCCAGGATACAGCTTTCTATATTTCTTGCTACATATTATAGTATGTACTAGCACTGGCATTCAGAAATTGTGACGCTTGATGTCTCACAATGGATGGCAAAAAATGTGGAAGAAAGCTCTGAGTTGACTAAGATATGTAGTGAAGCTTTTGAGTTATTGAGACTACGGACTGATTATTACTGAATCTTAGTATTGTCAAATTGTCTGAAAGTTTGACTTTACCTTTTCAGCTTGGACCTCTTCAGTAATTCTTTTCTTTCCCATGTACCATGCATAAACAATTATAAATACTCTGTCCAATAAATCTGTGTAGTGTTTTCAAGAGCCATGACCTTGTAGATGTTCATCTCTATGTGAAAGGCTTAATTAAAAAGAATATTCTTACCCAGAAAATTCCAGCCATTCATTTAATTCAATTCAAATGTTCTGTCTTCTGATCTACTCTGACTTCCCAGGACAAAGTCAAATGCCTCAACTTCTCCCACACTGACTGCCACAGGTCTCTGGAAGGTTTTCTGAGCACAGTTTACACTAATTTGCTTACCTGAGTAGTCCTTCTGCTCACCAAATAGCAACTTTCTCATCCCGGGGACCACAACTTTCATTTGTATTGTTTGGAGGGAACTAGCATTTAGAAAATATTCTTACTGGGTTTCTTATGAATTTTTTTAAGAAGCAAAGTATCCCTGTCATTTACACTTACAGTGTCATGTAACACTTTACAGTAAGTAGCTATTTAAACTTTTTCTCATTATCTTCAATATTTGTTTGGTTACTTTACCCAAAGTCATGTGAGGTTAAGGTTTGCAAGAAACAGCCTGCAATAATCCTTCCATCTTTCGCTTAGCTGGCAACAATACCTTGGTGTAATTAACCCCTTGAATATTGAAACTACAAATTTAGGAAGCAGTTGTGACAGCTTTATGAGAGAACTCAATGTGCTAAAAATTGTGGTTTTTATCTCTTTCACCTGAATGCATTATCTATGTGAGCTCTGTATCATTTATCTGCCAACTTTCTGCCCAGTCCACAATTTGTGAGGACTTCTTTTCTTATGTCAGTGTCTTAGGCACTTGGTTCTATATGCTAGCAGATGTTTCTTCATGAATTTCTCTTCATGGATCACAAGTAACACATCTCAGATACACATGCTTAAAATCTTTTCTCACCAGATTCATCCATCGGTATGGTTGATGGTATCATTTTTCTGAGACATGCTTCATCCCTTGACTCCTCATAGCCAATCTAATAAAGCTGGTACTCACAGAGAATAAAGCGGGACTCAGTAAGTTCCTATTTTGTTTTCCTTGGTGGAAAGGCCCTGGGGTCAACCATAGTCTAAAACTTTTCAAAGGAAGTCCATAGACAACCCATGTGACTTAAATAGATTGTTGTTCAGAGCAATGATACAACTCATCTCATCTCACTCAGCAATGCCCTAAACTTGAATAATCCCTTCTCAAATATACATGTTATATATTTGCAAACTGTCTTTTGGTTCCCTAGTAAATGTCATCATTTTCTCATAAAATGTTGTGTCATTAAAATACTTTTGTTTACACATCTGCAGCATATTTAACAATGGCACCAGCAGATAAGAACAGTTATATTGACAATTCAGATATGCAGAGAGGAACATTCTGTGCACTTAAAGTGCACTTTTAAGTGACAGTTCATGCCTGAGTAAGAAAAAGATATGCATGCTCTCCGCTTAGGTTTCTAAGATCAGTAGGAGAAATGAATATATCTGTGAAATTGTGAAGAAAAAATGAAATGTCTGTACTTATTTTGCTCTCACCTCTCAAACTGCAAAAGCAATGACCATCATGCATGACAGGGGCTTAATTCTGATGGATAGGCATTAAAATTGTATCTTGTGTTTGTATGCAGAAATGACATTGTGAGAAGTTTCTATCTGTGACTTCAAACAATCCCTGAACTTTCTGAATCTGTTTTCTTTATGGACACAGCACATACATACTTACATTGCATACCTATACATACATTCCTATGAAAGTAGGCACAGGGAGAGCTTAGCAGTAACAGCACAGGAAAATGAGACAGGTCTATGAATGTGTCCCTTCTTATGGCTCCCAAAATACCTACAGCGCCTTGAGGTTTTAGTTGGAAAACATGATCCTGCTTCTCTTTGGCATATTCCTTAGCCACAATTACTTCTCATTTGCTTGGAGACTACTACCAGGGTAAGAAGAGCTACTTGAACTGAATGAAGCACTATTACCATTCGTCCAACTATGGTGGCTCTAAGTGTTTCTAGAAGGCAGGTAGTGTGCACAAAATGGATATGCTCAACAGGCCTGAGTCATTTCCTAGGCAAGGCCAAGTGGGAAACTGAGATTTTTATCACAGCACGAAGTTCACATTTGCGAACTGTTTATAGAGAGAATTTTTCATTGAGTTGGAAGCTGTAGCTTATTGCAGACAACTGAAATAGTAAAAATCAAAGCCACAACCCTGGGGTGTTCATATGAATAAATGAAAACTTGCTTTCCCAACTCAACCATAAGTTGTGTCATATAACAATGTATGACAATGTCTTAAAACACCTGACTCTTAGGATTAGCCTAGGATTAAATCACACAACACACACACACACACACACACACACACACACACACACACACACACACACACACACACACACACAGCCTTGTGACCACAGTGACCCAGCACAGCGCAAGTCTAGTTTGAAGTACTGAGGTACTGTAGGATGGTCAGCTTATATCTATATTTGTAGGTTTGTAGTCTTCCTTGGCCTCTGCTCTGCTTTCAACCTGTCAGGACACTGCCAAAAAATGGAGTCACGTGAAGAGAATTCTGAGGGATTGTGAGAATACACACACACACACACACACACACACACACACACACACACACACACACAAAGATAAAGTGTCATAAGCCCTCAGTTACTTCAAAACATGCAACTGTTCTTGGACTGTGTTTTCATACTCCTCCCAAGTGTGTCTGATGAGAGTGTGTTTACTTCAGATTCTGCTTTTATTCAATTAAGTGGTTAAATTATCCTTTCTGTGATCTATGGAAAATTATGATTTTGTCACTCAGGGCTTGCCCTGGTGATTATATACAGCTTGAACTCATGAGAACTTTGCCCAGGTGACCTTTCTTAATGTTCAAAGTATAAATTGTCTGAAGTTCTGAATAAAGTTGACAATTGCATGAGACTTCAGGTCATCACATTTATCAACTCCATTTCCCCAGGTCCCACTGTCTCTAGGGAGTAGACATCAACCAAGATGAAAACACTGTTAGCTTAAGTACTTTTTAGTTTAGTATACAAAGGATATATGTTTTATATATGTGTGTCATTATGCTTTGGTATAATTTGTCTTCCCTCCCTCATTGCCTCCCCAAAGAGAACCTTAATATACAAAGTTAGTTGTCTATGTTTTAAAGAGAGAGAAAGGAAGGGTTGGGTCAGTGGGGAGTTGGGAAGGATCTGGGGGGAGCTAGGGGATGGGAAAAGCATAATCAGAATATATAGTAGAAAGAACTTTTTTTTTTCAATTAAAAAATTAGTAATTCCACTTCTTCAGTAGATATTGAAGCCAGGAAAAAACAAAAACAAAAACCCAACTAATTATACAATCCCACAGGAGTCAGCTATAAATAAACATCAAGGTTTTCTTTAAAGAGAAAAGAAAGTTTCAAAAGAGAAACACAGAAGAAAGAGGTGGACAGGACAAAGTTAGCTACTGGCTCCCTGAACAGCTCAAAGAGAATGGGAAAGGGTGGTATGAGCAGGGCTTTTCATCTCTGTGAGCCATGGACCTGATAGTTTGCTTAATTTATTTCAAGATTTCAATAAAAATAAATTTCAAATTTATTTTAATTTAATTTATTTTTGTTATTTTATAACTCATGCATTGTTTTAGATTTGTTATGGTATGCCTATCTCTGTATCTCAGTGCCTCTGTATCTCTGTATCTATCTATCTGTCTATCTATCTATCTATCTATCTATCTATCTATCTATCTATCTATCTAATTATATAGTTATTTGATAGTATCCTGATTTTACAAATGTGTATTTTGTTAAATGATTGCTATCATCAAGTGAGTTAACACTCCCTAATCTACTTACCTTTGCATATGTGTACATGTGTTTTTGTGTGTATGTGTGTGTGTGTGTGCATGTGTGTGTGTGTGTTGTATGAAAGGTACAAACCTACAGCTACAGGATGAAAAAAAAAATAGGAATCCAGTGTAAAGTACAGTGTGAGGAGCAATGCTGCATAGTTACAGGTGCTGTGTTGTACACTGGGCTTCGCCAGAAGTAGAACTTAAAGGAGCCTCTGATCATTTCATCACTGACTTAATTCTTGTCTAATTAGCAAAGCGAGAACAGGGAACCACTAAGGAACAGTCATTGTGAAGATGGAGACATCAGAGCTCGTGGGCAGTTTAGAGAGGGACCACAAGCCAATATTGAAAGTCAGAATCATATCCACATACTCAGCAAATATAGGTTCTGGGAAGATTAGCAAACATCAAGTGAGAGGAGCCAAGGCAGAACTGGAAGCCATGAAGAAATGTCAGAAAAAGACGTGACAACAATGGCTCAGAAACTCAGAACAAATTCTGGGCAAGAAAGAGAGACCAGCTGCCTCAGACAGATTTCCACGGCAGTCACAAGACTTTTATAGATTCATTATGGGAAATCACAAACAAAGTGGTAACTTACCAAGGATGCTCACAGAGAATCATCAGTCATTGCTGCATGATAGAATCACTGGGAATGTTTGCAAAACATGAAGCCTAGGGTCTACATCATAAAATCTAAGCCATGACCTTGTTGTGTAGGGAAGTAGATGTGTTTTCCTTTACATGAATTATTCTTACCTAGTTCTATTTTTTTTTTTAAATTCAGTCAAGATCAGCAGCGGAGTTATACTTCGCTGGAGGCACCTAGCCAAAGGAGCACTGTAGGAAGTAAGGAAGCTCCAGATTTGCTGCTAGGTATGCTGTTCTACCTTTTAACGTCTCCGTTGACAGAGATATAGACTGCAGAATCCGTGTAGTGTTTTCTGCATGACAGACACTTATCGCTATGTGACTGGAAATCACGCTCTTTCCCTGTCCACATCCTTTTATAAGCAACCAGCACAATGCCTGTTCCATAACTCAGTAAGTACTTCGCAAATAAAGGAATAGATTTCTGGCATGAACTGGCACTTATACTTAGATTGATTTTTAACTGGAATCTACTGTGCATTGTTAAAGCACAGGTCTAATCTCATTAAATTTTCAGAAACAACTTAAGTCAGTTTGGAATGATTTGAAAGAGCATAAACTCACGGAGTTCTAAGTTACTTGCTTTTTGCTAACCAGGCAATTTTTGATGATGCAGTCAAAATTCTGATTAATTTTTTTCTGGTTTGCAAATCACAATATCAACTTTGCATAATGCTTGGGAAGATTATAGATACATCAGTAAAGACTTTAGAGCAGTAACTAATATTCTCAAAGTATCATCATTACTGATAATAAGTATTAAATATCTATATCTATAATATTTATATAATAATAGGTAATGCTGTTTCACCCAATGGAATTACACATTATCCAAGCATATCAGGTAAAAGTTTGGCAGAGATCAGTGCTAACAGTAAATTAAAAAACCTACAAACTGAAAAAGTGGGTGTTCGTTATTAGG
Source organism: Uromys caudimaculatus (assembly GCA_028551405.1). Classification (NCBI taxonomy): domain Eukaryota; kingdom Metazoa; phylum Chordata; class Mammalia; order Rodentia; family Muridae; genus Uromys; species Uromys caudimaculatus. The sequence continues at coordinate 36,974,046 of CM052719.1, forward strand.
AATAGTACATCCCCTTTAATCCTCTTATAATGTCCTTAAATACACATATGCAGAGTGAAGGCACTTTTTCAAGTTGGGATTCAAACATCTTATTTCTTTGTACATAATCTATAGGCAAATATTTGAAATAAGGAACATAATATATGTATTATGCAGAAACCTTAGGAAGGGACTACAGTAAAAGATAACTTTTGTGTTCTTAGACAGAAAACACGACATAGTTCTGTTTGAAAAATTACAGTCAAGCCATTTACAAATGTGTAGGCACGCTTAAAATTCTGAAGCATTGCAAGTGTCGTAAGACTGAGAATAAGAAGTTAAGCACAAGTCTTAATAAAATATCATGAAGGCTTTTCTTTTCACCAAAACAAAGCTTCTGTGTAAAATTTGTGGAGAAAAATTAAAAAACATTAAATTTTCTAATGAGGACTGCATGGCACAGACACTGAAGTATTTTCAGGTGTCTTAGATGTTACCCAAATTCTCTCCTCCCTAGAGAATGATTTCTGGCCTAATCTGTGATTGAAACATTCCCATGTGGAAAAGCTGTCTTTTCCATGTGGCACTCCTGGAAACAGCAGGATCGTAACCTCAGAGGCCATGGCTTACTGAGTCTCCGCGCGCACATCAGTGAAGGGAAATGTGATTGGTGGTGATACTTGCATGTAGGACCCAATTTAGGTCTCCCGAGCAGCGACTGCCCAGCTGATGTACGGAAGGAGAGTAGGAAAGAGCAGAATAAGAGAGCAAGGCTCTGCCGTCTGCTGAAAGCCACTTCACCGTGAAGTTGATCTTCTGCTTGGTATACGTTCATGAAGACCCACCATTGGTAGAGCAGCAAGTTGGATCAGTCTCAACACAGAGATGTCCATGTGTATGGCATGTGAATAAAATATATTAGACCAGTTGTAACATGTAGATTATTTGGTGAATTTAATGTGAATTGAGCCTATCCATTTTGGTGAATGCCAAAGGGTCGAGGCTGGTGTAATAATGAAAATAGTGACAGAGGTGGCTTCAGAGTCCAGGCTAGGCTGTGTCCCCAGATCATCTACAGGAAACTGCCCACAATGCCATATTTTACCTGGCCGAAAGTTAGAGAAAAATCAAGCACTAGTTGATAGATGGGCAAAATATTGTATTCCTGCATATTAGGTATGGTGAGGCATCAGAATTTTATTTTTACAAATAATAACATACTGAATGTTCTTAAGTGTTACAGGTGCAAAGTACATAAAATTCTATTAACCATAACATAAATATCTTATATAAATACATACATTTATACATTAAAACATAATGTAGTGCTTTGATAATAAGAAAGATTCATCTATGAATCTTCTCGTCTGAGCCATTTCAGAAAAAAAGACTAATGGATTCTTTTTTCTTTTGCCTCTGATAAATATCTAAGGAAATGCTTATGAATAAAGAAGACTGAAGATAAAATCCAAGCTCAAGAATCTAGAAGTTTCTAGTGGTAGAGGGATAATCTCAAACCTCGCTGAATCTCATGTCCCCTACCTCAGTTGTTAGATGACAATCAACCTCTGAAGACAGGCTGATGATGTTTTTGTGACTGGGTATTGTGTTTGTAAAATGCTTTGTATAGACCATGGCTTAGAAGGAATGCACTTCCAATATTAACAGGTATTATTCACCCTATAAAAATTTGAGTATAATTAGAAATTACTACATCTCTTAGGGATAAAATAAAGGAAAATCAACAGTGAAAGAGTAATCCACTGTGGAAAAGAATCGATGAGAGAAGACATGGTGGATTGCCTGAGAATTAAAAACCAGGAAGTCACAGAAAAAGAGAGAAGTCAGTGATATGAGGTCAGGCAACAGGTGTAACACCTGCGAATGCATCTGGATCCTGTTAATCTTAGCGTCCAATTAGATAGCAGATGGCACAGAACAAGAAACAGACAGACACACCTGGAAGACAAAGAAGTTCAGGTATAAAGTAAATGCTGACTTCCTGTTGGGCAGGGCACATTTTTCCTGCTGAATATCCAAAGTGTTTGTTATTCTCATTTCCACAGCTTAGAAAATATTCACCTGAATCATCTCAGGATTAGTGGGTAATCCTGTGAAAACTATTCTCTCCAGAATTTCCAACCAAGCATTCTTTCTAGGTAGAGTATAGGGTGGAGATTGCGCAGTCCATATTCCCCACTCTATTAGCACTGATGACTATGAATTCAAAATTCACCTAAAGAAATGTTCAACATCCTTAGTCATCAGGGAAATGCAAATCAAAACAAGTCTGAGATTCCACCTCACACCAGTCAGAATGGCCAAGATCAAAAACTCAGGTGACAGCAGATGCTGGTGAGGATGTGGAGAAAGAGGAACACTCCTCCATTGTTGGTGGGATTGCAAGTTGGTACAACCACTCTGGAAATCAGTTTGGCAGACCCTCAGAAAAATGGACATAATACTACCTGAGGACCCAGCTATACCTCTCCTGGGCATATACCCAGAAGATGCCCCAA
>CM052719.1:36976643-37010854 GCA_028551405.1 Uromys caudimaculatus
GTTCATAGCATATTTATAATAGTCAGAAACTGGAAACAACTCAGATGTCCCTCATCAGAGGAATGGATACAGAAAATGTGGTACATTTACACAATGGAGTACTACTCAGCTGTTAAAAACAATGATTTAATGAAATTTGCAGACAAATGGATGGAACTTGAAAATATCATCCTGAGCAAGGTAACTCAGTCACAAAAGAACGAACATGGTATGTACTCACTGATAAGTGGATATTAGCCCAAAAGTTCGGAATACCCAAGTCTCTCTTTACAGTAACCGCTGGACTGAGAGTGAGGTCCCAGATGGAGGAGTTGGAGAAGGGACTGAAGGAGCTGAAGGAGTTTGCAGTCCCATGGAGGGAGCAACAGTGTCATTTGGCCTGATCCCCCCTCTCCGGTCCTCCTGGAGGCTGGACCACCAACCAAAGAATACACATCGAGGGACCCATGGCTTGGACCACGTATGTGGCAGAGGAGGGCCTTGGCCATCGGGGGGGAGAAGATGCCCTTGGGCCTGAGGGTGTTAGAGGCCCCAGTAAAGGGGAATGTCAAGGTGGGAAGATGGGAGTGGGTGGTCAGGTGGGTGGGAGGTGGAATTCCCTCATAGAGCCGGGGATGGGGAGGGGATAGGGGGCTTCCAAAGAGAAGTGGAAAGGGGGAAACATTGGAAATGTAAATAAAGTATCATAAAAAAAATCTGTGCAGAGGTGTTTTTCCTAGATACGGATTCCATTCTTCTCAAGTAGGATGTAGGATGCACCAACAAAAGTTCTCATACAGATCATTTTTCCTCTCTCTCTTCATCTCTGCTTAGCAAGTCTGGACGCCTCCTAGAACTGATAACCAAAGTGGAGTGCTTCAGCTACATAAAGACCTAAAAGTGATGAGCCATTGTAAATCAAATGAACAATCTTAAAACCTGAACTACGAATGCTCTGACACCTCCGTAATCAAAAGCAGCTCACTGTGAAGTTTTAACATCAAAGATTGGGTGTAGAGTGGTCAGATAGTTATGAAATCTTTTCCCTAGGGGAGTTTCCTTCATAAATGTTCAGCAGACAGCAACTGCTCAGATGGGGTGCATACAAAAACCAGAGCACACGACTTCAAGGCTGTGAAGTTAATGTGTTCTTTAACCTCCAAGCAATAATGTGTAGAGGGGCTGAGCATTTTCATGGAACTTTAGTTAAAACCAATAAAATATTAGTATTGATGTGGAGAAGTCAACTATGAAATATATAGAGTAATTTTACAAGCACTCTTTCACATTTCTGTTTAGACAGAGAAAGAATAAACATAAAATGAGATCTAGCAACATATTACAAACTTCAGATATTACAACTTCATAAAGCAATAAAGAAAGTGTCGAAGCCTGAAGTTTATTATTATTTACTTAAGTAGGCAAAATACAAGCTAGTTCCATAACTGCCCATTCATATTGCTTTTACTGGTTTATAGTGAAACCAGCCACAGGAAAGGGAACAAGTTGAATTGAGAAGGCTAGGCTGATTACATGACAGTCTTCAAATTTGCCATTCAGGAGATTAGGCCTAAAATCCCAGGCTTCAGGCAGCTAATCAGAAACTGCCCCACCACCTGGCTTGAAGCAAGGACAATGGGTCAGCAGTTTTCAGCCAGTTCCATGCCCTGGTAATTGAATATCCTTAGAGATAGAGTAAGACAAAGCCCACCTACCCTGGAATTACCCTAATGTACTATAAATTGGGCCTGTGAGCTCACTTCCAGGTCTCTTTATCTCGGTAATGGGAGACCCCAGCATTCTGGACTTTTGCAGAATAAAACTCTTTGCATTTATATACTATTTGAGTCCTGGGTATCATTCTTTGGCGAAGCATGGACCCTTACAGTATTTTCTCAGTTAATGACTTAGAAGCAACACACTATATCTGAATTCTGCCTTTATTTCACTTGTTGTAGGTTCATTATAATGTCATGTATTCAACAGCACATTCAATATACACAACAAAAGCCTACTATGTATGAAAGATTAAGTCAAGGAGAACGACTCGTAGGTGAGAAAGCCAGATTTCAATCCATAGTTTTTGTACTGCATGGAGATGAAGAGAGATCCACATAGCAATAGTTGAGATATGACTCACAGAGCACTGGATTAGACTTGTTAATGTACACCATCTTCTGCAACACACGGAGGGTGGTCCCGAGGAGGCAGTGGCAGAAATGATTTCTCAAAGAAAAGATTGAGCGTTAAATCTAGCATTCTGTGTGTATACATTCCTGGTTTTAACCCGAGATCTAACCACTAGCACTTACATCTGAATAAGCAGATGACTTCTTGGTTTGTTTTGTAAGTAAATCCACATAGAAGACATAATCAACAATAGACTAGGAGGCCTAAGAAGGTAGTTATTGCATCGTAAATTGAGCAATCTTGGAAGTGGTCAAATGCACATCAGAGAGTCTCATAAAATCATAGATATTGGTTATACCAAACTCCATGAAATTGGTAAGGCTATTTAAGGAGTAATTAGATTGTTTAGTTCTTCCTACAACTTGACAACTTGTCACTTCTCCCTAGTCCAGGACATTAGGTTTAATCTTGGGAGATCACAAACCAGAAGGCTGTAGATGGAGACACCAGGATGACTAAGGAAAGAAATCACAAATTTCTTGCTGAATTGAAATTCTAGTCTTTTAATTTCCCCACCACAATGTTTTCAGCATGACATAATACAGAGAGTCTGGAAGACCTTCTTTAGGGAATCTAGGGCCATCTTTACAGATGATAATTAGACAGTGAGGCCTGCTGGATAAATCAGGTCAGTTTAGGGTTTAGGGAGGTAACCGCAGCTCAGAGCAATGCACATAGTTTTTTTGCTGCTTTCTTTTCCAGGTTTAAAGACATTGGTTATCCAGAAAAGGTGTTCTTGACTTTGAAAGTACATAACACAAAGTGCAAAATCCCCCAAAGCAACAACAAAAGCCAACCATATTAAAATAAAACAGAAACCCTTCAAAGGAAAGAAAAAAGAAGACCCATCAATTAGTAGTAACATCTTCAGAGAGTAAGATATTACATCAATGAAAAAAAGATAGGATGTTATAAATGAAAAGGAACATTTAAAACCATTTGGGGAGTCTGATAGAGACAGCTCAGTGGTTAAACTGCTTGCTGAATACATATGGGATCTGAATTCAAATTTCCAGCATACAACATAAAAGCCAGATAGAGATGTGGACTATAACTGCAGAACTGGGCAAGGGTGGGGTAACAAGAGATAGGTTAATCTTCCAGGATGTTCCAAATGGTCCAGTCAGAGACTTGTCTCAAAATTATGGTAGAGAGGAATAGAGAAACACATTCATTATTAACCTTGGTCTCCACACGAACATCCAAGGGTAAATGCATCTATAACTGTGTGTGTACAGACATAGATTCACACACACACAAAATATGCGGTATAAGGAGGTTTTGAAAATAAAGTATACAAAAGTTGAAAACCAAGAAGAAATAGAGACTACTGAACACAAAATATGAGATGGAAAGAATTGGAAAAATCAGCAGCTATATTTATGGAATATACCAATCAAGCAACCACAGAAGCTGGATAAATATAGTTATCACTTCTTATGAAAGAATGTGCTTCCAATGTTCTGAGGAACCTCCAGATTGATTTCCAGAGTGGTGGGTACCAGTTTGCAATCGCACCAGTGATGGAGGAGTATTTCTCTTTCTCCACATCCTTGACAACATGTGTTGTCACCTGAGGTTTTGATCTTAGCTTTTCTGACTTGTGTAAGGTGGAATCTCAGGGTCGTTTTGATTTGCATTTCCCTGATCACTAAAGACTTTGAACATTTCTTTAAGTTCTGCTGTTCAGCCATTTGAGATTCCTCTGTTGTGTAAGTCTGTTTAGTTCTATACTCCATTTTTTTATTGGGTTGTTTGTTTTTTTGGTGGTTAGCTTCTTGAGTTCTTTATATATTTTGGATATTAGCCCTCTATTGGATGTGGAGTTAATGAAGATTTTTTTTCCCAATCTGTAGGTTGCCGATTTGTCCTATTGACTATGTCTTTGCTTTACAGAAGCTTTCCAATTTCATGAAGTCCCATTTATCAATTCTTGATCTTAGAACCTCAGTCATTGGAGTTCTGTTAAGGTAATTTCTCCCTATGCCAATGAGTTCAAGTCTCTTTCCCACTTTCTCTTCTATTAGATTCAGTGTATCTGATTTTATGTTGAGGTCCTTGATCCACTTGGACTTGAAATTTGTGCAAGATGACAAATGAGGCTCTATTTTAATTTTTCCTCATACAGACTGCCAGTTAGACCAGCACCATTTATTGGAAATAGATCTACCTGAAGACCCATCTATACCACTCTTGAGCATATACTCAAAAGATGCCCCACCATGCCACAGGGGCGCATGTTCCACTATGTTCATAGCAGCTTTATTTGTGATAGCCAGAAGCCTGAAACAACCTAGATGTTCCCAAATGGAAGAATGATACAGAAAATGTGGTTTATCTACACAATGGAGTTCTCATCCACTATTAAGAATGAGGACATCATGAGTTTTGCAGGCAAATGGATGGAACTAGAAAATATCATCCTGAGTGAGGTAATTTAGACCCAAAAAAGACATGCATGGTTGTACTCACTGATAAGTGGATATTAGCCAACAAAGTACAGAATACCCAAGACACAGTCCACAGAACTCAAGAAAGTTAACAAGGGCCCAAGTAAGGATACCCCAATCCCACTTGGGAGGGAGAAGAAAGCAATCACATGGGGCAGATGGAGGGAAGAACCTGGGTGGGAGATGGTACAGGGTGGGAGGAGGGGGAAACATGACCAGGTATTAGGGGATATTTCTTAGGTTGAGCATAGGCTTTTGTAGTAGGATCTGATGATTTTTTGGATTTCCTCAGTTTCTTTTGTTATGTTTCTTTTTCATTTCTGATTTTGTTAATTTGGATTCTAAGCTCTGTGTTAATAGAGAAAGAACATTTTTAGTGCTTCAGTCCACAATGACACTTTATACAGTATGTGATAGTGATTTACCTTTCAATAAGATGTTATTTACATTTATCTAAACTTAGTTCAGCTTAGCCTGTCCCATAGACCTACTATGTTAGGTACTGTACATGACGCAAGAAAACCAAATTGCACAAATGTGCATGCATGCATGCGCACGCGCGCGCACACACACACACACCCCACAAACACAAAAACGAAATAAAAAAGAAAAACAAAAAAGGCACAAAATTAAATAAGACATAACTCTTGACCTTGATGGGCTGAGTGTTGTCTAGAGAGAAAAGAAAAAATATGTATGAGGAATTTTCAATAGCAACTCGAAGCTTCCTGGATTGCCTATGAAGTCATATATGCTATTTTTACAATAGGAGTCAGCTTGTAGGGTTTTCAAGCCTAGGTCTATTACTGTGAGAAGAACATTTTCATCATGTCCATTTTAGCATTGCTGTGACGAAAGAGTGGAACTTGAATATTATCTAGGTGTCCTTCCAGAAGTGACACTTTAAGAAGATCTAAACAAAAAGTACCTAAAAGTTTGCGTAAACTAAAGTGGGTAGAATTCAAAACAGTGGAAGACAAACAAACAAAAGGCTAAAAGAAAAACAAAACAAAACAAAACACATAATGTTGTGAGACAAGTGAGAAACAGTCTGAGTTAGGGTGAGGCATCAGGGAGCATGTGCCCTTGTGGCAGGCTGAAGGGCTATTCTATGATGCAGTTGTGAGCTTTAGTCTTTAATGGCTGAATCATGCCCCCAACCCTATTTTGTTATTTAGATAGCTGAGAGGGTTCCTGGAAGTTTTACTGAACATTATTAAAGATGAATATAAGATTTAGAAAGCACATCTATTTATTATAGTTTCTTTAATTTCTCTGACATTATAAAAAGGCATACGTAAAAAACTGAAGTATCCCATAAATTAACGTGATGGGCGATATTTGGGAAAGCTCCAGAGCAATAATATATCTTAATTACTGAACTCTACCAGGACCATTAAAGAATACCCTCGCATATATACTCATTTGCTTAAACTTCATGTCAATTAATATTCTGTTTCATTTTCATTTTAGTTCCTTAATATCTAATTGGAATGACTGCAGTTATAATGCTTTAAGAACCTGTACTACACTTCTCACCATCAAGACTCTATAGACTAAACTACCCATCAAACTGTATTTAAAATAACAGAACCAGAGGGAGAGAATGGCATGTACTTTTCAAAGGATAGTTTATATATTGGCAAAATATGACTCAAGAACTAAAACTCCAACCACTGTGTCTGTTTCATAATCTCTTCGACAAGCCATTCCTTCATCACTCCTGGACCCCTGAAATACATTGCCATTCCATTCATCCCTTCAGTTCTCCTTAGAATTACTTCAATGTGTACAGAAGTAGACTGGAGGATAGAAGCCATCAGTGAACACCCTCCACTTACAATAACTTGTTGTTCCCATGAAAACATAATGTATTTCCTCTTTTTCTCTGTGTAAGCATGTTACATAAGTAACTCATTCTGAGGCTACGATGGAATTGGGTGCTTTGGTGACCATGGTGCTAACATGCTCACAGGCAAGCATTGGAAGGAAGAAAAGAAGGGAAGGAGAAGGGAAGAAACATGAGAGATGGAAAAAGGATGGAAGGACGGGAGGAAGATCAGAAGGGAGGGAGGAAGGGAGATAGGGGAGGAAGAGATGAAGGAAAGAGGAGGAAGGAAGGGAAGAAAAGAAGGAAGGAAGAGAGGAAGGAGGAACTGAAGGAGGGAGGGAGGGAGAGAGAGGGAGAAAAGAAGGGAGAGAGCAAGGGAGGTGAGGGAAGAAGAGACAAAGGAAGGAAAGAGGAGGAAGGGAAGAAAAGGAAGGAAGGAAGGAAGGAAGGAAGGAAGGAAGGAAGGAAGGAAGGAAGGAAGGAAGGAAGGAAGGCTGGATGGATAACAATTCTTTCCTAATAATGATGTATCTGAATTTCCCTTTCCTGATCCGAAGAGCTATTGGTATAAGTTTATCTGCTTGTCATAATTTTTGAAAAATGACCTATACAAAATACTTAAATTCCCTTGATTTGTGCTTGAAATAACCCGCTGAGCCCCCTTATGGCAGGACACATCCCCAGTCTCTGCTAGAATTTGTGCTCTTTGTTTTAGAATCTTCAGATGCTGCATGAATGTGCTTTTGCTTAACAGCATTTGAGCCTCCTCAGATGACTCCACCAGAAGTCTAACCTGCCAAATACAGCAAAATTTCTTTTGAGAATATGTTGTCTAAACCCATATGGAAAATAAGCCACAACTAAATGTAATCAATATGTCCCACATAGAAACAGTCATTTCTACCTTGTCAGCAAAGTCCATATGCAAGTCCAGGACTATCAATAGATCTAATATTTCAGTTGATATCACTAGTCCTTTGAGGCTCATGGCATGAATGACTATAATGATAATAGTGCGTGAAATCCTAGAAAAGCCTTTAACACAGTTCATCCTTACTCAGCCTGAGTGTTTTCATGATTTCTTGTTACAGATTTATTAAATATTATTTTTATAAACTAATAGTAATTAAAACAATAGGACTATTGACTAAATTAATGTCCCTGCTCATTATTTAAAATAACTAAATAACAGATTTTAAAAGCCATCTCATTCTCTGTTGTACTGCTCATAAAAACACGGCCATGCTTTGGTTCTACTATGGCATACTAAAACCAGCCTTATGCTGTTGTTCTGAATACTACTATTCTTTTGGGGACAAGTTTGCTTTTTGCTTTTATCAAATGCTTGTGCTTATGTATTATATTTTCTTCAGTTTTATGACTCTACCCAGTGACCCTAATATTCTTTGTTTTACCCAAAATATACTCTATAGATTGTACATATCTCTATAAAATGCATTGATATGTGATGTTGACATGTTCAAGCCTTTATCACCTCTATTTTTCTAGGGAGATAAGCTCCTATTAATTAATATCATATTGAAAAATCTAAATGTTACATGTAGATAAGTAGCCTGATGAAGAACTTAAATGTTCAAAATATATAATTTATTGAAACAAAAGCAGACACTTTTAAAATGAGAAATAACATTGATAAGTCATATGCGTTCATTTTTGCGTTTTCAATAGGAGTCTAGTTTTGCATTCTTCGCTTTTTAATGTACCGAATAATATATGGAGCTTTAATCAACACTAACTTTGTTCTTTCGAATGAGGATCTTGTCTGTGGAATATAACCAGCATGTTTCTCCGTGTTCCTTTTGACAATGTGACTTGGAGATGAAAAGCATCTTGCTTACAGCCAAGACACACTGTGCTGCAAAACTGAAGTGATGACCCAGGACAAAGATAATGATTCCTAACAAGAAAAGTTTGCTAAGCTATGACGTATCGATGGTTACCAACCCCCCCCCTTTATTTCATTAAAAGGAAACAAAAACTCCCTGTAAGTTTAGGGTTGTGATCTGCAAAAGAGAAAGTTAGTTCAAGAGGGTAGGAACAAATGCCCAACATGTTTTCTTGGTTGAAAGCAACAGTATAGAGGGAAACACAGTGAGCCATATGTGGCTTATATAGTTCAACATCTTGCAAAATCAGCTCTCTTTCCATGCACAAATGTGCTACAGCTGATTTCACAAAATAGGCAGCAGTGTGTGTCCAAGTATCTGATTCAGCAGCTGGCCCATATTTTTTATTATGAAAAATGAGGATTAATTGATGAGAATGTTGACCTTCCTCCTAGAAAATCAGGCTTTGAAAATGAAGCATCTTTGTTGGAGTTGGCAACAGAATATTGTTAGACTTAAATGTTTTATTTAAAGAATAGATAGAGATGGTAACAACATGCACAGGAATTTTACAGAAAACGGGAACACGAATCACATACCTTTTTTTTTTTTTAACTACACTTGGAGCTGCAGCTCTCTATTCTATTTTCAGTACAAACTGGAAAGGAATTTTGGCAACAGCCATGTATGTTTTGAACATTATTTGACCTCAGTTGTTTCTTTGTGCTGATAGAAACCAGATTCTTTCAATGAAAATTGATTCAGAAGGCAGATAAAATTGTTCTATGAACAAACGTTGATAGTTTAAAATCCAATGGATTATTCTGAGAACTGAAAGATGGCAGAGATTGATGAGATGTGAACACTATATTCAAGAAAAAATGTGAAAAGGGAGAAAAGGACACACACATGCACAGGCATGCACACGCACACACACACACACACACACTCACATTGTCACTGGACACTGGAAATGGCTGATTCAATCAATACTGTAGTCTTTGACTTCTCTACATTTGAAATGGTCTATGCATCATCACAGTTGACAAATACCATGATTCTGTTGATTTTTCTTTTAGTATCAAATATGAAAATATGTAAGAAAAGTTTCTTATTTTGAAAAACAGACATATCAGCTAGTTCTTTGCTAGTTTTCTGATTAAAAACAATAACAAACAAATAAACAAAACATTTTTGTGGTGATGTCCATAGTGTAGAGACAAATAGAGGTGAGAGGATAATGAATACCATGCAGCTCATAACTCAGGGTTAATGCCTATTGTTTCTTTCCCTGAAACATTCCAGTATAAGTTACACATATCATCACACGCCATTACCACCACACCAGTACACAATGGCACCAAGAAAACCCATTATCCAACCTCACAAAATTAACCAGATTACTTATCACCAACCAATATTGTGTGCATTTCAGTACACTGTAGTTATGCTTCTGCTGTATATAAAGACTCCATCAATTTCTCTTGGCTACAATTAGTTGTTATACCTTAGAAGATTAAGTCAGGACCTTCTATCCGTGTCATCTCCTCCTCTGGTTATTGCTGTACGTGTGACTAGTTGGGGACTATCAAGGCATCCTGAATTATTCAGCCAACCTTTCTATGCTTGAAATTTGTTTTATGGATTCTTCTTGGTAGGCTTTACTTAATTTTTCTCGATTTTTCTATTCAATCCCTTCATCAAAGTAACTTTTTTGAGAATGTTTGCTGAGAAAGTAGTATTATTCAAAAATTAATATACAAGAACTAGATACCTATCTTCGTTTTTTGCATTTGATTTCCACTATATATGTATGTAAATAATCAAATGACTTTTTTTCAAAGTTTATATATCTTTATAAAAATCATCTCTTGACTCTTCCAATTTCTACTTTCTAGAAGTAACTACTTTTGCAGTGGTCCATATCTGTGGTCTTAATTATTTCTTTTAAATAAGACTCTCTCCCTATCTCTCTGTCTCTCTGTCTCTCTCTGTGTGTGTGTGTGTGTGAGAGAGAGAGACAGACAGAGAGACAGAGAGATAGACAGAGAGAGAGACAGAGAGAGATAGAGAAGGAGAGACAGAGAGAGGGTGATGATGATCAGAGGACAACTTTCATGAGTAATTCTTACCATACACAACATTGCTTCAGGTCATAAGACTGAGCAGCAAACATCTGTATCCACTGAGCCATCTCTCCAGCCCAGTCCCTATCACTTATAATCATACTGTTATATTGCTTTTCCCTGCATATTTGGCTTCGTTATTATCTCTTCATTTATCAAAATGAAAGAAAATTTAGCTTTCTTTTATAATGCAAATGGGGTTCAGATAAATAGCGTCCCTGACCTATAGTTATATTTATTTATACTGTAATTTTTACATAAATATTGTTCATATTAATTATACTTTTAACGATTCTAGGCAAAATTATGATTTTCTTTTTTCTACCAAGTTTGATTTTCCTCCAAAATTCAAAATTACCCTTAATTTTAGAAAATTGTTTAATTTGTCAGAAATTTCTGTGAAAAAAACTGTTAAGACATACAAAGACATGCTATAGCAGAGAGAAAATACTTACAAACCTTATATAAATGACTAGCATCCATATATAACTCTTACAACTTAACAAGAAGAAAATAAACACTTTCACACAAGGGAAAGTAAACCATTCGCTTGAAAATGGGAAAAGATCTGAACAGATACTAGATAAAGATTTATTAATAGAAACTCACATGGAAAGATTCTCGCTAGAACACGCCATGAGTAAAAGTAAGTTCAAGGAATGAGATGTGATAACAAACGTGAAAGAAGAAAGATAGGCTAACAGACTGGATCCACAAACAGGGTCCAGCATGTTGCTGCATACAAGAAACGCACCCCAGTGTTAAAGACAGACACTACCTCAGAGTAAAGGGCTAGAAAACAAGTTTCCAGGCAAATGGTCCAGCAACAGGCTGGAGTAGCCATTCTAACACTGGATAAAATTGACTTTCAACCAAAAGTCATCAAAAAAGTTAAGGAAGGACACTTCATACTCATCAAAGGAAAAATCTACCAAGAAGAACTCTCAAATCTGAACATCTATGCTCCAAATGCAAGGGCATAAATATTCATCAAAGAAACTTTACTAAAGCTCAAAGTACACATTGTACCTCACACAATAATAGTGGGAGACTTCAACACCCCACTATCATCAGTGGACAGATCTTGGAAACACAAACTAAACAGAAACACAGTGAAATTAACAGATGTTATGAACCAAATGGATTTAACAGATATCTATAGAACGTTTCATCCTAAATCAAAAGAATATACCTTCTTCTCAGCACCTCATGGTACTTTCTTGAAAACTGACCATGTAATTGGTCACAAAACAAATCTCAACGGATATAAGAAGATTGAAATAATCCCATGCCTCCTATCAGATCTCTACAGATTAAGGCTGGTCTTCAATGGCAACAAAACAACAGAAAGCCCACATACACATGGAAGCTGAACAATGCTCACTCAATGATAACTTGGTCAAGGAAGGAATAAAGAAAGAAATTAAAGACTTCCTAGAATTTAATGAAAGTGAAAGGACAACATACCCAAACTTATGGTACACAATGAAAGCAGTGTTAAGAGGAAAACTCATAGCTTTGAGTGCCTCCAAAAAGAAACCGGAGAGAGCATACACTAGCAGTTTAATAACACATCTGACAGCTCTAGAACAAAAGGAAGCTAATACACCCAAGAGAAGTAGAAGGCAAATAATCAAACTCAGGGCTGAAATCAACCAAGTAGAAACAAAAAGAACAATACAAAGAATCAACAAAACCAGGAGCTGGTTCTTTGAGAAAATCAACAAGATGAATAAACCCTTAGACTAACCAGAGGGCACAGAGACAGTATCCAAATTAACAAAACCAGAAAGGAAAAGGGAGATATAACAACAGAATCTGGGGAAATTAAAAAAATCATCAGATCCTACTACAAAGCCTATACACAACAAAATTGGAAAATCTGGATGAAATGGACAATTTTATAGACAGATACCAGGTACTAAAGTTAAGTCAGGACCAGATAAACCATCTAAACAGTACCATAACCCCTAAAGAAATAGAAGCATTCATTAAAAGTCTCCCAACCAAAGAAAGCCCAGGACTCGATGGGTTTAGTGCAGAATTCTATCAGACCTTCAAAGAAGATCTAATACCAATCCTCTTCAAACTATTCCACAAAATAGAAACATAAGAAACACTACCCAATTCATTCTATGAAGCCACAATTACACTGATATCTAAACCACACAAAGGAAGAAAATTTCAGACAAATTTCCGTTATGAATATCAATGCAAAAATACTCAATAAAATTCTTGTAAATAGAATCCAAGAACACATCAAAATGATCATTCATCACGATCAAGTAGGCTTCATCCCAGGGATGCAGGGATGGTTCAATACCCGGAAATCCATCAATGTAATCCACTACATAAACAAACTCAAAGAAAAAAACCACAAGGTCATTTCATTAGATGCTGAAAAAGCATTTGACAAAATTCAACATCCCTTCATGATAAAAGTCTTGGAAAAATCAGGAATTCAAGGCCCATACCTAAACATAGTAAAAGCAAAATACAGCAAACCAGTAGCCAACATCAAACTAAATGGAAACTTGAAGCATTCCCACTAAAATCAGGGGCTAGACAAGGCTGTCCATTCTCTCCCTATCTATTCAATATAGTACTTGAACTTCTAGCTAGAGCAATTAGACAACAAAAGGAGGTCAAAGGGATACAAATTGGAAAGGAAGAAATCAAAATATCACTATTTGCAGATGATAAGATTGTATCCATAAGTGACCGGAAAAAGTCCACCTGAGAACTGCTACAGCTGATAAACAACTTCAGCAAAGTGGCTGGATATACAATTAACTCAAACAAATTAGTTGCCTTCCTATACTCGAAGGATAAACAGGCTGAGAAAGAAATGAGGAAAATGACACCCTTCACAATAGTCACAAACAATATAAAGTATCTTGGTGTGACTCTAAACAAACAGTGAAAGATCTGTATGACAAGAACTTCAACTCTCTGAAGAAAGAAATCAAGAAGACCTAAGAAGATGGAAAGATCTCCCATGCTCATGGATTGGCAGGATTAATATAGTAAAAATGGCCATCTTGCTGAAAGCATCTACATGCAATCTACAATCTATATGCAATCTACAATGCAATCCCCATCAAAATTCCAACTCAACTCTTCAGACTTAGAAAGAGCAATTCTCAAAATTATTTGGAACAACAAAAAACCCAGGATAGTAAAGACTATTCTCAACAATAAAAGAACTTCTGAGGGAATCAACATCCCTGACCTCAAGCTGTACTACAGAGCAGTAGTGATAAAAACTGCATGGTATTGGTACAGTGACAGCCAGGTAGATCAATGGAATAGAATTGAAGACCCAGAAATGAACCAACACACTTATGGTCACTTGATCTTTGACAAAGGAGCTAAAACCACCCAGTGGAAAAAAGACAGCATTTTCATCAAATGGTACTAGCTCAACTGGAGGTCAACATGTAGAAGAATGAAAATTGACCCATTCCTATCTCCCTGTACAAAGCTCAAGTACAAGTGAATCAAGGACTTCCACTTAAAACCAAATACACTGAATCTAATAAAGAGAAAGTGGGGAAAAGTCTCGAACACATAGGCACAGGGGAAAAGTTCCTGAACAGAACACCAGTGGCTTATACTCTAAGATCAAGAATTGACAAATGGGACCTCATGAAATTACAAAGCTTCTGTAAGGCAAAGGACACTGTCAATAGGACAAAATGGCAACCAACAGATTGGGAAAAGATCTTTACCAATCATTTGTCCGATAGAGGACTAATATCCAATATATACAAAGAACATAAGAAGTTAGACTCCAGAGAACCAAATAATCCTATTAAAAAATGGGGAACAGAGCTATACAGAAAATTCTCAACTGAGGAAACTAGTAGGGCTGAGAAGCACCTAAAGAAATGTTTAACATCCTTAGTCATCAGGGAAATGCAAATCAAAACAGCCCTGAGATTCTACCTCACAACAGTCAGAATGGCTAAGATAAAAAACTCAGGCGACAGCAGATGCTGGAGAGGATGTGGAGAAAGAGGAACACTCCTCCATTGTTGGTGGGATTGCAAGCTGGTACAACCACTCTGGAAATCAGTTTGGCAGATCCTCAGAAAAATGGACATAATACTACCTGAGAACCCTGCTATACCACTCCTGGGCATATACCCAGAAGATGCTCCAACATGTAATAAGGACGCATGCTCCACTATGTTCATAGCAGCCATGATTATAATAGCCAAAAGCTGGAAACAACCCAGATGTCCCTCAGCAGAGGAATGCATACAGAAAATGTGGTACATTTACACAATGGAGTACTACTCAGCTATTAAAAACAATGACTTCATGAAATTCGCAGGCAAATGGATGGAACTAGAAAATACCATCCTGAGTGAGGTAACCCAGTCACAAAAGAACACACATGGTATGTACTCACTGATAAGTGGATATTAACCCAACAGTTCGGAATACCCAAGATACAATTCAGACCACATGAAGCTCAATAAGAAGGAAGACCAAAATGTGGATGCTTCAGTCCTTCTTAGAAGGGGGAAAAGTACAAAAGGGAGGAAATACAGAAACAAAGAATGGTCTGAAGGAAAGGCCATCCAGAGATTGCCCCACCTGGAGATCCATCCCATATCCAGTCACCAAACCCAGACACTATTGTGGATGTCAAGAAGTGCTTGTTGGCAGTAGCCTGATAAAGCTGTCTTCTGAGAGGCTCTGACAGAGCCTGACAAATACAGAGGCACATGCTCTCAACCAACCATTGGACTGAGAACAGGGTCCCCAATGGAGGAGTTAGACTGAAGGGGCTGAAAGGTTTTGCAACCCCATATGAAGAACAACAATATCAATCAACCAGACCCCCCTCCCTCAGATCTCCCAGGGACTAAACCCCCAACCAAGGAGTACTGACCCATGGCTCCAGACGCATATGTAGCTGAGGATGGTCTTTTTTGGACATGAATGGGAGGAGAGGCCCTTGGTTCTGGAAAGGCTCGATGCCCCAGTGTAGGGGAATGCCAGTGTGGTGAGGTAGGAGTGGGTGGGTGGGTGTGGGAGCATCCTCATAGAAACAGGAGGAGGGGGGATGGGATAGGAACTTTCCAGAGGGAAAACTTGGAAAGGAGATAACATTTGAAATGTAAATAAATAAAATATCCATTAAAAAATGAATGCTATCCAATTTTTGTATGGACTTTCAATACACCTCACTACTGGAGATGAGTAGGTATGACTTGAAAAGTGTTTGGAGCTATTGAGAAGCAGTGCTTGGTCACTATTTTAGAAATTAGCATGGAAGTTGAAAAACATTACATATCCTATAAGGAGAACAATATTGCCATCATGCAAAAGTGTAGCTCTGAGGTCACATTGTGTGCTAGAACAATTACATCCTTTACTCAGTGTCTATGAAATAGGGTTTTGTTCTTCTTTCCACTCCAGACTCCTACAATTTGTTGCTTATTATGCATTTCCATTTGTTCCTTTCTAGATTCTTCATGTTTCGAAATAGACTGAAAACCCTATTGACTCTGTTTTTATTCCCAGGTCTTAAAGTAAAACAAAGGTGATGATCAGACTGGAATAACTGTCTCCAGGGACCATTTCTTGCGTTCCACTATATCTTGTTTAAAGTCACAGTGGAAGGACAATTAAGGAGCAGATTTCTGCTATTAGTCAAAGTGTAGCTTATGATAATAATTCCTCATGATTATATATGCTGAAGTTTGACCCCTCCAGGCTCTTTCACAGATGTGTCAACTCCCCCATCAGACGTATTTTTACTTCTAAAAAAAATGTAAATGTGATCATTAGCTTACCATATAAAATAATCCAAACAAGAAATAAATTCTGAGCATAACTCACACCATGACAGCCCTGCTGTTCTCCAGACTGTTTAGAACCCACTAGGGCCTCCTTGCTTCTTTTGATTCCATGTAATCAAAAAAGACAAAAGATTAGAATTCTTAGAGGATGGCAGAATTTTTTCTCTTATTTGGGAGAAGACACTACATATTTTTAAGCATCTGAAGCTGACATGTTAGGAGGCTGAAAATGTAGACCCCAGATCACTCCAGATAAAGTGAACGATCTAAAACCCAGAGACTCCCTTGCAATATTGTGACTACTTTGCACTGACTGGGAACATCTCTGCACACTCTGTATAGAGTGCTGAAAATGTACAAACAAGTCTAAGACTTCTAGGTTGCTGTTCACATGACTCTTCCATAGCAATGCTCACAGAGTCTTGTAGCTTGAGGAAGGGTTACCTGTATTTTCTGTTATTTCATTTGGGGAGAGGTGAAACATTTTCTGAAATTAGGCTGAAAGATAACTTTTACCATCTTTCAGAGAAATGGGGGAAGTAGAAACTTGTGTTTTAATGGTATTTTGTACTGGCTAGTGGAAGTATGTATAGATGCATATATATATGTTATGTTTACTACATATGTGGTTTTGAGCAGTGATTGTAGATGAGGTACTTTTATTCTTCTGTGCCTCAGCTCATTTTGAGGAGGCTCATTACAAAGACAAAGGTGTGTTTTGTAATGCTTTCTGCAGGTCTAAGCATATGGTCAGTGTATGTGTGGGGGGAGAGAGGGCATTTCTGTGCTTCCTTTACAGATGAATGTATAGGGCTGACTGAAGACAGGTGCAAGCAGTGTGCTAGCATCTGGCTTTTCTTTCAGCTTCCAGTCAGACCTTTCTTTAAGCACAGCCAATTAGTAAAGGAACACAAGTCTGATGATGCTTAAAGAAACCCCACCAAACCCAGAGAAAAGTAAGGGGAGAGTTTCTAAAAGCACTTGAACATTTTCTGTTAAGGATGTGAGTTCAAGAAGTTTCCAAGTTCAATTCCTGCCTTATCTGTTCTCTTGGCTATTTGGTATATTTCATTTGTCTTAATGCAGACGCAGCTTCTATCTCTACCTAAAATAGCAATAGCTTCTCTATCCACAGGGTGCTCATTGCACCAGAGGGTGTCCTTTTCAGTGTCTGTTTAAATGTTAGTGCTAATGACACTGTAGTCCTTCTGAGTTTTCAATGAAAGCTAAAGTACTCTAAGCATGCCGATGAACTGTCAAACTCCAACTGAACTATTATGTTAGTCGCTATACACCGCATCTTTGGGTTTTGTATAACAAGAATTCCGGGTAATGTATAAAAAGATTACAGGAGGTAATTTCAATACAGAAAAATATTAATAGTACCATAATGCCAAATAGAGTTAAAGTTTACAGGGAGATATGGGGAATAAGTGAGGTTTTTTTTTTTTTTTTAAAAATTAAGACTTGTTCTCCAAACATCATAGGCTACCACCTTATACATAGGTAATCCACTGGATCTGCTCCAAACTTAGGGATAGGACATGACATTGAGCAGTTGCTGGAGAGCAAGGGTTGTAAAATCAAAGGCTGTTTTTTTTTTTTTTTTTTTTTTTTTTTTTTGTCTTTGTTTTTCTTTTCTGATGTCACCTTTTCGAATGGATTATAGGCAGCTTCACGAATTTGAAGGAACTAAGAGGAAAGCAGATGATGAAAGAAAGACACACAGACTCAGTAGAGCCAAGTATGTAATTTGTGGCAGAATAAAAGCAACGGCATGTTATCAAACACATATTGATACTGAAACCTCTCTCCTGGAGGACAGTTTCAACATGAATGAAGGGAGTCATGATATGGACTAGGACACATAAGCACCATTCAGCCAGGTTTTATCCCCGCTATGGATCTTCCTGGACCACGTAAAGCACTAACTGATGGTAATTGGGTGGAAGATTCATAAAGTCCTATTAGCTCTAATATAGCCAAAATGGTGAGTCCACAAGTCAGTATCTGATTGCCTCAGGCTACCAAATAAAATGTACTAAGATACAGTAAAATCAAGGTGTTGACACTTAGTCTAAAACTATTTTTAATAGAATTCAATCATTGAAGAATATCCAAATTTTTAAAATTTTTATAACATATATAAAACAGTTCTTACCTGTGTTAGTTTGGGGAATGCATCATATTTTCTGTGTGCTTTTGTGTGTGTGTGTGTGTGTGTGTGTGTGTGTGTATGTATGTATATATATATATATATATATGCATGCACAAAGGTCAGAGGTCCACATCAAGGGTCTTTTATTATCTGTTTCCAACTTACGTCTTTTGATACTGGATCTCTTTACCAAACCCAGGGCTCAATGATTGAAGGGAATAGCTGGAAAGCTAGTTCTAGAGATCTACGTGTCTCTATCCCTCTAGGACTAAGGTTATAGCTACGTGAGGATATGCCTGGCTTTTATGTCATATCAGGGATCTGACCTCAGGTCCTAATGCTTGTATGGCAGGTATTTCATCCACTGAACCATCTCTCTAGCCCCACTTATATCTTATTTTAAATAGAAAAAAATGTTTGGAGATATTTTCACTCCTCTATAACCATGCATGATTTTTAAGTCTTTGATCTCAGTTGCTCACTGTAATAGGTCTCTGTCTCTGTCTGTCTCTCTTATAAGAAGATTAAGCCAACCGACCTTAGTGAAAAGGGCAAGAACATGATTCCTTAGTAAGAATGTGTGGCATATACATGTTAGTGTGCAGGTACAGGTGATTGCTCACAAACAAATGAGACGCCATTGGGTGTCTTTTCGTATTTGCCTTAGAGCCTTGAAACAAGGTCCTTCATCACTGAACTGAAAGCTTGTGGTTTCTGCTTGGTTGGCTGGCTAGTAAACTCAGGATTAACCAACCTCTGCCTTACAAACTAGAGTTATAGGCACATACAATCCTGCCTAGCTTCTTCCATGGGCGCTGGGAACTTAAACTCAGGTTTTTCTGCGTTCACATCTCTAACCTACACAGAGTGATCTTCCATGTCCCCTGTAATGTAATTTGTGGAGAGCTCTTGGTGCTGCTTCAAGGATATTGGCAAGAATTTGACATTGGGCTTGGACAAGGAAGTAGGCTCAAAATCTTGATCATCTTGGTAAGTTCCTGAAAACCACAGGACTTTGTTTATTGTCATATTTGTATTTTTAATTAGTCTGTTTATGCTTTGTTTGTTCCTTAACTACTTTATTTATACCTTAGGACTGACCATATTCTTTGTATGTACCTAGAATGATATAAAAGCAGACTGGAAAAAATAAACCTGCTTTAGCCCTAGAACTGGTTATAGTCGTGTTCTAGTGTTGTTGAATTGTCTTTTTCTTTTCTTTTTCTTTTCAGTCCTCACTCCCGTCAAGACCCTGTTGACTGATTGAGCTGGCTTGGTCAGGTAGTGCCCAAAGTGTTGCTCAGGTATGAGGGATACAGTAAAGGACACTGTGGGAAAAGGAATCATGTTGAGGAAATTTTGGGTCAGTGATGACTAAACCCTGTAGAGAATGGGGCAATGTCATGGTAGAATGCTTTTTGTATATATGCTTAAAGATTTGCTCAAATCTAGAGAAGCAAAGGTAAGTAAAAAACAGCTTACCCAGTTTCTGACTTTTATAGAAGAAATTTGTCCTTTCTTCCCTGAGGAAGCTCTGATAAACTTACAGGCATGGAAGAAAGTGGGAGAAAGGAGAAAAGAGTACTATACAACACAATGTCCTAAAATAATTCCCATCAATGCTTTTAGCCTTTGGACTTCCGTCAAAGGCTAGTCAGAGGTACTTTAGATCCTAGACAGGAAAGTATAAAATTAGGTAAGATTTTGGAAGATGCAGATAGTGAAAGCAAGAGGAAGGATGAAGCTGTTCCATCCCCACCTTCTACTGTAATTGTTTGTAATCACAGGTTTAATAAGTATATGTGGGGTTTAAAAATATTTTTATTAAAAGTGCACATGTATACTAAAAGAGGTGGCCTGAAGCATTATTTTTATTTTTATTATATTTATATTAGATGCTTTAGTTCATCCAAATGATATGATGCATGTGATTTTATGTTTCTTTTTTTTTTTTAGTATAGAAATAGAGTTTATTTAGGGCATGGGAAGGGGAGTTAAGAGGGTAGTAGAGAAAGGCAGAGAGAGGGAGAGAGTAGAGAAGTAGAGGAGTGGAGGCCGGCCATGACTACATGGAGAGAGGGGGGAAAGGGAATGAGGAGAGGTAAGAGAAGTAAGAGAGAGGCAAGAGAAAGAGATAAGAGCTTATGTTTCTTTATAACGGTGAACAAATAATTAATTGTTAATAAGCTTTGAAATAACATTCAATTATCTTTTGATTGATAAGTGGATCCAAATTTTAAAATGCTTGATGTTGAGATGCATAGATCTTCCATCCTTTCTTCCACTTTTTTGTTTATATATATGTACCCATACATGTATGTATGTACATGCATGCGCGCAGAATTCACGTCTGTGTGGAGGTATAATTCTACAAACACGAATGTTTGTTTATTACAACCACAGATGTTATTTTCCAGGTACTGCCAACATTGTACTATGTAGATAGGGTGTCCCCGTAGTCTGGCGCTTACCATGTAGGGTAGGCTGGAGGTCAGTGAACTCTAGCAATCCACCAGTGTCCCCAACACTGGGATTATAAGCAAGCAGTTGATTCCAAAAGTTTACGCGGATGCTTGGAATCAAGCTCATTCTTTAGTAGCAGCATTTTAAACCCACCCACCCCTGCAAACTGTTAATCATGACAATGTGTTAGTATAGTACACTTTAGTCAGTCTCATCCCTCCACCATCCTGTGTCTGGTACCCACCATCCCCACCACCCCTTTCTTCTACCAAGTTTCTGTCTCATCTTCTTGTTAGTTTTTGATTGTTTTTCTTTCTCTAACCACGTACTTTATCCATGGCAGCTCTTTTGGGCATGTGAGTGAGACTATCTACTGCTCATCAGTGGCAACATCACTGAAGACAATGCATGCACATGACAATCTATTAGTACATCCCTGAAGACAATGCGTTTTTATTCCCCATCCATCTTCAGCTGCCATGAATCCTATGGGCAGGGGGGGTCCTTTCTGTATCTATGACCAGATACTCTGGGCTTGGTCATCTGATGGCCCTTCATAGACAATAGCAGCTGTCGTGAATTCATAAGTGCCACAGCAAACAACATTTTAAAAGACTTTGAAAATTACTTTTGTTTATAGCTTACATGGACAGCTTCTCTGGGAGATGTTATTTTTTTCTTCATAAAATAAGAAGTTAAATGTTCAAATAGCATTAAAATGAGTTATGGTATTATTTTATTTGTCTTTTTTAAATTTAAAAAAATAATATATGTATGTGTATATGCATGTGTGCCTGTATGAACCCACAGAGGTCAAAAGACAGGCAATTGTGAGCCTCCAAGTGGATGCTGAAAACCCAATTTTAGTCTTCTAGTAGAATAGTAAGTTATTTTAACGACAGAATCATCTCTTCATCCTAAGTTACAGTCTAATTTTTCACTTGTTATTGGTTATATAATTCTCCAAGAAACAGCATTATAGAAACATCCCTGCCTCTTTGAAATTCATTGAGAAACAGGTGAGCTCTCTATTCTCCCAAGTTAAATGAGCTTCGTAAAAGTAGAAACCAGTGTGCCAGAGAGATGGCTTAGGAGTTAAGAGTGCTGGCTGCTCATCCATAGGACCTAAGCTCAGATCCTAATACTCGTGTTGAAGGATTCATAAGTAAAGTCTAGTTACAAAGCATCTGATGCCTGCTTCTGGCCTCCCTAGGCACCATCCTATATATGATACATAATGACACAAGCAAATACATTTTAAAATAGTATAAATAAATCTAAAATAGGAATGTTATTATAGACTGCTAGTATAGAAAACTTATCACATATCCCAAAGAGCTTATACAAAATAGATCTTCAAAAGATATTTTAAACTTATTTTATACATGTGGAAACACTATAATATTAATCATTTCCAATAAAACACACTATTTCAAGGCAAGTTGTATCCTGGATGTGATTTGGGTACCCTCCTTGACTTAAGACTCGCAGGTCACAATGGGCCTGGCTCATTTATGCTGACTATGGTAAACAGAGCATTAGGTGATTAGTAGAGAGCCATACAAGTTCTTTAATGGATAAGCTAATAATTTTAGCTTTAGGATGGCTATGTGACTCCTCAGAGTCAAGCACAGATTTGATTTCACAGCACTGAAATCAAATCTAATGCCTACCTTCCTACTTTGATCTGGTTTCCAGGGAGTAGTGGCTTTGAGTTAGATCTATTTTGCATAGCTCTCCTATTAATGTCTGCTGAATTTCAAAGATTTAGCAATCTATGGCAATTTATTTTACCCTGATGAAAAGAATATTCATTTTAATATTGAGTTATTTGTTTAAATATTGTCCACATTATGGTGAGTAATACACGGAATTATGGAAATTGGCAAGGTAACCTACAGGTAAATATACAACTATAAATTCGGATTATATTTGTAGTATCCTCTTTTTGTATTAGGAAATTATGAAAATGTGAATATAAATCCATTCAATACTTTTATAAAATAGAAAGTTATCTGTAATTTGGCTACAAGCTTGAATAGTTTGTTAACAGTGTAACACCCAAAACAAACAGATCATTATGTCTGGAGCTTTCATTTATAAACACAAATTATGCTGTGTACCTTAATGACTTCAAAAAGATAAAGCCTTTCTAAGATGATCTTTTCAGTATGACGTGGTACATGATAGTTTTGAAACTCTTGGAAAAAAAAAAAAAAACGAAAAAGAATGCCCAAGGGCGTGAACTGGAGTCAGGTTTCATATAGGCACACTGTTTCATGACCGTCAGGTGGGAGGTGTGCAAGTTTAATGCTTTATAATTCTTCCAGTTGAAGCCTTAGGACTTCAAAGTGCTGTAGAACATTTCAAATTTCTCTCCTGCTCATGAGAAAACCCTTTGCGCTGAAAGTTGCTTTCAAATGGAATCCTACATTTGGTATTACACAAGAGTTACATATTTTTATGGAGATTAAAATTACACACTAAGAATGTAAAGTTGCCCAAGCAAAACCATTTCTACTATTAAAATGTCCCCACTAAATACTATGAAGAGCTATGACCCTCTCTCGTCCATAAATAATGCTTCCGATAATAAATTTCAAAACCATTTATAAATGGCATATTTGCCTAAGAAGTACCTGTTGGCCACCTGCAATTTACCAAGCAGAGTTACTTAAACAAAATTAGGTTTCCTTTAACTTCTAAACAATAAATCTACCACTGATTGCAAAGACAGGCTATCAGTTGGTGTTATCAGGAGAATGACGTGAAGGTCAATATGTAATCCCTGGGAAAAGGGCATATACTGTACTTTGATTAGAAAATGACCCGTAGTAAGTCATGAATATAAAACTTGCCTCGGTAAAAATAATTTGTTTGCTGTAAAACTAGGAACCATCCTCAGTTATCTAATACTTCAAGAAACCGTGCCTTAGCCCCTCTCAATTCTGTGTGAAGCTGGCCCCCTTTGGCAACTGAAAGAGCTCTTTGAACCATAGAACAGATGTAATGAAAATTGGTTCCATTAAATGCAGCTGGCAAATTACAAACTGAGAAATTAATGCACCATACCAGGACTCTAGGGGCTAAAATGAATCAAGGTGTGGTGCCAGATGCTCGTGTTTCCTCACTGCCTCCCCCCATAAAAACACGACTGCTTATAGATTTGTTTAATAGAATGTAAATTATTAGTATAGGGAAAACAAAATGATTAGATCATGGTTTGTTTAATAGAATGTAAATCACTGTGACAGACAATACAATTATAAGGATTAATCGGGGAAAACAATAATTGTGTTGTGTTCACGTAACAAAATTTACAGAGAAGTGAAACTGGGGCGTGTGATTCTCACATGGACTTTGGGGCTCGGGAAAATGCTCACTGTCCTATGACACACTGGTTCACATTCCCACCGGAGCGGAAGTTGATTCCATAGGGTGCAAACCAGCATGCTCCTTTGTTGATTTCAGTTCAGTTTATTCTATCTCAATGTGCTGCTGTTGGCTCTACTAGCTGAACCTTACAAAAGCCCATTTCGCATCTGTTTGGGAGCCTCTCTTCACGGAATCTGGGGTGTCCTCTTGAGTCATCAGCTAAACATCACTTCAAAGATTTACACTTGCAAGTCCCCCAAAAGGGTTGGCTGTGTTAGCCTTCGACTGATTTACAAGAGTCTCTGAAAAGCATCCTTAAATTATTGTGCTTCAGCCGCAGCTATTCAGAACAGACCGGGGCATTAATAAATATTAAATAGAAATAGTTAAATACTTAATTATTTCCAAGAAAAAAGTTAGCAATCTATAACACATATTTTTATAATACCTAATTAAGACATGATAGAGAATTTTATCAAAATAGTTCAAAGAAGATTGAATGATTGGCAGTTTTATTCTTAGCCACTTAGTGGTTACATTTGAGTTGTGTGTTTGTGTTTGTGTGTACATAAAGTGATACAAAATTACATTTAAAAGGTTTAAAATACTTTACTTCAATTGATAATGGATAGGTGGAGAGGTTTGGGGCCAGTTAATAATCACCATTATCATCAGCTGTCTTGCTAAATTACCTTTGGATTTTGTAGATTATAGAAAACAAGGCTTTATGGGATCACACAAGTATAACTTTAAAAGTGTTTTTACTTCTCTTTCCCTAAAATATAATAATATTCATATGTTAGCTATGTATACTAAGAAATCCCTTTTCTACAAGTGATGTGAGGGGAGAATTGATGAAAACGAGAGGAAGCTTTTATTGGGGGAGACAAAGAAACCAAGAAAGAGGGAGAGGGAAGACAGAGGAACAATGCTAAGGAAGTTTGAAGTAGCCATAAGGAACCATATTACTTTTGTTTCCTTCAAACTATATGCGATACAATACAATACATATAATTGGACTGATAATTCTCAAAGCCACAGAGCTTCTAACAAGCATGAGAACCCCCCACCTTCGAGTTGCTAAGAAACTACATAGTACTACCAACACAATATAGCACATTGCTCTTACCTTTGGTTGCCTCCCAGATATTGAAAGAAGTTCATATTCGAGAAGACACCATGCACTTTAGACACAGACTCAGAGAATCCAAGATGGATCTGACATGAAAGCCTCACTCATAAGGGCGGGCTCTCATAGTACTAGGAGGTGCTATGCATACTGCCAGGAGAGAGCAGCAAACTATAGTCTGAACCAGCTGTGGTTCCTACGAATGCCAGGAATGACCAGCATGGCAAGATAGTCCCAGCAGCACAACGGTGACATTCATAGTTTGGTACTAACCAACAGCTGCCTGAGTTTGCTTCAGCAAGATGGGAAGCAAACCTGGTCCTGGAAACCTAACCAATTACCCAGACGATAACTTGCTAATGTGGAAGAGTTGCTAATTACAAGCAACTATGCAATGATGAGCGTAGAAGACGTAAGTTTTTTCTAGGGATGAGCGCCCTAATTGGTTATCCAACATCAAGTGGTCAGCAACAATAAACAGACTCAGAAGGTTAGATTGATACATTGATGGCTACATAATATATACAATGTATATCTTTTATATATATTATAATATTCATAATGCATACAATTTAAAGAAAAAGAGGCCATGAATTTGGGAGTGAGAAAGGAAATAGGAGGGCTTTGAGGGAAGGAAGGGAAGAGGAAAATCATTTAGTTATATTTTAATTAAAAAATAAACTATAAATAATCCTTTCTCTTCATATATTCATAATAAAATCTATTTAAGAAATATCTAAATCACAGAAATATGTGCAATAACTTTTATTAGATGAATGGATCGCAACAATAAATAATGGTCTAATTGTAATAAAATGCATTTGCATTATATGCACACATATGTACATGTATGTGAGATTTTTATTGCCAAAATTCCCTCTCCAAGTCTCTTAAATAGCTGTTAGACTTACAGTAAATGGCCATCTTCAGGTCATATATATGAAAAAAATTCAGTATAGTAGAATTAAAAGGCACACACATTTTAGGCCTGTGTAGTACACTCTGCATATGCTAACATACTGCAGTGTTTAGATGGGCGGCCTATTTACTTTTCTGTCCAATAAAGCTCTGTTCTAATTAGAGCACTGCATCATACAGTTACATTATTGCCAGATAAAGGTCGTTTGTGCAAAGTGCACAGATATTGTAATGTGCAAGCTACGTGCTTTATCACGACTAGAAGCGTGCAGCAGCGATGATTTTTTGTTGTTTTATGAAAACATTACTCCCACATAGAAGGATGTACATACTAAATACACACAATTGCCCCAGACTCACTATGCTTTACATCACCTATTTTCCACCACTAGTAATTCTTAATTGGTAGCGAGATGAAATTGTATTCAACATAAGAATAAATGATTTTCATAATTCAACAAAAGGTCAAGTCTCTAAATGAATAAAAACAATCTGATTTCATATCGATAGAGTAAGGATGGGTATTTGCATATCTATGCACGGTTTCTTTCTTGGAGGTATACATTTGAGAATATTTTAAGTAAGGATTCTGATGTGTGTGGTAATTAATTGAAATAACCGAAAAAAAAATCTGCCTTATATCCAGACTAAATTTGCTTCAACAGCTGCTGGTACTCAGGCTCTGAATGTCAGCCAATTAGTGGTGAAGTTTTACATGGCTGCTGCCCTAACCAGGCATCCAGGCTGACAGCTCCGTTTGTGGCATCAACCAGAGAGATCAGTGCTTCTTTCATTTGAATTTTTGTATTTCACACAGAGGTAAAAGCAGAAAATGAAATGAAAGATTTTGAGGGTTTTTTTGGGGGGGAAACCTCAACACCACCACATACACAACCCAATGCTTAAAACAAGAACTTATAGTTGAGTTTCCACATTTTACCTAATCTTTGCCCAAACATGCACTAGCAATATACACAGGATAGAAGATACTCCACCATAATACATAAAACTAAGAAACAAACAAGAGGTTATGAAAAGAAACTTAGCACATTTTGAGGTATATCTCTTCAGATCTTAAAATTTCTACCTGAGGATCCAGCTATACCATTCCTGGGCATATACCCAAAAGATGCTCCAACATATAACAAGGACACATGCTCCACTATGTTCATAGCAGCCATATTTATAATAGCCAGAAGCTGGAAACAACCCAGATGCCCTTCAACAGAAGAATGAATACAGAAAACGTGGTTCATTTATTCAATGAAATACTATTCAGCTATTATAAAGAATGAATTCATGAAATTGTTAGGCAAATGGATGGAACTTGAAAATATCATCCTGAGCGAGGTAACCCAGTCACAAAAGAACACACATGGCATGCACTCACTGATAAGTGGATATTAGCCCAAAAGTTCGGAATACCCAAGATACAATTCCCAGACCATATGAAGCTCAGGAAGAAGGAAGACCAAAGTGTGGATACTTCAGTCCTTCTTAGAAGGGGGAACAAAATACTCACAGGAGGCAGAGGGTGGGAGGGACTTGGGAGGAAGAAAGAAAGGGAGGGGAAAAAGCAGCGCAGGATCGGGTATGCAAGGAGACCAAGATGATATACAGAGGGTCAGGAAATTGAACAGAGGTGTGTAGCAATGGGGGTGGGGAACTGGGGGCGGTCATCAGCAAGTTCCAGACGCCAGGAAAGCAAGAGGCTCCCAGGACCCAACAGGGATAAGATTAGCTGAAATGCCCAACAATAGGGAGGGAGAACCCGTAGAGACCATATTCTACGGTCAGGTATGGCCCCAAGTTGAGGGATGGGGCCACCCACTCATCTTCAAATTTTTAACCCAGAACTGCTCCTGTCTAAAGGAATTACAGAGAAGAAGTGTGGAGCAGAGACTGAAGGAAAGGCCATCCAGAGATGGCCCCACCTGGGGATCCATCCCATATCCAGTCACCAAACCCAGACACTATTGTGGATGCCAAGAAGTGCTTGCCGACAGGAGCCTGATATAGCTGTCTCCTGAGAGGCTCTGCCAGAGCCTGACAAATACAGAGGCAGATGCTCGAAGCCAACCATCGGATTGAGCATAGGAGTTAGATAAAGGACTGAAGGAGCTGAAGGGGTTTGCAACCCCATAGGAAGAACAACATTAACTAACCAGACCCCCAGAACTCCCAGGGTCTAAACCACCACCCAAAGAGTACACATGGAGCAAGCCATGGCCCAGGCCGCATATGTAGCAGAGGATGGCGTTGTCAGGTATCAATGGGAGGAGAGGCCCTTGGTCCTGTAAAGGCTTGATGCTCCAGTGTAGGGGAATTCGATGGCAGGGAGGCGGAAGTGGGTGGGTGGGTAAGGCAGCACCTTCATAGAAGCAGGGGGAGGGGGATGGATTAGGGGGTTTCTGGAGGGGAAACCAGGAAAGGGGCTAACATTTGAAATGTAAATAAATTAAATATCCAATAAAAAAATAACAAAAAAGTAAAATTTCCATAAAAAATCAGAGTAATCACTGCCTTAGGATTATATATAGTTTTAAATTAAACAACAGTGGCTTATCAATTACAATCCTTTATATCATTTGGACTTTCATTTCTTTCTTCTTTTTTGGATATCTACTTTATTTACATTTCAAATGTTTTCCCCTTTCCAGGTATCCCCTTCAGAAATCCTCTATCCCATATCCCCTTCCCCTGCCTCTATGAGGGCGCTCTCCCACCCACCTGGACTTTCATTTCTTAAAAGTGGACAGGAATGGCCTGCCATATAATGTCTGTGTGACCTAATTTATTAATTTTTATCTTAAATCAACACCTGAGCATGGGAAATTGGAGAGCAGGACTCGGGGGTAAGGAACGAAAATGAATTTGTATCCCTGGATATGGACAGACAGAGAAATACTGGCTTACTCCCATCCTGTCGGACAGGAATGTGTTAATTCCACACTCCCAACATGGAACTAAAATAATAGTCAACAGACACTAAATCCCCGTACAATGCACTATTCTTATACCAAATACACAGAGACAGCCCATTTGTGAATAGTCAGCCTGTGTGCAAAATGAGAGGTGAGATTCAGCCACACGGAGAAAGGAAATATGATTCAGAACACAATGAAGTTAATTGGAAATAAAATACATAACATTTATTGGACTTTAAAACAGTGAATTCCAAAATAATTAAGTTAATAAAAGAGACTCGCTCTTTCCTGAACTAAATTAAATGGCTCTAAAATTAATTTCATTGGTTTTTTTTAATTCACTGTTAACTTAATATAATGAGCTTTTAAAATTAACTTCCTTGTTTTTGAACCCATAGCCACAGAAGTCCATAAGAGGACTTAAAAAAAAAAAGTAGACTAAACTTCATCTCTAGGTTTGAGTAACAGCCACTTCATATGCCTACAAAGAATACACTCTCAAAATCCAAAAGATTTCACTCAGGTATCCAGACTAAAGTTTTGAAGGATTCAGTTACCTACATTTGCTGCTGTGTGGAAATGCGACCTGTTTTCCTCTTCTGAGAAAGGTAAACATGAAAAGGATGATCTGAATACCTAATTATCTAAAAGGTAAGCATATAAAATATCACTGAACACCCCCGAACTAGTAAATGACATTTAGAAGCTAACTTCAACTATAGGTGATGAATTAATTTAGATATTACACTCCTCAAATATTAATTCATTTTTTGGTCTAAATTATAAAGATGCTTCAAAGTAGTGTGTTATAATCTTTCATATATATGCACATCAAAATGACAGTGAAGAATATTACATCTTGCTCCGATTTGATTGGTATATTTAAATAAAAAAGTTATGGAAAATTATTTATCTTTTAAATAACTAAATTTAAGCACTGGTCTTCTTTGTGTTTAAATAAACAGACAAAAATCTCCCACTTCTCTGCATATCTATGTGTGTGTGTGTGTGTGTGTGTGTGTGTGTGTGTGTGTGTGTGTTTATTTGTCTAGACAGGGTTTCTCTGTGTAGTTCAGGCCCTCATGGAACTCCCTCTGTAGACCAGGCTGAGATCCTTCTGTCTCTGCCTCTTGGGTACTGGGATTAAAGGTGTACACCAACATTGTCTGGCCAAAG
This sequence comes from Uromys caudimaculatus, assembly GCA_028551405.1. Lineage (NCBI taxonomy): Eukaryota > Metazoa > Chordata > Mammalia > Rodentia > Muridae > Uromys > Uromys caudimaculatus. The sequence goes on from CM052719.1 coordinate 37,007,029, forward strand.
ATACTGCTTTTATTTTCAGTTTTCCTCTCTCCTGTTATTGTTCATTTGCTATAGGCTGTCAGGCCATGTCAGCCAATCCTCCCCTGTTCACCAGACTCACTCTCTTTGTAAACTTCAGCACATGTAAGTCTTCTCATCGGCCATCATAATTCTAAACACTTCCGAACTCCAAAGGTTTGATTTCAAACAAAGGATATTTTCCTAGATTTTCCTGGACTTAACCCCCAGTCTGCATCAGATGATACTTCAGAACACTTAGTGACTTTTATGGCTGCTGAGCTATAGACTTTTTCATCGTGGTGGAAAAATGACATCTATTCATATTTGAACGCTGAGGACCTTACCCAGCATGTTCAATCATTATGAATTCATTACTACATGAATCCTTAACAATGTTTCGGGTTATTTTAACAGTGTTTTTTGTTGTTCTGTTTAGAAAACCTCTCTTTGGTTGTTTTAGGATATATTTTACTTTGTTTATAATCTGGGTTATTTCTTCTGAGTTTACACATTTTCTCAAAGATAGCAGAAAGAGGCATTCTAAAATATATTGTCTACTTACTTTCTGACTTCCAAACTTACGTGTATACAGATATGTATAATAGTATGTTAATTAATCTATTAATAAACTGAATATAAATAGATATATCCCCAACTTGGTATTCTAGTTTTATATATGTTACTAGTCATAATAACATTTTCTAGATATTTTGCCATCTAAGTTAGCTCTTGATTACTGTATTAATTTTGTTTTCCAGCAGGATTCTTATTAAGTGTACATAGAGAGCACTTGAAAATATCTTAAGAATATACAACTGTAATCCAGGAAACAGAATTATAAAATTATAACAGGTTAAACTAAAGGTATGACCTAGTTACATTTTATATATTCAAACATACAGACAAGTCTGTATCTTTAATGACTTTTATGTTAAGTGAAACCCCTCCTTGTGGTGGGCGGGGATGTAAAAGAGAGCCTCTGAATCACAGTAGGGCCTAGGGGGGCGCTGCTGATCCACACATGGTTCTTCTGAAAGTACTTGCTCAATTCTTTTCCCTTGAAAATCCCATCCAAATACCTCTTTTGCTCTCTACGATTATAGATGAGGTATTAGTTCATATTATTTTAGAAATAGGTCCTTTAATAAGAAGCAGGACTTTACAGCTCACTCTAACATATTTCTGTTTGCAACTGGGAGCTATTATTAGGGGAAAGAAGTGGAATGATTAGATGCTGAGGGCTCCCAGCTAAGACCACCAAAGGGTGATGCAGTTATCTATAACTCGGAGTCCTTGGGAAGCATATCCTTGATAGCCAACGCTGATGCTCAGTTGCTCCTTTCATTGATAAGAAGTGCTATTGGTTACAGTGCAGCCCTGAGCCTTAGTGCCATTAGTACATTACAAATGACTTTAGAAGTAAGGGTTAATGTTCAGATAGCTCAAGGTAAGGAAAAGAATGATGTATCATCTAGCGCTGTGTGTGTCCTTCTGTGTATACTGTAGATATGATCACAGGAGTGAAATAAATCTCCAGAGTTTCCTCCCTAACTGCCACGGAGGTCTCCAGTAGGGTGACAAATCATACTTATAGAATTTATTTTTGTTGTTTAATTTGAAATGTCCCCTCTCCTTTTTTTGTTTTTCCCTATGTAATCTAACAAAACATTTCCGGGTACAATTATTCGTTGAATATACCAGCATGCTCCATTTTTTCTGATTTCTTTATTTTCTTTGATTTTAGAATGTGGTTTAAAAAGAAAGTTACAAAATCTAAATGTAGACATTTGAAGTGTTGTTTGCCTTTGTTTTTGTTTTTAATTTTTTCCATTAGCTTACAGTGACACAAGTCTCATATTGGGTGAATTTATCTTCATTTTATATTTTTAAAACTTCTGGCCTTAAGTTTCTTCTAAATCATGAGGGATTCATTTGAACCTTTAAAACACTTCCTTATATGCCTGACTTAAATATTTCTCCTCCACTCACTTTTTTTTTTTTTTTTTTTTTTTTTTTGGTTTTTTGAGACAGGGTTTCTCTGTGTAGCCCTGGCTGCCGTGGAACTCACTCTGTAGACCAGGCTGGCCTCAAACTCAGAAATCCACCTGCCTCTGCCTCCCAAGTGCTGGGATTAAAGGCGTGCGCCACCACTGCCCGGCTTCCTCCACTCACATTTATCTCTCCTTAGAATATTCCCTAATGACTTATTTTCTTTCTTTGTAAAGAACAGACCAAAAACATCTTCAATAAAGTCCTCATATATCTTGTAAAACTGTCTTTAGTTTGGGAAATAAATGCCCAATGTTCCTAGCAGGCACATAGCTTGTGTGTATTTCAGGAGGGTATTCAGCATGTTAGGTATAATAATTCTCAGATGCTGCCTCAAACTCAGATATCTCCCTATTAATATTATAGCAAAATGCTATTTGTTACAGGAAAGATGAAGGCAGTGCACAGAGATAGTCAACTCTAATAACATGTACCTGCAAGGATATTAGATCAGCTAATTAATATTGCTTTCAAGGTCAGATACATCTGTGGTCATTGGAGAGGTAATTAAAAAGTCAATCTAACCTTTGTAAATTCAAGATAAAGTTACAATTGGAAATATAAGACTTAATGGTGGGGAAGGAAGTGCATTTCCTGTATTATTTTTCATGAGTCATTTTAAATCTTTAATGTCTAAAAAATTAATTACATTCATTATAGTAATAGGCCCTTCATTTCTTTAGTGAAAGTTTGCATTGGGCTGTCAAAAAGAAAACAGCCATTAGAGGCATAATGCAGATTTTGTAGCCCCCAGACTCTCACAATAAGACACTATATTTATTGTGTTAAATTACCCGGTTTGGGCAAAATAATATGTGCGTGTTTAGCAATAGAAAAAAATTTTGTGTGGGTATAATCAGTATTTTTCCCCTTGGGATTTCCCAAGTTATTGTTACACTTTTTAGATAAAGGTTTGTAGCAGCTCGTCATTGTAATCTGCAGCTATCAAAAGAGAAATGTCACCGCCTACACGGCTACCAACCCTTTGCTCTACAATGGTGTCCTGACTACAAGATAGGCTAGGGCAATGGTGGCAGGAAGCTTGTGGGGGTAACCAACCAATATCTGATTTTACGTAAGGCACATTGCATGCTTGGCATTGCTTGAGTGACCAAGAACCTAAGACTAAATAGCTTCATAAATAATAGCCCAGGGTAAAACCAATTTATACTGGTTGAAAAAAAAAGTATCAATAAAACGAAACGTAATGACATTCAGCTCTATTCTCCAGTCAAGTGCCTTGCTCAGCCATCATCAGAGAAGTGTCCCCAGCAGCCGATGGGAACAAATACAGAGACCCACAGACAGACATTAAGCAGAGAGTGAGAGACCTTGAAACACTCAGCCTCTAAATGAGATGTCTCCTTCAAAAACTTCACCTCACGTCTCAGGGAACTCCTTGGAAGAGGAGGAAGAAAGAGTTAAGAGCCAGAGAGGATGGAGAACACCAAGAAACCAAGGCCCTCTAATCAATATGAGCAAAGCTCATATGAACTTCCAGAGCCTGAACCAGCAAGCATAGGGCCTGCATATGGCTGTGCCAGGTCCACAACAGGTTTTCTTTTTTTTTTTTTTTTCTTTTTTTTTTTTGATATTTTATTTACATTTCCGATGATTCCCCTTTTCTTTGGAAACCCCGTGTCCCCTCCCCCTCCCCGCCTCTGTGAGGGAATTCCTCCTCCCACCTACCCGCCCACCCATTCCCATATTCCCACCTTGACATTCCCTTTTACTGGGGCCACTAGCACCCTCAGGCCCAAAGTCCTCTCCTTTCTCC
>CM052719.1:37011354-37035405 GCA_028551405.1 Uromys caudimaculatus
CCCCCCCCCGGGCAAGGAGGAATTCCCTCACAGAGGCAGGGAGGGGGAGACACGGGGTTTCCAAAGAAAAGGGGAATCATCGGAAATGTAAATAAAAAATAAATAAATAAATAAATAAATAAATAAATAAATAAATAAAAAGAAAAAAAATATATAAAGCATACATTGGTCTAGGACAAACCTAACTTTCTTCTCTGGGAATGCATTGTTAGACAGACATTTTCAGTCTCTGAGTGTACAATCTATGAAAGTGGGCAACCTCGACGATTTGAAAATCAGGAAAGTAGATAAGGCTAGGTTACGCTCTTTTCTGATAGCAATAACAGTTCGATGTGCATGTACATGTGACATTTAAATAATATATAATATTACTTATATGTTAAGAAATACATAGAAATCACTGCAGGGAAGGTTATTGTTAAGATGCCAGTTCCCTAAGAAGAATGCTGCCTCTGGAAAATACCCCCGAAAATATTGCAATTAACAATAATAAAAAAGGAGAAAAATTGTTTTTCTTCTTCATAGACAATACCTATACAAAAGGCCAAAGGAAATGAATATGCAAATATATTCGGATGAATTGATAACAGACTGAGATTCAAAACCTTCTGGAAGCTTCCTCTATGACAAAGAACACTAAAGCAGCCCTACTGTTTTCATGCATCCACCTCAGTCTTTTCAGAAACACTCACGGTGATGACCCTTTGCCTGTAAGTTCCTTAGCTAGGTGCAAAACACCAGGTCTGGTTTTAGTCTTGATTTCTTTCTCACTTCTTCCTCTTCTCTAGCTACCCTCTTGGATAAAAGATTACTAAGCACCATATCACAAATTCCTTGCATATTCATTTACTTCACCCTTTTGCATAGGTATTGTCTGGGAAGAAGAAAAACAAGTTCTTACATTATTATTATTATTATTATTATTATTATTATTATTATTATTTGCAAGTAGTATGTCTTCCTGAGATTGCTTTTAATAGCTGTTGTGTATATAAAGTTGGTCTTTCTCTCCTTGTGTTAAAACACGTTATCCCACCAATGACCACATCATATCATGGATAGATGAAGCATTTGGGTATATTAAAGGGAAAGATTACAGAGACAATTCTCTTTATGATAATTTGATTTACTGTTACTCTTTGTTTTTGAAATAATATAATTACATCCCTTCACACCATCCCATAGACTCCTCTTTGTTCTCCCCCAATTCCGTGGTCTCTTTTTTTCCCCCATGAATTGTTATTACATGGACGTCTACACCCATACATATTCCTAAATATAGTCTCCTTAATGTCACTTCTATGTATGATTCCAAGGATGACCATTTGGTACTGGGTAACCAGTGTGCCCTTCGTTGGCAGAAGACGTTTTTCTTGCTCTCACCATTCCTTAGTTGCTTGTTGTTTCCTATGAAGAGCTGAGCCCTCATGGGCTTTCCCTATCTGCTTTGGCATGCCTGTTGTTCTTGTTCAGCTCGTGCCTGTGCATTCGTGTTGCTGAGACTTTATCAGTGTAGCTCTGATATTCCTATGAGTCACAATGTCACAGCAAATTCCCTGGTTTTCTGGATCTTACAATCTCTCTGTCTCTTGTCTGCATTGTCTCCTGAGCCATAGGTCTGGGAACATTCTGTAAATATATTCTTTGGGACTAGGCTCTATAATGCTTCATTTTAGTTGGGTATGATATCCTGTGATGGATGACATCCATTGCAAAGGGAAGTTTCCTTGTTGAGGAATGAGGACTATACTTATCTGTGGGTACAAGGACCAATATCTAGAATGTAGTTAGTGATTATGCTTCCTTAGTGAAGTGTTATTTATAGGTTCTCTAGGATCATACATTATGGTGTTCTTGTAGTGTTCTGTTTTGTTTTGACTTTATTTTGGTATGAAAATTATATGCTTTAAGTATAAAACATACCTAAGATTTTGCTTTTTAATTATTTTCCAAATTTCACATGTTGTGAAATTTGGAAAATACTTTTTAAAGATATGATAGACTATTATCACCAGCCACAGGACTGATAAATGAAATAATACACCACAGTAGACTGCATTGCTGAACCAAGAGAATGGCAGTTTCTCTGTGTTAAATGCATTGATACTTTCAACTTACAACAAGGCTATCAAGTAAAAATCTTTATGCAAGTTGAGAAGGATTTGTATTAAGAAAAATCTATTCTTTATTTCTAGGCATTGCCTTGGTACTAATCATATAGTAACATTTCATATCTGCTAAAGAAATTCAGTGAAAGACTTTGAATAATTCTAGGAGTTTGAGAAGGCTTATCAAATACAAATGCTGATAAAACATATGTCAACCAATTTATTTGGGGATGGTCATATTTATGGTTGAAAATCAATAAGAATGGCTCTTAGATTCTTCTTATCGAAGCTGTTTTTGAAGTTTAGAACTCTGTCACTTTTTGCCCTTATATAACAAATGTAACTTTACTTTATCTTCATCTTGTGGTGCCCTTTCACAGATTATTGCCCCGAGGCTAAACCACAGTAGAAGAGATGCCCTTTATGGTATTTTTGACCTGACATGAAGTATGTGTCAATGGAATCCTTGCTAAAAGTAGCTCTCTCAGGATTCCCTCCCAATTTTAAGAAGGCAAGATGTCCAGATGAGCATTTCTACGCTGAGCCTTTGGAGGTTAGCTCACGAGTTCTATGTTTCCTGCCCTAGTCATTTTTAGGTTCTAACTGTCACTTCATTGATCATATCCTTTTGGCCACAAAATCAATACCACTGAGTGCCAAGAGAAAACATTTGATATAAAAATATAACACTGACTTCCTGACAACAATTGAACAAAGTATTTCAAAGAGCACAGTAACCAAGGAAAGGTTCCTTCAGTTTATTTTGGTTAACGAGATGATTTAAAGTGAAGAGATGGCTCAAGAGAGAGTTTACCTACAGTTTTACAGATTTACCAGCTCCTCCCTGCTTAGGATCTCTAATTTCCCACATGCTCTCTCCTTTCCCTGGTGACCGTCTATGGTTTAATAACATATGTTGCCTAGAGGGCTATGGAAAAGAGGAGAACACAATATCTCCAACATTCAGTTGTACTAACTGAAAAGGAGAACACTTCCTTTTATGATACTGAAAATCATTTCAGGTAAAATACTAATAGTTTTGGGATTCATAATAAATCTGGAGATCAGTAAAATCTGAAGAATGTGCTCATGAGAAATATTTCCACGTTGTAAAGCAAAAACTTCATTTATTAAGTAACACAATTATTTATGCTAATGTCTGTTACCTCTACCAACCAAATAACAGAGACACGAAGCATGCTGATTCACATACTTAAGTAGATTTCATTAGATTCTTGCTTAATAATGAAAGTCCAGTTTAAAACTCTATTCTAATGCACTGTTATTTCTAGACTGTAATAAAAATAAATGAGCTGTCAGCTTTGTCTTTAAAGGGAATGGAGATCAACAGACTGATTTCTCAGTTTTTCATTAAGAAATTTGATTTTGTTTGAATAAAACTCAAAGATGACTGCTTTGAAATTCCTTATAGATTTGCTTCCCAAATCATTGGCACTAGATTGCCAAGACATAGAGTGAGCTGGTCTGACGAGATGTGATAGGAGCCTGATAGATTTTAATGTAAAGAATAGTGGAAATGAGTATTCCTGGTAGTAACCCTAAAGAGAATTCATATTCCACCATAAACACGAAACTGAAGATTCATGATGATTTTTTAACAAACTTAAAAATTTAGCACCTTTATCTCATAATCATAAACTGACTTGCACATCTACAAGTACACACTAAGCACATAAACAAATCTCAAATCTATGATGGTCAGATTCTTGTTAAACTTGAGAAAAAAAAGAGTTTGCATTGGTCTTTCTTAATGAACTGGCAGAGTAAAATACTAGCAACCTGCAGTGTTAGCTACCCCAGAATGCACTGCAGGTGATGTCAGTGCTGTGAGTCTGGGAAGGCACATTTTCCCAGCTATGAAGAGCCAATTCAGGCCTTTTTCTTTGCTCAGATCTCCTTTTGTCTTAGCAGGGGGTGCCAATTGTGCCAAACGGTGCTGAATTAATTGGGGTTGTTTGGCTCAGTCTCCTGTTACTTGCCAACATATATGGAAAAAATAAGAACAAGAACAACTGAATGATAAAACCACATTGATACATTTTTATTTTATAATATGTTGTCTATCTGTCTTCAATTCTTCCTGAACTTTAATCACTCGGGCACTTTGAAACTTAGGCACTTGGAAATAGCACAGAAAAGCTCTTGTTTATTATGATTAATCATTACTTTTTCCACTAATTTCATTTGGATATAATCTTGTGGAAATAGTTGCTTCTGCATCATTTCATTTAATAAAACATTCATTTTGTGTACAAAGAAATGAATTATAATACAGTATTAATATTGCTATTGGAGATTCTTTTTCAAAAAAAGATACACTCACGTGTATTATAAAAATTAGGCAGATCTGTCTTCAGGAACATTCTGAGAAATCTTGCTCATGAAAAAATATAGATGTTTGATAGACTACCTAAAACTAGATTTGCTAGACTCAAAGGAAATCCATTTAGTTGAATTAATTTTATTGGCTTAATATCTCTCATTGAGACTTGGTGTTGTGGCCTTGTGTTCTGAGTTACTTAGGAAATCAAGACAGGAGGAAAGCCTGTCATGACTGTTAAGTGAGTTCATGGCTGTCTAGACAACTTAAGGTCTCATGTCACAATCTTGAAAAGGTAGGAAGAGGACTGGTGGTGTATCTCAGCTATAGAGCACCTACTTGGCATGCACAAGACACTAGGGGGAATCTCTAGAAACACAGATGTATGCACACACCCCTGCACAGACACATATAGTTCAGGGCTTTAGGTACATTTTGAAATATAAGTGCATATCCAGGGATTCAACAGAAATCAGATTGTTACTATGCGACGTGCTTACAGCTTTTGACCAACATAAAATTCTGTTCCTAGTCAATATTCTTGATATTTCCTACCATACTTATCTTATGAGGTTGTGTCTTTTCTGACATTTCTTTCAATATGAATAGGCTTGCATTAAGCCTACCTTAAGCTCATTCCTTTTATGAAGCTTCCTGCCTGTGGTCCAGACTGCCTTCCCTATCCAGTCTCACTAGGCTGAGTGTGATAGCAGAAGCTGTAGCATTGGGATACATGTATGCTCTGATCTTTCTTACATATTCTGTGCCTGTTCCTTTTGTCTGTTCAAACATATGGAAAGGAATGTGAAAACAGAAGCAAAGTTTTACAATTATTTGGTATCATTTTGAGAATGCTATGAAATAAAGGATAGATATTATGTCAAATGAATTAGGCATACCCCAGGAGAGTAAGTCTTCTCTCCATAAAATAATACTAACCTTGAAAGAGATAGATAATATAAAATTAAAAATGAAATAAATATGAAAACCATACAAAAAATTGAATAATGAAATAAAATAACCATGAAATAAAATTAGATAATATGAAACTATTAGAAAGGCTTCTCAGATTAGGTTCACAAACTTCAAATATCAACTATAACTTTATGAAGCTGTTTTATATATATATATATGTGTGTGTGTGTGTGTGTGTGTGTGTGTGTGTGTGTGTAGTTGTTTTGTAGTAGGCATATTTTCTCCAAGTATTAGGAGAATCATATTTTCTCATGCTAATCATTACATAAAACATCCTTGTTTATTAAGTAAAATTTTTAAGTCTGAATCATCCAGAAAGTATGAAAATATGAAAGTATGAAATACCCAGAAAGTATGAAAATATGAAAGTATGAAATACCCAGAAAGTATGAAAAAGGAAAGAAATGGCATATTTATCTCCAGATTTTGATAATTTTTTCTGAAATCTCCAGAGCTGGAGAGATGATTCAGTGGTAGAGAGCAATGTCTTCTCTACCTCAGGACCTAAGTTCACTACTCAGGACCCACATTGCAACTCACAACAGTCCTATGGCTTCAGGACATCTGACACCCTCTCCTGGCTTCTGAGGGCACCAGGCAGGAACATACTGCACAGACATATATGTTGGCAAAACACCCACACAAATAAAACGATAGAATAATTGTTAAAAGTTGATTTTCCCTATCAAGTCATATTTTCTTCGGTCACAGTACATCTGTCATTAGTTTATATGTCTGCTTCTCTTCATTACCCACTTCTAATTTAAGAGTAGTGAGTGTAGCTACTGTCTGGCATGCATCTTTGTATCTGTATATTAATTATCATTGTAACTTGCTCACGTTCATACATGAAGTAAAGACATCTCCAAGAAATATAACAGAAGACATGATCACTTTAGAAAAAGTCAACCAGACAATTTATATAGTTATTTGTCATAATTCTTAGCTCCAGAAGAGCTATATAACAACAAAACTTAAAAAGCAGAATTGTGGGGGTTTTCTGGATGTTTTTATAAACATAGAGTGGAATCTATACTGTTCTTGCAAGTTTCAAATGACTGAGAGAAACAAACACACCTTTAATTTGCTGTAAAAGAAATCCATCCTAAGAGAGCTACTATTGAGAAGCTTTGAGACGGCAGGGGAAGCAGATGCCCATCTCAGAGTCAAGCCTTTTGAGGTTAGTTCATTGCTACCGTACTGATCTTACTACTTGTAAAACAAAACGTCACGCGGAGTTCATGACTCATTTTTCACTTAAATGTTTATAATTTTATCTGCTTGATTTCAATCCAAGTTTTAATTTTTAAAACAAAAATGATGATGAACCATTTAAAGTCTATGGGATTAATTTTAAATTAATTTATAAATGATCACCTGCACAAGAGCTACACAAGATCAAGGCAGAACGTCTCCCAGTGTGATAGAAGAGGCCTCCCCAAGGCCACTCTCCTAGCTGAGGAGCTACTGGCCATTGGTGATAGTGATAAGAGGCAAATAACAAGTGGGAGGAGTCATTTATCATTGTGGGTGTGGCCACTGGTCAGTTGCTCGTTCCCCTTTGGTGGCTCCATAGTCCCATTCCTACGATTATCACTGACTCAGTAGCTGATACATAAAAGGCAAAAAAGACATGAAGTAGGGAGGAAGACATGATGTGGGCCCCAGGAGGAATAGTATAGGAGTTGTTGTTGATATGATCAGGGTCCATGGGACAAATGTATATAATTTTTAAAAATTAATAAAAATACTTTCAAGGCTTCTTAATCAATTTAAGTGAAACATAATGAAAGACTACTAGTGGGAAGATGGCCTAATCTCATTTCATTAGTTTTCTTAATAAACAAACAAACAAACAAACCCAGAAATAGTCAGGACATCCTTCCACATCTTCAGTGTTCAACTTGGTTTTGCCTGTGTTTGTGCTTTTTTTGTTTGTGCTACTTCTTTTGTTAAAACAAAACAAAACAAATACAAAAAACAAAAAACAAAAAACCCATTCCCAGTCCTTGGGGATTTCCATACACCAGGTTTTGATTATATTCATTCCCTTCCTCCAAGTCTTCTCCAATTCTCACCCTTCCCCACCCACTCAACTTAGTATCATTTTGTTTTAATCCTTCAAGATAAGTTTGCACTTTCCAGGAAATTCTGGGCATATGCCTGTGGTAGATTGAATATGCTTGGCCCAAAGAGTGGCAATATTTGGAGATGTGGCCCTGTTGGAGTAGGGGTGGCCTTGTTGGAGGAAGTATGGCACTATGGGAGTGGACTTTAAGACCCTTGTCTTAGCTGTCTGGAAGCCAGTCTTCTCCTAGCTGCCTTCAGATTAAGATGTAGAGAAATTTCAGCTCCTCCTACACCATCCCTGCCTAGATGCTACCGTGCTTCTGCCTTGATGATAATGGATTGAACCTCTGAACCTGTAAGCCAGCCCTAAGTAAATGTTGTCCTTATAAGAGTTGTCTTGGTCATGGTGTCTGTTCACAGCAGTAAAACCCTAACTAAGACAATACCCTTCCACAGGAGACCTTTTTACTTAGCAAGCACTACACTGTTAGAGAAAACCGTCTCTCGTTTTCTCCAACCAACTTGTTAGCTAGATTGAAGATATACACTGTAAGCTCTGAATATTTAAATTCTAGGAAACTAAGTTGGCACTTAAAATTGGGGCATCACATCTCGGAACTGACCAAAATGCAAGTAGAGAATAGCTCGACAACCACTGATCTTTCTAGCAAATGAGTTGTCACTGGGGACAAGAGATCATCCTTCATTGTGAAGTGTTTCCTATCCCTTTGCCCCTTAATAGCCCTTCACTTAGGTAGGGTTACGTTGTGGTAATTTAGAACGTTGTAGGCTATCTGTTCATCTTGTCACCTTCTAAAGTAGTAAATAGGTTTGCTTTCTCATGAGCCACATGCAAATGTGAGAAATTTGAGAAAGTATAACTTTGTTGAACATGACTAAAAAATTATCCTTATAGAATTACACTTATTCTAGATCATTCTTTCTGATAACTTCTTCTGAGTAAGTTGATGAGGTATTGAAATTCACACTAAATAAGGAGAACTCAAACTAAGCCAAAGATATGAAGGTGCTTTAGGTTTACAGGGTCACACCAAACAATGCATGATATCTGACATTTATTTTATAATTTAGTCTTGTTTTTTAAAAAATTCTTATTGGGGTAAAAAAATAAAAATAAGTATATGCATAAGCTCATTCTATAAACTACCCCATTTCACTTAGAATTCAGTAATTATGTTTCTCTCTCTAATATCTATATATGGATAAACATTATTTCTATTCAGTCATACCACTGTGATATTAAAGAAAGCCTTTGAGGCAGATAAGGTGTGCAGAAAATTTCAATAATATTATAGAGACTATTCCCAATGCATTACAATTGTGTTACATGTATTGTGTCTGCAGCTGTCTATATAAACTAATGTTTGAGACATAATGAATACTAATGCTTTCTGGAGGTAATTGTTCTATTATATTCAGAGTTCAGTAGTTAGGTTTATTAATATTATGCAGTACAGTGTTTTTGGTGAGGCAATCAAGTTTTCTCCAAAGTGAGCTACTTCAGATTACAGTGTTTATTGACTATCTGAATTGTAATTATAAGAATACCATTGAATTTTCAGGTTCCTGTGGTTAAAATATTCACTTACTGTGGAGTTCAGCTTCTATTACAAAAACCTTAGAGCCAGTGACCCTCACTTAGCAACGTTGGACTCAGACAATGTGCATTCTTCCCTGCAGCTTCTGCAATTATCAAGGCAAAACATTCTATTAGGTTCTTTAATCAATGTTTGTTTTCGACTTTCAGGCCAGCCACTCACGATAGTATATTTAGCAACTATAAGAGTAGTTTTAGGCTGCATTTGATTCCTATGGTTCCCAAGCCTTTTTTCTGGTAAGGACAATATGAATTCTCTGACTCTCCCTGGGTATACTTGACCCGGAGAGCTTAGCTCAGAGAGCTGTAGAAAGGAGAGATGAAGTGACTTAAAAAATATCCCAGTCCCCCTCCTGACAATGCCTTACTGATCCCTGCACTACAGGGACAGTCTGAGTGGTGGGAAAGCCTTGAGGCTCTTGGACATGACTCTAGTTGCTGTCACTCTCCTGTTTCTCCCTCTGTGTCTCGTATCTTTCTTTGAACTTTTACAGTCACGAGAATTGCAATTAATGATGGTTAAAAAAAAAATTAGCAATTCCAAGTCAAGCCTCAGTAGTTTCAAATCCATTTATTTAGTTGTAAAAATTTTCAACTAGTTTCAAATCACTGACTCAATTAAAGTTAAATGGTTATTCTTTTTGGTGGTTGTTTTGTTTCTTGATCATTTTTTTTTTCTTGGCTGCGGGTTGAGTCACTGGATTAAACTAATTTGTGTTAATATGAAAGCCTAAGCCTTGATTCTCCCTTTTTACACTTGACAAAGAGGTGATGGAAGACAATTGGGTAATGGAAGTTGGTCCTATAAAGAAAATGTCTAGGGCTGGAGAGATGGCTTTTCAGTTAACAGCACTTCTTGCTCTTGCAGAGGACACAACATTGATCCTCAGCATACAAAGCTAGTTCCCAATGACTAGTACCTCTTTTCAAAAGGATCTGATGCTCTCTTCCGACTTCTACAGGCACCAAGCACATGCGTGGAGCACACACATGCATGCAGACAAAATGCTCACAAATAAAATAAGGGGAATACATATCTAAAGGAGCAAAGGAAATACTAAGTGACCCATTATAGAGTTTGGTGGTGATTCATGTACAGATGTAAACTCCCCCAGCGTGGCTGAGTCTTTACTTTGATGAAAAACAAGAGACAGCTAGAATCAGTTGGGATACTTCAGAAGACCCCTGATCCATAGTCCTTATAATGCATCCTCAGACTTATTTATTATCATTTATTTATTTATTCACTCATTCCTGTGTGTGTGCACTGAGTGTGGATGTGGGTGTATGTTCCAATGTGTGTGAGTGGATGTATATGCCTGCTTGTATATGTGAAGACTTCAAATTGGCACTAGGTGTCCTCCTCAGTCATTTTTCAGTTTATTTTTGAGGCTAGTTCTGCCCCTGTACTTAGAATACAGTGGTTCTGGCTCATGTAGTCAGCCACCCTGCCCCAGGGATCTCCTGTCTCTATATTCTGAGAGGAGGAACGACAAGCACCTCTCACACATGCCCAGCTTTTATGGGTACTGGGGATTGAACTCTAGTCCTCACTTGTATATAGAAAACTTATCCACTGAGCTGCCTTCCCAAGCAGTTTTATTATAAGACTTTTAAAAATCAAATGGCAACAAAAAATAATATTTAATGACTAGTGACTTACAGTAGGAGAAAACAAGAGAATAAAATAATAAGACAGCAGAAGTTATCAGGAAATCCCTTACAGAACTCTCTTAAAAAGCAGAAAATGATTTTTATATGAACTTCTGCATCTTTATCTTGTAATATATTTTCTCTTAAGTGAAGGCACAGCTATATACCCCTCCCTCAAGAAACCAATCTATAAATGTATTCTGATTACAGTTCTCCTCCTCCAACTCCTCTGAGACTTTCCCCACCTCTGTTCCCATCCAGATCTACTCCGACTCTTTCTTTTCTTAGAAAATAAACAGGTATCTAAATAATAGGATAATAATAGGATAAGATAAAAAGAGAAATGGGAAAAAAAAAACAAACAGAAGAAAAAGAGGCAAAGAAAACACAGAAGGCCTATATAACACACAGAAAAACACACATTTTTACAAACAGGAATTCTGTAAAAACACAAAACTTAAAGTCATAATATATAATCTATCTTTTAAAGTAGATGCTCTAAAACAATTATATATTACATAAGTTTAAAATACGAGGTATGAAATGCAGAGTACAGCTCTGAATCCCTAGCAGCAGAGACTAACTTTGTGGTTTTCTATGTTTTTATTTTTTTTTCATTTGCTGGTGATATTAAAAGATCTTTAAGAGTTGAGTCTGTTTTATTTTGAAAGACAGTGGTGGCACATGACTTTAATCCCAGGACTTCAGAGGAAGGCAGATATCTCTGAGTTCGAGGCCAGCCTGGTCTACAGAGTAAGTCTACGGACATCTAGGGTTACACAGAAAACCCTGTCTTGAAAAGCCAAAAGTAAAAGTCAAAAAGGCTGTTTCATTTCAACTTCATATGCTGTATGTAATTCCACACTGAATTTCAAGATTCTATTTTGTCAGGAGAACTTTATCTTCAAACAAAGAGAGGAAGCCAAGGGCACAAATAGATGGGACCAGTTCAATTTGTAGGTAATGAGGAAACCCTGAATATTCAGTTTGTCTCAGTCCCATCCATTCCTTCTTTCTGTTGGTATCAGAGTCCTCTATGTGTGTCCCTGGGAGTTTGGATGCAGTATCTTGAAATGCTACATTCATGATGGAACCAGCATAGGTGTTCAGAGTCTAAGAATGGACAAGAAAATATGGTACATATACATAGTGGACATAACTCAGCCATAAAAGAGAAAAAAGTGATGTTTGTAGGAAAATAAACGTAACCAGAGATAATCATTAAATCAATAAAGCCAATTGCAGAAGATAGATACCATAAGTTTTCTCCTATTTGTGGTTTCTAGATTTAAAATATATGCATAAAATTATAAATATACATAAGTATGTATATGTCTACATGCCTGACATTAATTCAGATGTATATTGGTAAAGGAGAAAATGGAGAGGAGGGGAAAAACAAAGTCTAGGGATGCTATCAGATGAGAATATGCTAAATATATTATATATGGAGAACTGAAAACTTGGAAGACAAAAGGAGTAACTTAGTGACCAAGATCTAGATGCAACAGCACAGATTTTTCTCTAGTTGAATTCATCATATGGACATCAGCTCATTAAGTATTATTTTTACTCTTGGGGAAAAAAAGCCAGCATGTGGGACATTAAGAAGAGTACATAGAAATATTTAAAATAACCCTGGCCTTTATTTTTCTTTTGTCTTACTAAATGTAAGAATGTTTAAATTTTTTCAAAAAATTGAAATAAAGTATATCTTACACTGGGCCATTTACAATTATGATTAAATATGGAGTCTAAAAACAAGAAAAAAAGATGTCTCTTAGCCCTTTGTGCACAGTAAGATCTTTTTATAAAGATAATTAATTCTTGAACTAATATTGAAAATATTCTAAGTTACCATCTTAATTTGTCACTGAGAATCAACCTATTTCCCTCCCCCTCCATTTCCGTTCCACCTAAACATCTGACCTGAGACAGCCTCTCAGTGAATTCAGCCCACAGCTACCACAAGAGTCATTTGTGTGAACTTCTGGCAAAGGCCTCAGAGTGAGCGATAGAAATTCAATGACACTGATGCTGAGCATGCAATCTGCTTCTACCATTTTTCCCTGTGGTTGGCATGGATTAATAGGCTAAGGCAGGAGATGTGCATAGCACAAATTGAAAATAATGGAGCATTTTGTACTAAAGGACTAAGAGTGTATTAACTACCGTATGTGGAATGGCAATGGTGAACAGTCTGGAAGAAAGCATGTGGCAGGCAGATATAGACCATAGCAGCTTTAGGACAATTATGGCTCAACACCTAAGACTCTAATAAAGATGAGACCCTCCTGAGGTTTGTGAGTTTATAGTAACTCCACAATAGTGTTATAGATTAGTCTCCATGTGGCACTCATACACATTTACAAAGGTGGTACTCATTAACAGCTCGGGAGAAATGGTATAAACATTCAGTGGAACAAACAAAAGAATGCAAGTATCATGTAAATTGTTAACTCATTGTAAATAAAAGATAAGTCATTTTTTCCCCACTACAGTGTGGTTCTATAGATTAGGTAGTTATCTCTTAAACACACTCATTCAAAATTCAGAATGGAAACATGATTGTCAGTCATTCAGCAAACATGTTCAGGAAGCATATTCAGTGTCTACAGAGTAGGCATTCATGAGCCAAATACCTCTAGCTTTGTAAAAAATAATAATGGTAGAGGAGAGATAAACAGGAAAAAGCGACAAATAGAAAGCAGCTACACTCATTCAAGGGTAATGTACCTCTCTGGTAACTGTTTCATCAGAATGAAAAAAGAGGGGTGGGGATATATGAAGTCTAGATAATGAATCTGTCAGTGCTATGACTGCCCAATACAAGGACCATGGACTATGGACCATCAGAGCTAAAGGCTGACTTCAAGTCCTCCAAAATTACAAATTCTCTGAAAATGTGGACTGAACCTGTAGAGCTCCTGCCTTGCTGAGTTTTTCCCCCCTTTTTTCTATGATAAAATAAACTGACCAAAACAGCATAAGGGAGAAGGGATTTGCCGTGACTCATAATACAAGGGTACATCAGATACAGTCCATCACAACATTGAAGTCAAGACCATCCAAAAGGAGAGGGTGATGAATCACTGCGCAGTGGTGTGCAGCTTTCTCTCTTGCCGTTGACACAGAAGATCCTAGCCAGGGAATGGTGCCACCCACAGTGGGTGGGGTTCTTATCTACAGTAATGCATTCAATATAACCTTGGACAACTGTGCCTATTGGCCCATCTCCCAGGTGATTCTGGATTCTGTCAAACTGACAGGTGGCCCTAACCACGAGACATGCCTGTCTAGTGGTAGGAATTCTGTATCTGAAAGGTTTCACAGGAGGTATCTCAGCCTTATTTTTTTGTTTTAGTTTTTGATTTTTTAACATTATAATATGTCTAAACCTTAAAACATGCTTACAGAATTTCAGATTTCGAAAGATTTCAGATTTTGGAAATTTAGATTAGACATGATTAAACTGTATTACTATTTTTATAGACATTAAAAAACAGTGTTGTATTGGGTGTGGTAGTGTATTCCTGAAATGCCAGCAATAGGCAGGGTAAGACTGGAGCATCTGAAGACTGATGGATCTGAGACTATCCTAGGTACCATGGTAATGAGGAGAGGAGAGAAGAGCAGAGCAGAGCAGAGGAAAGAGATAAAAGAGGAAGGGATAGACAAATACATATTAAAGGAAAGAATGTACTAATTCTATGCAAATATTAAATGATACATACTTTAGGAGAAAGAGAAGGCCATTAATGACAGGAATTGAGACAATCTAGTAGAAATTACAAAGAATAAATGAAAGTAAGTTTCAAGTTTGTGCTTATAGGAGAGTAGTTCTTCACAAGGAACTTGCAGACAGACCTGGGAGTTTTCTCAGGCCTCTTCTACTCTGCAAATTCACTTCCAGTATCTCAATAAATATTAGAAAATAAAGAAGATCCAGCTAATCATTTTCCCCAGGGCAGTTACACTGGGCGCCTCTGGAAATTGTTGTGGGTAAGGAGAACAGGTTATGGGGAGCATGGAAGCTCTCCATTAGGTTCAAGGAGATCACTTAGCTCAGAGGAATGATCAGGCATCAAACTGCACAGAAAATCCTGCCTGCCAATAACTAAAACAAACTATTTCAAAATTTAGAAATGGAACTGGGAATGTTAACATTACAAAGGTTCCACAGTGTCATGTGTACATACATACATATACATAGGATACATATATATTTTAATAACTTTAATAAATATCTGGTATTAAGGATCTATTATATGGAAGCATTTCTTTTGTTAATTTTGTGCAAATTCAGCATTAACACCATTAAAACTCTAAATGAGCACTTCTGGTGTGCAAATGCCTGCTAAGATTAATACACAAAACCGTGATATCTCTCAACTGTCTCATTAACATGATAACAGGCCCAGAGGAGTTTCAAATCCCTTAACACAGAAAAGACATATATCCTCCCATTTTTTTGTTCTTACTACCATAAAAATGGAAATTAAACCACATAAAAATTCTTTCAAAAATATCAAGGGTCCAATCCAGATACATAAAATACTTTTTTTAATATTAAACTACACAAGCCTTGTTGCGATGCTACTAAGAAACTGACTGATAAACACACACACACACACACACACACCACACACATGCACACACAAACCCAACACAAAATCGGAGAGGCCTCTACAATTAGTTTCTATATTATCCCAAAGCCTACACATATTTCTGGCTGTTGAAGAAATCAAGAAATCCTGAATTGTCTGCTATATTAAGCAATCTGTTTTCTGGACAGACTAAGAACTACGTGCAGGCAAGAGATGGACTTTCAGAAATCTAATTGTACATTTGCTTTGAATGGTTCTCCCTTAAAGCCAGACATAATGCTATTGCATAGAATCCTTTTGTGATCTAATAAGGAAGAAAATAAAAACAGTTTATGCTTTGGTTATGGGAGCTATGCTTTACGATGTCACTGCATGGTGACAACTTCTTGTCCTCCTGTCAGTGCCTGTCCTTTAGACCATACTGCAGAAAAGCAATTTTCTGCCTCAAAAGCACTCTATTTTTTTAAAGTTTGTCTCTGGGCAATTTTCAGGTCTACTGGAGCTGTGCGACTGTATACAGATGAGAAAGACCCAAAATAGGGCAATTTATTTGATTCCTCCTCTTCAAAACATTTAGCTAAGATTGCACATCCAACAGAGAAAACCCAAAAGGAATATTCAGTAGTGACCCCCGATGACATATATCCCTGTTGTAATTTTGCATTAAACATAGTTTCTAAATAAAATGGATAACCTCAAGTTGCTGGTTGTTTAATGTAAACCTTTGACTTCTACAGTCTTCTTAGGATATTAAATAGCTGGTTTTCTACTATTGAAAACATGGAGGCAAACCAGTAGAAACTATGTAGTTAAATACAGCTTGTGGAGTTTTCAGAGGAAGGTATCACTTAATTTTAACTGCTCTGTTTATTGGTTATCTTGGTTGAAGAGTAAAAGGGCAGCTTGGTTCAAACACATCTTCATGCAAGGTTCAGCTGTAGGTAAGTTCCCACTTAGCAATGCCTGGAGTGACCACAGTCAAAGCCTCCTCATGTAACTCTGCCTAACACCATACAAAATGTGTCTCAGTCTCTTCCTCTAATAAGACAACAAGTTTACTTACAATAGTGCCTGGTCAAAGAACTAACTTAAAAGTTGTCAGATTTTAGACAACCTTGCTGATACATTTTTTAAAGGCATATGGCCTTGGATAATTTTAAATTCATTAACTCTGTTCATGCTAAATTCTCTTCCTCGGTTTTTCATCAGCTGTGATGACATCATCACTAGGCCTTATCTTTGTTCTTAAATATGTTCTTATATTTCACATGGTACAAGAAGCAGGTGATATTAAAAATGTTCTTGCTATCAACTAGTAAACTGTGGCCAGAATTTAAGATGTTTCAATTAGATAAATGTCATGATTACAAATGTCCATCTAAGACAAGTGACAGGCAACTTCTTTGGGCTAGCATTTGCTCCCTGTGTACTTCTTTATCTTGATATGATTTATAATATATTATATGTATTATATAATACAATATATTATATATAATATCTGTATGATATTCTTTTTCTTGCTTTCATTTCTCTTTTATTCTATATATTGAGAATCCCAGAGCTATTTGTTTATGTTAACCGATTCTTATGATAAGTAGGAAAAAAAAGAAGAAAAGAAGGAAAACAATTAATATCATATACTCGGAAAGAAATTAAACAAACAAAAACAATCTTCAAGCTCAGAATTTGTACAAGGTTCTGTTTTATTTTTAATGCATTTTTTAGTGTGACATAAAAGCTTCGTTAAGTTTTCACAAGCATCATAAATAACATTATTTGAAGGCAGGATTCTTAATACTCCTTCTTTATCACATGTGGGATCCTAGACTATATTTTGTGTGCTTCACCAATTCTCATAAGACAGCTTTTCAACTTTGTCTGGTCCAGCCTGAGGCTTTGTCACTGGGGAGAAACTGACCTTCAGCTGGTCTCTGATGACCTCATTATAGCTAAGCCCAAGGGCCAGTCCAATTTTGATACCTCATCTTTCCAACACTTCTTTGCAGCATTTGTCAAGTTCAACCATATCCTGTTTCTCAAAATGCTTTCTGACCTGAGTCCCTCACTCTTAGTTGCATCCGGTTTTCTTCATGACGTGCAAAATCTCTATCTAGCCACTCAGTCTTCACAGTCATGCATAGCATCTCATGGTAAAAGTCTGTAAAGTACTTACATTCTCCCCTTCCTCCCACCACTCCCAGTTGTCTTTCTCTTCCTCCTTTCCTTCTGCCCTTCCTTCCTTCTTCTCACCTACAACAAGGTGCTTAATTAAAATGAAATGGGAACCAGAACTTCTGTATGCTCTAATGTATATAACCATGGTCTAACAATGGCCATATCTTCAATCTGGCAGCATTGACCTGTTTCTACAATCCTTTCTTTGTAAAGAATGATGGGTTTTTATTGTTTGTTTATTTTTGTCTTTGTTAAAACAAATTTAGGCAGCCCTAGTAAGTCATTTGTTCACATAACTCCCCCCTCCACGCATATATACCACGTGGGTCCTGGGGATTGAACTCAGACCATCAGACTTGGTGCTAAGTATATTTTCTTACAGACCCATTTCATGGCCTCACACATTTCTTTCAATGGATACTGTTCTTTTTTCAAGCCATTTCTTCATATGTTTCCACTGCAAATACAGCTATCAAAATCTAAATGTGATGTATTTCTTCAACCAGTGTTTGTTTAAAAACAATCAAGATGCTTCATTTCAAAGCAGCAATGAGTTTTTAAGCCATGCCATCAAAAACTACTCCTCTCGAAAATCAAACTATGTATATAAATAAGACCTGACATGTAAATCTATTTTTTCTCGATTTTGTTTTGTCTTTATATAACTATGTAGTTCTTAACATCGCTCGTTTCTTGCAATTCAATTAGATTACAATATAATATTAAAAGATTATATTGTATATATTTATATCTTCAGACTCAAATGCTCAGGGTGTAAGTATCATTAGGATCAACTTAGACATGGAGCTTCACCTTAGCTAATTGTTTCAACTTCACCCTATGGCTTTGTGCAGATGTAGTGGATTAAAATACATATATATATATATATATATATATATATATATATATATATATATATATATACTGATCTGAGTCTGATGCATCCTTCTATCTATTTGTCTACCCATTGAAAAGTAGTACACCTGAAACAAATCAGTAGAACCATAAAGAAGAATCACAGCTCACACAAAGATCACAATTTGAGTAATTAAGGGCCGTTTGGCTAATCAATAGAGATTCAGTGTTTGGCTTCAAACAATGTAGGAACAGAAGGCAGGGGTGACCTGTTTCATTCTCAGTAGATTAAAAATAATCAAAAGACAATTCAAGAAGTTACAGCAGCAATGCTCTTGATTTCTGACTTTGCTTCACACTATCCAATTATGCAAGTTACCCTCACCTCACTGTGGATCTTCTAAATGATGGAAAAATTTCATGCAGTGGCTGGAGCCATCAGTCAAGCCTCAGTGGTCACTGAGTACTGTCAGGGTAAGGCCCCACTGCATGAGGCTGCAGGATTCGTTTTAGTTTCTTTAAAAGTAATACTATGGTGGTGTCAATCAGACGTTATCAGGAGGAAACGGAAAGAAGCCAGTGATGCATAAATTTACCTAGCCTGAAATCCTTTCTTTTTGGGAGAAAAAAATAGTTGAGCTTTGTGGCTCATTTGCATTGGTGGTTTACTTTTGGACAATATATTTCACTTTAGCATATGTATGCACATGAAAATACTGGGAAGAGAGGAATGAAATCAAAACTCCTCCCAACCATGCAGGGCATGGAATGCAATCACCTTTACCTTCACAGGAAACCAAGAGTTGACTTTTTTTTTTTTGTCAGCATGCATGTCTGAGGTATACACGTAATTCAAATGATTTTTCTGTAAGCACCTTTAAAAAGATATTCAAATAGTTTGATGCTTCGTAAGACAGCAGAAACTGCCTATCAGGAACTTTCTGGTTCACTTTCAAAACGCTGAGATGCTTTGTTGTTCAAAGTATTCGTCTAATACAGTGTGTTTGTAAAGTGTCAAAGCAAACAGAGGCTTTGGTCAAATACTTCTAGACACCATCTGACTCGTCTCCTGCATGGACTGACTAACCCACTCCACTTCTAATTGAATGAAACACTGTGATTCTTTCCTGGTGTTACTATGGCTTTCTGGCTTGTTTTTAAGGGACCCCTTGTTCTCTTAGTACCCAAGGTTGTTTGGTATCAGTTAATGCTATCCTCAGGCCCACCTATACCTCCAATATTTCATTTTTCCTTGACCAATATTAAAATCAAAACCCAAGTTTTAGTCCTGCTATGGAAATTTATCTTTTGGAACCATTATTCCTATTTCTTTCAAACATAAAATCACACAAAATCATGTTTCCTATCATAGCCATCCTCTGGTCCAGGGTCCTATAGTCATGTGGGTGGCAATGATAGTTACAGGATTATGGACACAGAAATACTGCTGGCCATGGGCCTCATGGCCCCAATTTTCTTTGTTCTTTTTCATAGCCATCCTTTCTAGGCTCTTTGACAAAGGGGTCCCTGTGTAATTGTGGCCTAGCAGTCAAATACGTGTGCTACCACAATGGTCTAACTTATATGCTGCTCATTAGCATCCTCCGTCACTCCTCCTGCACTAGAGAGCTGGAATTACAGTAGCAACACATTTGGTGATTAGATCCCTTTCTTCCTGTAATGCCCTCCTCTCTTCCATCTTAATATCTAAATACTCCACATCACGCAAAGTTAGGCTGTGACATAAATTCACTGTGAAATAATTTCCTGTGACACACAGCCCCTGGCTATGTTTCTTCAGATGGCACTAACAAGTTTCCTAGTTAATATTCAACTAACACTCCATAGGTTATGCATTGTCCTATGTTATGAGTACCAGCTATTTAATTTGGAAAGCCTAGACAAGATGAAATGAAGGAACTTCAATTTAAAGATTGTTAGCCAGGCAAGATGGCAACAACTGAGCATTAAACCGACCATGGAGCTTTGTATAAAGCCCTCTGCGACTGCTCAGCTAGCAAACACAGCTGTGAAAAGCCAACTCATTTGTTGTATTACATCATTATTAGATACTGAAATACATAACTTATAGTAGATATAGGTTCTCATTCTGGATCATAAGTACTCTGGTGCAAACATCTGATATTTGTTTTTCCACAGGAGTGCTAACTACTACATGATAACTATACAATAACGGAATTGTCATGTAATTATATCATGGCTCGCAAAGCAATTTTGTCATTCGAATTGTAACAATTCTGTAGAAAAAATTTATAACAACATCATATAAAATAAAAACATATACTTTGTCCCTAAAAAGAATGACAATTCTGCAAGCTATATGCATAGCACCTAGTTTTGAAGTAGTCATTATATTATTTTTATTTTAAAGATATGTATGATATTAATTTACTGAACTCATGTTACTTTGAGTGGTTTTTGTTATTGTTGTTTTGGTTTGCTTTTTTTTTTTTCCTTTGAATGAGTCTCCGTTATATCTCAATGTGCCTGTAAAGGTTTTGTTTTTTCTTTGAATGAGTCTCCATTGTAACTCAATGTGCCTGTTAAGGGAATTCATGCTGTATTTCTCATCACTGCTAGTCAAACTGCAGCACATGTCCTGGACCAGTGCAGTAGCTTTTGGAGAGTCAGAGAAAATATAAAGAGAAGAGAGGAGGAAGCAGCAGGTGAGAAAGGACATCAAGACAAACAGTTTCCTTTGGCCAGCATCTTCAGAAGCTTCTGAAAGGGACCCAACATGTCAGGCTTCCCTTGTCACATGTCTTAACTTGAATGCTTGAGCTGGGGAGACTGCAGAGCACAGCAGATCGTCTTATTGGATGGCGTTCAACACATGACACAATATGGCTCCCCTCTTAGAACTAATAAAAAATAAGTGGAAAGACTTTCCTCCAGAGAGATGGACTGTTCATCTTCATTCAGCCTTTCAAAGTGCTTCCCTCTCAGGGTGACAGTGCTAAGTATGGCCTATAAATCCATCTCCGGCTTGCCTTGTGACAGTTATAGTATATTATAGCTTTTGTTGCCCTGAGCCATACTCTAGACTAACCCTTGCTAAAACTATTACTGTAGATTTTTTTAGTACCTCCAACAAAAATGTCACCTTTGAAGTTATTTTCCTGCGAAATTCAGACTGCATTAATCTTGCTTTCATAGGTATTTGAAGTTTAGGCTTCCCTGAGTTCAAATCATTTCTCACGATACTAAAATAAAAATCAAGCTATATAACTTAGATGTATCAGGAGCAGTTGGAGACTGACTAAAAATAGCCTTGAACATCACTTTTAAGTGCAAAAATGGCAATTGAAATGGAGGAAAACCAAGGGAGATATTTCCCTCCATAACTGCGTTGTTACAGGGATGTCTACAGTTTCATGTGTCTCCCAAAAATGTTTGTCTCACACTTTCTTCAGACATTGCTGAATTATCAGCTGATTTTATTTTGCGAGTGCTTTGTAAAAAGTTCCTTTTAGTATAATGACTTAGAAAATGTTTCATTGTAAAGAAATTTGCATAAAACTCATTTTAGGTTTCTTTCCACAATCAGACACAGGGACCAATCTGGCATTGTCTGGATGACAGAGGCAAACTCCCGATTTGAAAGGCAGGAGTTGATTTTTTTCCCTCATCTATTTTGGTTCCAAGATGACCACATACTTATCAAGCTTTGTAATGACTTTTTATTTTTTTTTGTTACACTTTCAGGTATTCTAAAAGTTACCTTTTTCTTGAAGAAGTATTTGTGTAATTAGTTATCAAAAATGAGATACAGTAGTATTTCTTCTGTTCATAATGCCATGAGAAATTGGAGGCAATCACGAACATTCAAATGCAAGCTGCTCTTCTCTGGACACCAGACAATGAAAAGCTAGATAAACAGAGCTTTGGGAAAGTGCCCGCAGATTGCTTTTATTTTCACAATGGGAGTTGAAACAAAACAACCATTTTCATGTGCACTGGGGGGAAACTGACTTGAAAGTCTCTGCAGCGTTTCAAAAGTCAGACAGTAGAGTTCGGGGTACAGTAGTTCATTTCGGACACTTGTCTAAGCTCAAAGAATATAAAACGTGAGAGGTGATGTGAAATTAAAATGAAAGGTGAAATTGAAATAAAATATAGAATAAATGTTCATGTAAAACAGCCTAAAATGAAACACAGCAAGACATAAATTATTAGGCAATTCGTCCAAGTAACTATTCGCAACAGAATGGAAAATGTCTATATTAATTAATCAATTAGTTAATTAAGAAGAGGCCATGAAACAATAGGATTTTGTGTTTGTAAACAGGTTGTTCAAATTGTTCTAACTCCCAGTTCTTCAATAATGACGTTGAAGAGGGTCCAGTCTGATAAATATTACTTTTGTCTTAACATATCTCCATACATTCTAGAAATACTGATATAGATAAATCCATACACGTACACACACATACACATGCACACACACACATATCACACACACACACACACACACACACACACAAAGTACCAGAGGAAATTTTGGCTAGGTCTGTCTTTCCCTGTACTCAGAAAAATAGTTACAGTTATCTCTGGATAATTAGTTTTACTTTACTTTCTCTGGGTGAGTGGATGGAATGGATTCATTTCTTAGTAATGTGCACAAGTATGTCTATGAAAAGAAGTACGCTGTCACAACAATGAATAATTATTCTAACCCCTCATATAGATCAGTGTTGGTCTGAAGCTTCTCTGCTGAAACTCAGACACTTACCTTTAGCTACAAGTAGTGTCCTTGCATGTATGTAAAGGACAATAGCACCCATGATGGGCTTTGGTACCCAGGCACTGGACTAGAGGGTTCTCCTTGCAAATCTAGGATTTGGTCACTATCTCACCTTTGCGTGGGAGGGATTTGAAGCCCAACATCTGGGAGAAGACATATTTACTAGTCATACCATAGGTTTTGACTTCAAAGAGAAATAATATCATAGATAAAGTTTAGTATCTGTTTCCATGGTGTTTGGTAGAAAATCTTATGGAATATATCATAGGCTTGAAAGCCATTTATAATAGTGGACCCATGAAAACATGCAGACCCTCAAACAAGATGAAAATTCTCTTCATTTCACTTTCAGATATTAAGAACATAGTCAAATTAAAGAGTTGTATAGTATATTAAAAGTTGTACTTGTAGGTTAATTCTGGAATATAGCTTGCAGTTAAATGCCATGGTCTCTTTCTTGTTCATGTATACATATATATTCATTTTTAATATTTTCCCTGCTGTATTTTTGACCAAGAAAAATGAAGCTTCCATTTTCTGTGCCTTCTGTTATAAATCGATATTCCGACTTAAGATGCTGAATTTTACAAACCCACCTATTTCCATATTGGTCAGATTCATGGTTCATTCAATCTAGTTAGAGAATTCTCTCCCTATTATGTGAATCTCTATTCTTTACCTGTCATTGCTTATCATTTTTTCCCTCTTGGACCTATACCACATTTCTCTTTTGTTTGTTTTGGTTAAAAGGAAAGTAGAAAGGGTGGAAAAGAAAAATAACAGCAACAAAAAGTAACAGAGAAAGGCAAAGGAAGGAACCAAGTCTGTGAGGAAAGACTAAAGAACAATGAAAAATTAATAGAAAAAAGAAAATAATGAAGAAT
>CM052719.1:37044549-37117221 GCA_028551405.1 Uromys caudimaculatus
GGAGGAGGAGGAGGAGGAGGAGGAGGAGGAGGAGGAGGAGGAGGAGGAGGAGGAGGAAGAATGGAGAATAACCTGCCTCCCTGAGTTAGCATTACAGAAGCCAAGGGACATCATAGGCTTGTTTTACTTTATAGTTTATCTTATTTACTCCTCTCTTGACCCAGTTTCTCTCTCTTGTTTAAATTGTGCTGTTCTGGAATTCAAGTGCCTTTCTTTTATTTCAGAGTTGAGAACTGAACCTAGGGGTTCGCAAAACTTTCAGTCTGGAGAAGTGGAGAGTAGAGGACCAACAGTTCTTCTGCCCCTGTTGAAAAGGGAAGCCCCAGGCAAGATATAGGACCAAAGTATTCGTGCCCTATGTTCTCTCCTGCATCTGAACTCGGGCTCAAGTCGCTCCCACCTGCCTAAATCTCAAAATCTCTTCTGCAACAGAAGAAACATTGACAATTCTTGAAACTCGTCTAGGTACACTATGGCATGTGGCACACGCAGCAAGTGTTACTTAAGCCAAAGCATTGCTTCACGGCGATCTTGGTTTATGCTAACAATTTGACGTGACCAGTGATGAACAGGGACCAGAATCCGACACGGGGTGGAAGGTTACAGGTGGTTGGAGACAGAAGCCATTCAACCTGCACAATTTCCTGGTTATCATGATAGGAATCCCAACTTCCACATTCCAGTTGTCCTGACCCCGCTCTCCCAATCCTCCAGTAAGTCAGAACACAAGCAATGCCAGCATAGGCTCTGTATCATCCTCTTCCTCAACCTTAAATGCGAAGCACCAGGAATGGCTGGAACGCTCACAACTAGAGAAAGTGTCCATAGTGACCAGAGCCTGGACCCCTCAGCCCCAAGATGTCCTGGCCCAAGCTCTTACCTCTTGCCTCATGAACTCTAACGCTGAGATAGTTTCGGCAGCCCTCTCCTGTTTCATCTGCAATGTCTGTATATGCTACACCCTTGAGGAGGGAAGGTGCTTCCTACAGCACCCTCAGCACCACATAAGGAGGAAGGATTAGTGATGACTGTGATTACTACACCATTTATAGACAATTTTGCACTAAAGCTTTGTAATTATGTACTTTGCTGTGTTGATGAGACTTGGTATAAATATGTATTTGTTCGATTGGTAATTGTTTAAACAAGGTAGAACTGGATCTGTTAGAAGTGTGCCTTCTGAAGTTTGAATTGAGAATTACCATGATTGGCCTTTCAAAATCAACAACAACAACAACAACAACGAAAGCTACGTGAAGCTCTCTCTTACATGCTAAGGTTTGTTAAGCATCAGAGGACACAAACACATTTTATTTTCTTCTATAAATTAAATATTTAACCTACTACTGGATTATTTCAATTTTGTGTGTAGAAGTTATATGGTGGACATTTATTGTTAATTTTGGGTCTCTGGATTTTCTGCTCTATTCTATATTTGAGAAAATTTCTGATTTATGAAGCATAGAGGAAAGAGCCTCCTTAAGGACTATATACCCCATATAGCCCAAGTAAGTATGGAGCTGCATTCCCACTGATCTGTGCTCACAGGACTCTAGCTACAAGGGGGTGTAACATCTTCCACCTGCTGCAATTTCAACATTCATTATTATGCCCACACCGGGTGACTCGCAGCCGGTGCCTGACCACGCTGCAGCACCAACAGCTGGTGCGTGCATTGCAGAGGCACGCGGTGCTTCCTCGGAGACTATCTCAGTGCTGTTCTGCCACAGACCACTCTCAGTCCTTTCTCCATTCCTTCTTTCCTTGCAGAGGTGACAGGCTCAGATGTGGGCTCCATGCTCACCCTCTTTCTTCTCTGCTTATCTTTCACACATGTTTTCTCCAATACATTTTAAACATCTTTAATCCTACTTTGTCATCTGTCTCCTGGAAGATCCAAACCGGCTATGACACTCCTCAAATTTATGGCAGTTGTCATGGAATCCCTGCTGCCCCACCAGCAAAGGTCAGTGCGTTTCATTAAAGAGGGCTTTTTTCTGACACACTCAGGCAGAAGCAGGCTCCAGCACCACGTGCCTCCTATGACAAGGTATTATGAAGAGCCAAGATCAATAAATCTTTTTCAAATGCAAATAGTTGGTTAGTGTCCAGGCAAAACACACAGAGCCAACATTAAATGTCATGTAGGCTGTGGAAAGTTTTTTCCTGACTAAAATAGACATTTACCCCCCCCCCCCCGAATTCACAGAAGATAAGTAAAAACCAGGCCAGTGTAGTAAATCAGGCAATAGCATGTCACAACTTATCAGAATTGGCTTTGTCCCTCATGTTGCGTGTTGAACGTGTCTATCATAGTATTCATGCCTTTAGAATCATTGAATTCCCTATATGGAATAGATAAAACTCACAAAGTTATAAATTCACAATTTTGTCTCCATAGGGTGCTTATTTGGTTGTTTCAAACATTGAACTTTTTCCTTAACGACTTAATTATGTGTAGACATGCATGTCTGTGTGGGGCTCTGTGCATAGGAGGACAGTGAATTCCCTGGAGCTGGGATTAAAGACTGCTATGAGTTACCAGACAGAGGTGTTAGGAACCAAAACCAGGGTGCCTGTAAGAGCCGGAAGTGGTCTTGACTGCTGAGCCATCTCTTCAATTTCAGCCTTGGTCGTCAAAAGGAGATGATGAAGAGACAAAATTATAATTCACATAGATGCATAGTAACAGTAACAGTGTGCCATTCCCTAGTTCATTGGACGATTTCCGTTCACAAGCCGAACAGATACTAGGCTTGACTGAAGAACATTAATCACCAATGAATTTCTCTATAGCGTGAGTGTGTGTGTGTGTGTGTGTGTGTGTGTACATTTATATAAGAAGAGGCCAAAGTCTACAACATGTGCCCTCCTTAGTTACCACACAAAGCTTTAAGATAGAATCTCTCATTGAAGCTGGTGATTCCAATTTGGCTGGCTGTCCAATGAGCGCCAGGGATCTGCCTGTCTCTGTTTCTCAAGATCTGAGATTACAGGTCCTCACTGCCATGTTGGGCTTTCTATGTGGATGCTAGAGATCTGAATTCACATGCTTGTGTCTGTACATCATGGTTCTAAGATACTCTTGCACTGCCTAGCCATTGTGCCTCCTCTTTTCTCTGATGTTTATACATTTCTTAATATAAACTTATCAGTTTCCATTTGAAATCTGAATATTATTTGTTCAAATAATAAATTTCATGTAATATCCAATATCCTCAGAACCTATGCCCATGTGGGCATCTTGAAAAGCAATCTATAAGAACTATAATTACAAATAAAGTCTTTCAAAATGACCATTCAAAAAGGATTGTGAGGCAGGTGCCTGTGTCAAATGGTCTTAAATCAGAATTTCTTTAGTATTCTGCAGGAAATATATGTTTATTTAAAGTGTCATAATTTAGATTTCAATGTCTATATCTGACCTTCTGCCTCTTCTTTTCTCTGATGTTTATACATTTCTTAATATAAACTTATCAGTTTCCATTTGAAATCTGAATATTATTTGTTCAAATAACAAATTGTATGTAATATCCAATATCCTCAGAAACTATTAGCTGGGTAATACAAAATTTTCTTCTGGCATTGACCCAAATATCATCCAATTGAGTTGGTGTATATATTACATATACATAGAATGTGACTAGAGTACCATGCTTTGAATTTAACTTCAAATGCTGATGGTCATAGAACATGAGGCAGGAGGAATCTACAAATACTTATATTAAAAGACATACTCCATTTATAGTACACATGGACTTGGATGCATAAAAAGAATTGAATCCTATCATTGCTCTCTGAATGAACTTAGACACATTTACATGACTTGGTTGGATTCTTTTTTTATGCGACACAGAGATAATCATTTCAACTTCATGGCTCATTGAAAGATTAATTGAAATAAAATATGTAAATATGAAAATTACTTATCACAGACTAGCATAGTCACATTCTTCTTAATCTAGGTTCTTAGTGAGTGCTCAAAATCAATGAATACTATTGCAATTAAAGAATCTTCTCTTTAAAATCTTGTTCTTACTATAGTACATAGATTCATCCACTGTAGAAAAATCATAGGGACTGTTCTAAATATATTTCTACTAGACCTATCATATGCCAAATATAATTTTGGATCAAATCCAGCTTACATTCTGTTTTGAAAATAAAGATTTATTGAAACATTGTCACATTCATTTATTAATATGTCTATGGCTGTTTTTGCAATGCAATAGAGTAGATTAGTGGATTTCATCATAGATGAATAGTTATCATAGTCAAAATATTTTCCATATTTTTACAGAAAGTGTTTGTTGACCTCTCTAAAAAGTTAGAGTACAGCGAGCAGAAAAATCAAGCTAAAGCCTTGGGTTCTATAACAAACCGAATTTTTATATGCATTTTTCTACTAAGAACTGAGAAACACTGCTTCAAAATGGTATTAATATCAGATACAATGAAGGAAAATACACAATTATGTGGTATGGATGAAGGCATCTACATAGAATTGTGCTGACCAAAGGGCAGTATGACCAAGAAAGGCAGATCCACAGGACAAGCCGAAGTAAACAGGTCTAATGGAGTTAAACTGTAAGCAAGTTAACTCACTGGGTAATTCTGAAGACATTACCATACCGAGGGGTCTATGATTAACTTCCGATTGGGTTCCATGTGTGGTCACTGGAGAAGCCTTGGTGATAATAAGTTCTCATTTCACATTGGCTTATTCAGTTCTGTCTCCTAAACCACATTCCTGTGTTACATTAATAGATATTGTCCACATCCATGTTTATAGTGAAACCTTATTTAGAAACAAGGCTTTGAAGATTTGAGCTTGTTAGTAAGAGATTGTTCTGGATTAGGCTAGGTTCTTAAATCCAGTGACTGCTGTCAGTATTAAAAGGAAAGTTGGACACAGAACATGAGCAGAACATCATTGACAAGAGAAGTAGAGATGTGAAAGATACATCTTCAAGCCAAGGGATGCTGACAGATTCCCGGAGTTAGAAAAGACAGGGCTGCCTGTAGGAGTCAGAGGAAATGTGGTTTTGAGTTCACCTTCCTAATCTTCAGAACTTGAAACAATTCATTCCCTCGATTAATGCCATGGAGTTTATACATTTACTTTCTCTCTCTCTCTCTCTCTCTCTCTCTCTCTCTCTCTCTCTCTCTCTCTTTCTCTCTCTCTCTCTGTGTGTGTGTGTGTGTGTGTGTGTGTGAAATATTGAGAAAAGCTAGGCATGGTAGTACAACCCCGTAATCCTAGCCTCTTGGGATGGGAGGCATGGGCGGGGCATCACATATTCCAGGGTACAGAGTCCTGTCGTCTACACACTAAATAAAAGGAGGAAGAAGGTGAGACCGGCAATAAACAAAGGAAATAAATATCTAGGGAAATATCTTTTCAAATTATATACTAAATATAAGCTTTGTTTTTTAAAGAGTCTAGGATACCAGCAAACACTAAGAATATCCCCCAGGCTAAATGTATTGAATCTTGTAGGTATTTTGCTCTTGCTTTCTATATAGGTAGTGGCAAAGGGTTTGACCTCTAGGTCCTCAACTCTCTAACTACTTCTAGAGTATTTCTGTGCCCTGGGGAAATAATGGAACCCATCTAAAGCACTTGTTGGGAAGACTAACTAGGTTAATAAGGAGAAATCACTAGATGACATTGCTTGTTGTCATTGCACACTGTTTTGTGTAATTGTGATCAATAGTATTGAATTTTTTACTCGTGTTGTGATGCATGCTATGCCAATTTCACATAATTAGCGATGCAATAAGCATCTCCATGTATTTCTGCAATCTGCTTCTACCAAGGGAAGGTCAACAGCAACAGAATCCTTACATGACATGCCCTAAATAAGATCATTTAAAAAATATAAAAAAATCAATGGTAGCATTAAAACTCAACAAAACAGGGCTGTATGTTATGCTTTCTGTCTATTACATGCTCAGTCACAGCTAATACACCTTTAATATGATATTAATACTTTATAAACATCCTTTATTCTAACAATTCTGATCACATTTGAATGATTATGAACTGATTAAAAATCAGTTATTATACATGTGAAAATGTACTATCTTCCAGATTGCAATTACCTTCCAGAAAGTTTGGCATTGCTATTAAATCAAAGTATTATTCGACAAAGCAGCTATATTAACCATCTCATTAGAGTTGAATCATTAGTGACAATGTTTTGTGCCCTTGCATTTCTGTTAGGTGCTTGAAATGTTGAGCTAAATAAAAATAATAATAATGAAAAGAAAAACCTCTAAGCCCATACCCTCTACTCTCCAACAGCACAGATAAGAGGACCAGAATGAATGGATAACCAGAACCTCGTCTCCATGGAAAGTCTGAACAAGCTAGTAGTTCAGTGGTCATTTTAACAGAACTGAATAAACTGCCTGGAATCCTTTGTCATCTGTGACTGAGAAAGGCATGGTTTCTCTCTCATCCCCCCCACCCCCCGACTGTATTCATACTATAGTTTCAAAGGTTAGAGTGCACCTCAACCAGCCAGAAGCTAAATGACTATGTTTTCACAAAGATCAGAAATTTGTTCTACATCAAGTTTTCTGTTTTGATGAGTTGATCAGGAGCACATATGAAAACAGAAACGACTTCCTTGCTGGGTCCAGTGGTGCAGCCCCCCTCAGCCTTTAGAAAATATTTTATGCTCACCTGCCATTATTACTGCATCTGGGCCAGGGCAGATGTAAGTGGACACCAAGGAGGATCTTGTTTAGATCAGCTAAGGGCAGATCTCTGTGCCGTTGAGACTAGTGAAGTGCGGTGAGCTATATGCTTCCTCTCCTGACCCGTCGCTTGCTGGGGTAAGCTTTTTAGAGTTGTTAAAACCATTTGAATCTCCACATCCACAATTATGGGCATATAAGTCCTCTACTTCTAATCCAGTGAGGGGGCATGATTCACATACCATATGTCTTGTTCTTTCTTTTTCTTGTTCTATTTCTTCTTAATTCCTAAACTGCACTTCCCATTGAGTCAGTCATCATATAAGCTAATACGTTAATGAATACAAGTATGTTTAGAATGCCCAGAGAGCTGGAAATGGAATTAAACTTGAAGTAGCATTACCTGGATTCTTAGTTCTACCACTGTGCGTAGCCCTGCATAAGTCACTGAATCCCCCATAAGCTGAGATTAGCTAAGCATGACAGATCCAGGGCACAGGGTTCACCATTCAAATATACTGTTTTGTGAATTTGTGACCATATTTTGAATAGGATATTCTTAATCATTTAATTGAAGGTATTTCTGTATTTCTATTGATCCACTTTTCTATATGTTTGCTTTAAGGTTACTAAAAGATTGCTAAAGCAAAAGATAACAGAATGGGCTAATACAGTGAACAGCCTAAGATTGCATTTGAATAAGTTGTAGTCCCAGTGACCAGTTAAGGAGACTTTGACAGAGTTTCAAACAGAATTAGGTAGGCTCTATTGTTTGAGCAAAAATGATTTTTAAAAAAATTAAGAAAAATACATTTCATGAATTAAAGAACGTAAGAAGAGAGAAGGAGAATAGAAAGACAGATTTAAACAAAGGTGATACATTATTAAAAATTAATCTAGCAAATATTGGAAGTTATAACAAATAATACCTTTTCAATTTTATAAATATACACACATACATGAATCATATAGAAAAGTCAAATACAATGCTCGTGTGCTAGAAATAAACAGAAGACCCATTCGATTTTGATTTACTTTGCAAAATGAAGGACTTTTTTAGAAAGGTGAATCAGGGTAGATGAAAAGCAGGTGGAGAAGGGGAAACATTGTGGTTTGTTGTTGTTGTTGTTGTTGAAATCACTAAAATATTCCCCAGAAGTTTTTTAGTCTAATTTTTCCCAGTAGCTTAATAACACAAGGCTTTAGACAGTATAAGTGCAGAAGGAACAGACAACAATTGTAATGTTCTGGTCTTGCAGGAGCATGGGGGAACTGGAGGAGGAGGAGATGGAGGAGGGGGAGGGGAGGAGGAGGAAGAGGAGGGCGGGCAGTGGCTTAGGGTTGCTACCAGGCACCCCACAGAGTATCTCGAGGATCTCTCCTAGGGCCGGAGGAGAGGGGAAGAGGCACTGGTTGTCACATAGCACTGATACTGGCTTTCAGCAATTCCCAAGAGGAGATGGTAGGGCAGTGGAGGTGCAAGGTCCTAGAGTAGAGTGTGGGCAGGGATTTGGTCAGTCCTAAAAACGAGGGTCCTAAAAGACAAAACAGAAACTTCTTACCTGGGTCTCTACTCCAGGGAAGAAATGTGCTGGAGACTTGTTGGGAGAGTTGGAAGGAAAAGGGGTGGGGTGAGGCTGGGAGTGGGGAGTGGCAGGGATCTGAGCAAGATACATGTTACACCTATATAAATAATTTCAAAAACTGCTTTTAAAAAGCAGGAGCCTAGCATGACTGCTCAACGAGAGGCCCAACAAGCACTGAAAGAGTCAGATGCAGATATTTGCACCCAACCAATGGACAGAAGCTGCTGACCTCTGTGGTTGCATTGAGGAAAAGCTAGAAGAAGCTGAGGAGGAGGGCGCCCCCATGGGAAGACCAGCAGTCTCAACTAACCTGGACCCCTGAGATCTCTCAGACACTGAGCCACCAACCAGGCAGCTGATATGAGGCCCCAACACATACAGAGCAGAGGACTGCCTGGTCTGGCCTCAGTGAGAGAAGATGCACCTAACTCTTGAGAGACTTGAGGTCCCAGGAAGGGGGGAGGTCTGGTAGGGTGGGTGTGAGGGGATGGGGACGTCCTCTTGGAGATGGGGGAGGAGGAATAGGATGAGGAACAGTCAGAGGGCAGACTGGGAGGGGGATAACGACTGGACTGTAAAAAAAGATATAATAATAATAATAATAAAAATAATAATAAACAAATTTCTAAAAATAAAGCAGAAATATCTTCCTCTCAGGATCGGAAGGCAGAGGTCTAATCCCAAGGTGCCACCGTTCTCTGCTCCAATGGAGACCCTCCCTTCTCCTCCAGTGCTTCAGGCACTATCTCTTGGCCCAAACTCTAGTTCTTTCTTCTCCGTATCATCTACTCTTATTCCTAGTAGTAATGCATAGGACATACCACGTGACTCCATTCTCCAGTTCCTTTAATGCAGAGGTCTGGAGACACTGAGTAAATCCCTGCCTTGGACATGCAGGCTTGCATTAAGTTCACGTTTCTACTTCAACTTCCATGAACATAATTTATTGTAAATGTTAGCCATCAGGCACCCCCTGGCCAGCCTGAAGTGGCCCAGCGACAGTAGGACGTGGCATCACTAGCTTCCTCCTGCTCATGTGCCTCATCCCTAACAGAGGACTCATCTGTTTCTCCCCCCACCGTCTTTTCTTTTTTTCCTCCACCCAGAGGTAGACTCTATATGCCCTCCCCCTTCCCTAAATAAACCTCCCACATGAGACCACTCTCATGGTGTGACTTTAGGATCCTCTCATTTAGTCTTAAATCCAACAGTAAAATTTGAAGAAAAATAACCAGATTGTTAAAAGGTGAGTTGTAATTAATATTGGAGACCAGAAGAGTGAGTTCATTTTCTCCTGTTCCATCATTTGTATAGACATCTGTGCTTTCCCGAGGGAATCCTAACATCTGTATGGACAGAATCTGTAGTTCCACACTGCAGTGGGTTCCAAGGACTGCGCCCAGGCCATTAAGCTTGGCATCAAGGGCCTTCACCTGCTGAGTCCCTTTGCTGACCACTGAGGACTGTTTCTCGGCATGTTTGAAAACCGTTGAGGAACCTTCAGAGAGAGGAACACTGAGAGCAGAGAATGGAGGAACTGAGAGTCAAGATTCCTGCAAGGCAGGAAGGGATGAGATTGGGGGCACAAAACCGTGCCACTCATATTCTCTTGGAGGAAAACGGGGGGCAGAGAGTGCTGTCAAGCATTGTGTGTCTGTGGATTCAGGAAGCATTTGGCTTCCCTCAGAAGACAGGAAAGCAGTTTCTGTCTCTGCCTCTGTCTACGTCTCCTTGTCTGTCTGTCTATCTGTCTCTGTCTCTCTCCCTGTCTGTCTGTCTCTGTCTCTCTCTGTTTCCCTCCCTCCCTCCCTCTCTCTCTCTCTCTCTCTCTCTCTCTCTCTCTCTCTCTCTCTCTCTCTCTCTCTGTGCATGTGTAAGAGTGTAGGAGCTATGGTTGAGAAAATACTAAGAAAGACATAATGCACAGGGGATTCAAACTAATGTCAACAGGATGCTCATTAAGGCGAGGGATGAGAAAGGGTGCGTTGGCAAGTCCATTCAACCACGCTGGCCATTTTCTTAAAACCAATATTGATTGGCTCTTTGAAGCTTAACTCTGACTTTCAGACCACAGGTATATGTACTACTTCCTTTTCAATTATACAAAATGTGAAGAATACTAATATTAACTACTTATGTAATTTAATACTTATTACGTAATTAAAAATTGTTTTATATGATAAATCCAGGTGTTTTGGGAATTTAATTAGTATCAACTATGTATAAACTTCTAAGCCTGGAATACACTGTCAAGTTGCTATCAATAGAGTGAGTAAGAGAGCTGTACTTGCAGATCTAAAATCCAAGTTATGACGTAGTAGGTGAATGAGGGGGAAGGCTGTTTTAGAGTAGTGATCATTGTGAAATAATTCAAAAGTGTAAGTCCCTAAGTGATAGAGAGTGGTGCATTTAAACGCCTTCAAGAGCTGAGATCCTTATTGAGAGAATTCACAAACCTATGCCAGCAATTTCAGACATCCAAACACCTCTCCTTTGGACTCTTTCTTTTTGAAAGGCAGTAAATATTCCTGAATGGATTCCTGAGGACATTCTTTTTTTTAAAAAAATGCTTACAATGGGGGAAGAATATCCTTGGTTATATTCAAGCATAACTTTCATTTCTTTGAGAAAGCCCAGAAAGGTGCTACTTGCTTATAATCTGGTCTCACCTGAAACGATTTCATAATGAGGCTTTCTCAGAATTTATACTGGCTCACTGGCAAATACAAAGAACCACAGCTGGTGAGGTGAAGCAAGGAGGCGCACCTTTTTCTCCTTTTGGAGAAAAGCATATGTAGCTCTTCACAGACTTTCAGTACAATTCACTGTGAAATAATCTTGCATACTTCATAATAAAAGTGCCCTGAATAGTGACAGGGATACCAAATAATAAATATTTCCAATCTTTAAAACTCTCTGACAGTAGAAAGACCTTATAACACCTTGGAAATTGTTTGAAGCAGTGTCTTGTGATGAATAGAATGTGGGTTTTTTTTTTTTTTTTTTTTCTTTCACACTAATGTTCTCTCTCCATAGTGGTCCCTAAATGGTCCATACATTTAAAATGGTTCTACTATCAACACTACATAAATATTGGTAAAATAGTACATAAATTTTTATCAAAAACATTGGGCTTTTATCTTAACACTCAGATTAGATTGCATTAGCTTATTAAGGAGAGAATACATTACTCAGTATTGGAGCTAAGTTTCCTGTGGATATGTTTATTCCTTACTGTCTTGAGGGACATGAACAGTGAGTGTGAGCAGAATTTTGACAACAGTGTGAATCAACCCAGTGGTCTTTGTGGATGTAAATAAATAATTAAGTTAACTTAGAAAATTGATTTCTGTCTTATTGAAAAAGGAAGTTTATAGACAGAGCAGGTTTCTTTAGTAAGGAGGCATTTAAAAAGGTACGAGTCACTGACTTGTTTTAAAGCACAGTTGAAATTTTGGTTTATGAAAATTAGACAGTTTGAAGTGATACGATAAAAGCGATGACCTTCCTGTGGCCCATGCATACTGACACTCTGTCTGCTGGTTTTGCAGGGAGAAGAGAGGCTGACCCTTCCCCTGTTATTCCTACATCTCTGGCTGTCTTGCAGAACTGGGCAGCAGGGAAGCACCTTCCAACTGGAGAGAACATTAGGACCCAGGGGATTCTCTCTCTACATACTGATCTTGATTTACATACGAAGTGTTGTTGAGGACAGTAAAATATCTCTCATAATGTACACCTGAGGTATCTTTTTCTCCAAATCATCATACAGACTCAAACTGGGCTGAGAAAAGTTTCTTCATTATTTAGCTGGATAAGCAGCTATTAACAGATGTCTTAAAGGTTTTTTATTATTACTCCCTTTCAGATGGTCTTTGAGACTGTAATTTAATTGTGCTTCTCCGTTTTCTCCTTTCTCTACAAACCCTATCTTCTACCGCTCCTGCTGTCCTTCAAATGCATGCTTCTTTTTCCTTGTTATTGCATGTGTGTGTGTGTGTGTGTGTGTGTGTGTGTGTGTGTGTGTGTGTGTGTATGTATATACGTGCATATACTGTTGCATTCCTGTTGAGTCCATATAATGTTTCTAAATGATTCTTTAAAGCACTAGTAATCCCGTAATGCATTTAAGGAGATACCTCTGATGTGAGTGGGAACGTGTGCAAAGACCAAAAATGATGCTATATTTTAAAGTAAACACCAAACTCAAGTAATAACCTAAAACATCCTAAGAGTCTCCTAAATCTCTCACTCATACTTTTTATTTATACACATAGATAGTCTATATATATATATTCAATATTATTACTGTAAACAGCAGGGATAGGAGACTACCAGAGAGAAATACAAGGTGCCGAGACAGAGGGAGAAAAGGACACGTGGCACTGACGTGGAAAAGATTCTGCAGGGGATGGAGGGCACAGAGAGGAAGAAAGGGACCCAGGAGTAGGGGCAGGGTAGCAAAGAAACAACAAAATCAAGCTGTGCTGCAAAATGCCCTCCTTGAAACCCCAGTGCTTAATATGTTTCAGAAAAGTCCGAATTCTATTAAACTCCTGTATTTTGAGTTCTTTGCGTAGTGGGGAACTTTAAGAATGAGTTACGGTTATAAGTTGCCATATGCTGGCAGATCCTAATACGCACAGCCCAGAATCCTCCACTTTCTCCTCTACAAAGTGAGCATTGTTCTGTGGCCACAAGACTAAGTTAAGCAGGTAGCACCGTTAGTGATTTTTTAAAATTTGTTTCTAATGTTTCAAATAAGGCTGTATGTCAGACTTTCACTTCTTCTCTCCTGGAGTATTCATCATCTAGGTTTTTCAGATCAAGTTATAGGCCTCTTATTTTAGCAGCTGTAGGCAGGTACTACGATAACTTATGATGAATAAGGCAAAATGGTAGTCTTCTTACTGGAGGGACTTTACTACTGTTTTCGAAAACACTTTGGGGTGACTAATACCTGTTCCCCAGTAATTGGCAGAGTGTGCTAGATCCTGAATTTAGGGAACATTTAACTGAAGAAAGCTTCTGAGAGTTAAAACACTCATTTTTCTTTGCATTTAGTTCCCAAATGGAGACAAATAGCTTAAAAGCAATATTAACCTCAGTGTGCATGGGCTATTTGTCTTCATAAGGAACGGTCTGGAAACAAGGAAACAAAGCCCATAAAAATGATTTTATTTAATCACACAAGTATATCTTACCAAAAATCTTTAGTTATTTCCTTGAAGCTTAATTCCAACCTCAGTAACTCATGAACAAATCCTGTGAATGTCAATAGAGGCTATATATGCACAACTCTGGGCCAAATTTGTTTGTCATGGTTGAATTAGTCAACAAGTACATTAGGCTCATTTAAAAAAAAAAAAAAACATGAAATAGTCTCATTCTGCAGTCCTTTTCCATCTTCTCAAATTTATGAACCTAATACAGTAGTAATTATTGGATCTCAATAATGCACATTAAACCA
The DNA here is from genome assembly GCA_028551405.1 of Uromys caudimaculatus. Lineage (NCBI taxonomy): Eukaryota > Metazoa > Chordata > Mammalia > Rodentia > Muridae > Uromys > Uromys caudimaculatus. The sequence goes on from CM052719.1 coordinate 37,058,311, forward strand.
CGGTTGTATGCATGCGTCACAGTCACTGGCTTTAAACATTTACCTTTCTACATTAATGGTAATGAACTTACAGCCATAACTCATCATAACAAGAATAGAATACGGCGGCATCCTTTGTGACAAGGTCAATTCCATTTAAGAAAATAATGCTAACATTTTAAAGATGCCATTCAATCGGTGTCATTACTGTATTCTGGTTATAGGACAATAATCTGATTTCACTTGTGTCGTAGTTATCCAGGAAGCTCCAAATGTTCATTCAAATGCAAGATGTATAAATAAAGAGACAAAAATCAAGTGTGATTCTCTGGGTTCTAAGGATATTGTGCATAAGAAAAACTCTTTAGCTAGTGGTTTAGTCCCTGGGAGCTCTGAGGGGTCCCGTTAATTGATAGTATTCTTCTTAAGGGGTTACAATCCCCTTTAGTTCCTTCAGTCCTTCCCCTAACTCTTCCATTGGGGTCCCTGGGCGCAGTCCAATGGTTGGCTGTGAGCATCTGCATCTGTATTGGTCAGGCTCTGGCAGAGTCTCTCAGGGGACAGCTATACCAGGCTCCTGTCACCAAGCACTTCTTGGCATCAGACCCGTGGTTCCAGCTACATAGGTAGCAGAGGATTGCCTTATCTGGCATTGGTGGGAGGGAAGGCCCTTAGTCCTGTGGAGGCTTGATGCCCCAGAGCAAGGGGATGATAGAGTGGTGAGGCAGGAATGGGTGTGGGTGGGTGGAGGAGCACCCTTATAGAGGCAAAGGGGAGGGAGGATGGAATGGGACGGTTGAGAAGGGGAAACCAGAAAGGGGGGCAACATTTGAAATGTAAATAAATAAAATAACCAATAAGAAAAGGTCTTTAATAAAAAAAAGAAAGAAAATGTCTTTCTGACAATATTTTTCTAGATATCTTTAGTGCATCAGTTTTCCACTGGGGGAGAGACTTCTTTAAATAGCATGCAACTTACTAGAATAAATTTGAATAGCCTGGGAGCCTAACCTTATCTTTCACCATAATTAGTAAACTTCATGTTGAATTTTTTATATAACGAGCTCTACACTGGTCTTCTAACAAACTTCCACAGAGCCTGATTGTCCAGCCTATGAATGGAGGCCCCAGTGACTTGTTTACTTTGCCTGAAGTCAATGACGAGTCTTTTCTTGAAGACCAATGGGATCGGCAGCCATAAAGACAGTAGTTGATTTGATTATACTCAGATGAGAGCAATGCATGAGGATCTCCAGGAGAGCTTTTAAAATGCAGATTCCTAGGCCTCATCCTCAACTCTTTTAGTTATGTAGTCTAACTTGATGTCTGCATTTTAAACAAACCTTCTGGATGTCTCAAAGGCTATTCTTAAACATGTCACACTGATGAACATGGTTCTAGATAAATAATACAGTTTTAAAAGTGAAAGTCCAGCTGACGAAGTGAATTATAGGGTCAGGGATGGTAACTAAGCTTGCCACATGAGTACATAGGGCTACGGGAGCCTGACAACAACACCTTATTTATCTAAACTCAGTCCTTGAGAATGAAACCAAATGGCACTGTGATTGACCCTGCTACCTGGTAACAATACTGCTACTCCAATGGTATATTACGATACAGTCTTCTCTCAATGTCCAATATGGACTGAGTTAACATTACCATACCTGTATGTTGAAGATCTAAGCCATAATCCCTCTGAATATCACCACTATGTATCTAACGATGTAATTAAGATAAAATTAGGTCAATTGGTCTTAATCTGGTGTGGGCTGTGTACCTATGAAACCTATAAATTTAGCAAACTACAAAGTTTAGGTGGGTATTTTTGAGAGTGTAAAGAGAGTTTGTTAGTAATGCTGTCAGGATTTAACAGTGGAAGACATGAATGGAATTAGTTCTGGCAAACTGAGGGCTATAGTCATCCTAACTGTACAGTGTATGCAATTGAATACAGAGACATAACCAGGTCTCATTTTATGACCTTTGGTTCCATGAAAGAGAGCTCATTTGAAGTTCAAATAAAATAACTTTTCATACTTCCTCTTTCAAAAACACAGTGATTCATAACTACTATATACTCAATGGATTGGACTTTTTTTTATTAGTAGAAAACATTTGGGGAACCTCCATAAATGGAATCAGAAGGAAGTAGTTATGCAAACATTCTCATAAAATACATGAGATTTGGATAAAAATTTAGCTACTATTTAAAGGCTGTCGGAAGTAGAAAGATCTTGAAAATTTGCCACTGAATGAAGTAAAGAATTGGGAGTTTATATGATTCTGCTTGAGCAGGCTTCCCAATTCCCTGGATAATTAAGTCAAAAGCACTCAGGGTCCGCTGACTTTGCTTGAGTTGGTAACAGGAGTTCAAGCCTGGAAAATGGCTGATGCGGAGTGTATATTTGAAAAGAAGCAACGGAAAGAACCAGAGCTGTTTATTCTGTCTCTGTCTCCCTCTTCCCCTCTTTCTGTTTCTGTCTGTCTCTCCCTCTCTCTGTCTGTATGTCTCTCTTTCTTTCTTCTCTCTGTCTCTCTCTATCTCTCTGTCTCTCTGTCTTTCTCTGTCTCTGTCTTTCTCTGTCTCTGTCTCTGTCTCTCTGACTCTCTCTCTCTCTCTCTCTCTCTCTTTCTGTGTGTGTGTGTGTGTGTGTGTGTGTGTGTGTGTGTGTATGTGTGTGTGTGTGTGTGTGTGTGTTTCCTGCTTGTTTGTTGATTGGTTGGGTTTATGTTTATGTTTGCTGTTTGACCAAATTGTCATCTTAAACCTATAGCTGTAACAGTAGAAAAATGTAGCTTTCCCATTTTTCCTAAAATGACTTGAAGAGACGCTGTAAGGATAACAAAAAAAATTCTGCCATGAATAAGAGGGGGGAAAATCACAAATGTAAATATAAATTCTGCTAAAACTCTAGGCAGACCTTGAACTCTGTTTACTGGGAAGGCTTGTAAAGAGTGGATGGGAGTAAGTGCAGTCAGAAACATTAGCAAGCATTATCCCTCAAATACTTTGTTTCCCAGGGGGTGGTGGTGGGGAGAATGGTTGTTAAGGCATTCTCTAGTCCACACATAGTACACAAGTTAAAGCTCTGTGAATAGAGATGTCAGAATACAGAAGAGAGAGTCTGAAAAGATGGCAGAAATGTAAAGAGGCTGGCCCAGAGGCAAAGCACACGCAAGAGCAAGAGGCACCAAGTGTGCATGAAAACTTGACCGAAGCATTTGAACTGTTGCCAGTGCCCATGACCCGGATTCAGAAATTGGGCTGGAAAAGCAATCAGGACTTGGAATGTTGGTTCAGACTTTTAGATGCCAATTTAGAACTAAAAATGAGGCAAGAGTACCATGTTGTTGGAAAAACACATTGCTGGGATTGAAGTGAACACGAGAAACTTGTCTAAGAAGAGATTGGTGGCAAGATCTCAAAGCCTTCACCCCATTGAGTCGTTCTACACTGGCATCGTGAATAAGGGCTGTGCTAGCATTAACGAGCTGCTTAGCCATTCACAGGTCATGCTAAGTCCTCTGAACTTTTTTTGTTAATCTCTAAAAAGTTAAAAAATAGTGGTTCTTCCTGTTTCATCAATCTGTGATAATTAAATGAGCTATGATATGTAAGAGCATCAGTGGTAGCTACCATAGTGATAATAATATCCTTGAGAATATCATTCAATTCTCTGTCCAGGATTTTCAGGGAGAAAAATCCAAGTTTTTTAAAAATGTTCTGGTTGGTTCAAATACCTTTAACTGAAAAATAATAGGATACGTGAAAGCAGTTAAATGGCAAATGTAATTGTTTCCCTTCTGCAAATGAATTTGATTGGCCCCTCTCTCTGCATGAATCCTCATGCATGCTATTGGTTCACAAAGGAGGCAATACATACCTTGCTTTTTTCTCTGTTGTATACATAGCACAATAATAATCCTGAATCTTTTGAAATACAAGATTATTCAAAAAGCTGCTTTAAAATGTTCATGCTTTTAAAGCTTTTTCTTTAAAAAAAAAAAAAACTAATACGGTTTTATTCCATCTGTCCAGAAATTGTTATGCAAGACTTATAGAAATAGTTTCAGTTCCAGATATTTATATTTTTATATATTTTAAAATTATCTTATCTAGTTAAAATATTTTGCTTCCCTGTTCATTCATGCACTGAAATTCCTTTGCTTTCTTTGAATGCCTTGTCTTCTTAGAGTAGGGAAACAATAATTCATTTTCTCTTAAAAGTCTTACCAGGCAAGAGAGATGCAGACAGACCATGTTTTAAGTACAGATCATAGGAACATTAGGTGCAGGAAGAAGAACGTGGTAACAGCATTAATGCAGAGCCATCAATCTATGTTTTAGTAGCATTCTAAAGAGTGGGAAATCACTCCAGTAAGGCCATGCATCTAAGGATATACGGGCTGAGCAAACTGGACGTGTTGTGTGAAAGAATTTTTAAGAGAGAACTCAAAGTTGGGTGGGCAAGGAAATGCCACATGGGTGTGAAAGCATTTGGGGCAGACAGGGAATAGGAGCAAAATACACTGCACAAAATTCTCAAAGAACTAACAGAATAATAAATAAATTGGAGGCAGCATGGAGAAACGGTGACAGAGAAAGGAATTCTTGGAGCAATAAAGATTGTGTGTAAGATCACATTTCTCTGAAACAATGAAGCAAATTCTGAGGACTGTGAGTAATTGCAAGTATTTAAGCATTGTGCGACCCAGGATCAAAGACGATAAGATCTGATGCAAAGACAAGATGCACATTGGATTTTTATTTGATTTATATGCAGTTAGAATCTGAAATAAGACCCTAGAGTGAACGTTTCGAGAGCTGAATAGATTTTAGAATATGCACAACAGGATTAGGTGTCTCTTTTTCTATACCAGGGGAGAGAGTACAATGAGGATATTAATTGGGAGAAGGTAGATAATCAAAGGAATCAATGGTTTCTCCATTTGCCAGCATGGGTGGCAGTAAATAGCTAACAAAGAGATGATTTCTACAGTCAGGGACAGGATGAAGGTGAGATGGTAAGCCTCGATCTCATATGTGAACCTCACATTTCTAGTGGGTATCTACATAGTACCGTCCATTAGGAGGTTAAGAAAGGTGAATTTTAAGTTCAAAATAAAATTATGGCTGGACATTTGTATTTGTAAAGGCTTGATATCTGCCAATGTCTTATTTTTTTCATTAGCTATCAAGGAGTGAATGGGAGAGACCTACTAGGCTCAACTAATTGAAGAACAAATAACTTACTGTTGAGTTACAGGAATGTGTACAAATCTCTTGTGTGCATGCATGTGTACTTAGAAATTGCAGGGCTTTTTGCGAGAAGTTTAAAGTCTGCAGGGAAGGCCAGTAACTCAGAAGATAAGAGTTGCTAGAAGCAGAATCATCTCACCATTTTCAGTTCACCCATTCTATGGATGGGACAAAACCCACTTTCCTTCTGCAGGATAATCTGTCTTAGACCAAGTTTTCTTGTTAACATGTTAGCAGATAAAAATAAATAAATAACCAAACAGAAGAAAAGCTCGGTGACGCACACCTTAAACCCAGCTCTCGGGAGCCTAAGACAGTCAGATCTGTGGGATTCAAAGTCCACTACCTACCTGGTGAGTTACAGACCAGTAAGAGATAATAGCACATACATACATACATACATACATACATATCTACATACATATATACATTCATACATATATATGTAAACAAACAAATACATGAACAGTGCCTGAGAAAGAAAGAAGATACCTGGTTATCCTCTGACACTCATACATATATACATACATGTGCAGTTACACAGACACATCAGACATATATGTACACGTGTAGACCTATGAACTCATTCTCAAAAGAACTTGCTCAAAGAGTCACACGCTCACAACTTTTACAGAAACTAAGGGGGTTTCAATAGAGAAAAGAGAGACACAGCTTGAGAGCATTCATGAAACCCAAACAGGAGAACATTTCAAAATAAAAGACCAGTGGACCAGAAGGTTTGCAGTCAAATGTGAACCGAAAATATGCTGAGCAAAGCAAAAGGAAGTCACTGTGGTAGAAATCCTGCCACTTGGCTGTTGCTAACATACAAACACATCTGGTTAACAGGAAGGGACAAGGGTAGGAGGTATTGTATGTTAACTTGTCCTGCTATAAATTTTCTTATGTAGAGAAGAAAGGCTGGACTCATGCTCAGAGGGAACCCAGTGAAGAGAATCTGCATTTGCTATGAGACATGGAAGGTACTTAACTAAAATAAAGACTCACACCTTAGAGGATAACGATAAAGTGACTACAGTTCAACTTGTTAATGCTCTAAGTACAATGGAAATTTAATAGAGAGTCACAGAAAAAAAATCTCAAGACCTAAAGGACTTTAGTGGAGATGAAAGCAAAGACAAATATTTTATAGTCATATTTATGTTTTTTATGTCTTGTCAGTCCTCAAAGACATAGAAACATGAAGAGAGCATCACAGATTACATGGGATATTTTCTGTCACATTCCCTAAATTATTCTCAATATTAGGCAATACTGCTTCCTTAAAGAGCAATTAAGTAATGAAAGGCATTTTAATATTCAGATGCAAATTCTTTGCTGTAAAAATTAATTTCCAGGGGCTAGAGAGATAAACAGCTAAGTAGGCCACTTGACGTTCTTACACAGGAACCAGGTTGAGATCCCCACACCTACATCAGGCAGCTCCCAACTGCCTACTGTTCCAACTTCAGGGGATGCAAATCTCTCTTTTGGCCTCCTCTGTGGGCTCAAGGCACATATACAACACATACACAGACATACATACACAAACGCACACACATGAACACATTTAAAATTTCAAGCATAAACAAATATTTACAACAAAGTTCTTGTCTATTTTATATTCTATGTAACTCAACATTTTTCTGGGTCAAGAGGCAGCAGAATGAGAAGGAAAGATAGTAAGTCAGTAACCACATGGCCCTGGTAAGATAATGCTAGCTTTTTGTGATCTAGGCCACTGTTCTTCATTTTTCTAAATCCATTCCTGTCTAGGAAAATAAAATATTCTTCATGTATCTACAATACATACACAGGGTTATCTTTTTCTTTTGGCGAGCAATTAATTTGGATTTGTCATAAAATAAATAATACTGGCTCTGTATTATTTTTTTCTTCATTAATCTAACAAATCTAAAAGTAAGAAACTGCTGTGTGCCCTTGGTTGTCGAGCCATAAATCCATACAAAGCATAAAATAGCTGCCCTCCTATCTCTGTAAATAATGGAATGCATTTATTTTTGGTTATTACCACAAATAAACACTGAAAGACCAACTAAGAGACATTAAGTAGTGAAGTAAGCTCCCTGGCTCCCCTTGAATTGGGTAACTAGGTACTTGATAGCGTTTAAAGACTCTTTGTAAAACATTCTGAGTCCGATCATTTCACCCAGTGTATTTTATTATGTTAAAGGAATGCGATTGTTTCCATTGATTTTTCATTTTTAAAAAATGAGAAATATCATTTTTTAAGGGAAAAATAGCATCAATCTGTTTTTAGTATATGATTCAATACCAGATCATGATCTTTATTATTATTATTACTTTAAATAATTGGGTTGAAAAGTTAATAAGATACGATAGTGAAGACTATATTGTTAAAATCAGGCATCACGTGACTCAGATGTTTGGTGGGGAAAGTTAGCTTCAGCATTATGGATTTTTTAGTCTCTTTCATATTCTTTAACAGCGGCACTTTAACATGGGTATAGGCCCTCAGGCCAATGCTGCAGGTTTCTCTTGATCTTTTCCAGGAGACCTCCTACAAAAAGAACTTGGCCATATGATAGCCTTTCATGTTTACAAGTCTCAAAAGTTGTGGAAGGTATGGTTTTATAGTTTAAAAGTTTAAATGTTGGCTTAAGAATCACCATATTCTCATGTTAACAATAAAACAATGGAGATTCATGGAGTTTTAAATTTTTAATCAGTAGCAATTAGCTATGTGTTACATAATTACACGCCATATTTTACTCTCCTTCTTGCATATTCACATACTTGGGAGAATGATTCTAAAAAATCAAGGTGGTACAAACAGGTTCTAACCATCTCAAACCACACTGATAGACAATATGACAACCCTATCTTTAAATGGAGCTGTGTCAGGTATTTCAAAGATATAAAGAGTCCAACTGCAGGAGCTGCCCAGATCCCAAGCTGGAATAAGGAGAGCAACAAACTAGTGGCCTTGGATCCTTACCAAAGGCATGCAGTATACGTCCATACGCTGACGCATAAATGAGTGAAAAAATAACCAGACAGGATGCCATGAACAAGACACCTACAAAGAATGTAGAAGTCTGTAGGTCCATGCTCTCTTTGATGTATGGAGTAGAGCTCTCATGTCCATGTCTGAGCAACACAATCTTTATTCCGAGAGAATAGCACAGGAAATGACGAGAGCCCATAAAGGACAGTCAAAAAGCTAGCAAACACAACTTCCAGTCCAATGATCAAGGTAAACTTCATGGTGATAAGTCTTGCAGATAGTGTCTATCCTTGATATGCTGTGATGAAAAGTACACTTTATCTCAGTGATCTTCCTCAGAAGATCTCCTAAACTCAGTCTAATCATGGAAAAACATCAGGCAAATCCAGACTGAAGGTTATTTTACAAAATACCTAACTAGTGCTCTTTAAAACTGTGAAGGTCATTGGAAACCACAGATGTCGGAGGAGGAGAGACTGTCAGAGCCTACGGCACCTAAAGAGCTATGAAAATGTCCTGTAATTAATGTCCTATAAGGGGACCAAGAAGTGAATATAGCCCTGTCTTCTAAAGAGAAAAAGAAGCATGGAGTATGATTGGTGATAATATATACATTTTGAACACAAATTATGACAAATTCAGAAAGTTAATGAAGGGTATCAACATCAGGGAAACCCAGAGAGGGGTGAAGGAGAATTGTCTGAAATATCCTTGGAATTTTATTATAAGTATTTACTCCAAAAATTTGTGATACATTAAAATGTAAACAAATAGTTGATCATTAGTGCATATTGGCTTAGAGAAAATATTATGGTACAATAAGATTGTGGAAATAATATGAATTTTGTAGTACATTTCCTCTAATGGAAAGACAGTATGTATGCATATTTTAACAAGATTTTTATAAGAAATTATCTGAAGGATTCAAGAATAGGAAAGGTTTGAAGCAACTTGTTTTAAGTATCACTTATATAAAATTCATCTGTACACTTATATGAAACTTAGATTTTATTATTTCTGTGATGTGCTGTGAAAGAAATCACGGATTAAGATATGCTGACAGGGAGCCAGTGAGGTTTCTGGATGGGTAGAAGTTCTTGTCACTGGAACAGAAACCCTGAGTTCAATTGCTCCAAGCAAGCTGCTTAGGTGGTTCATGCCTGCACTCGTGTGTGTGTGCGCGTGTGTGTGTGTGTGTGTGTGTGTGTGTGTGTGTGTGTGTGTGTGTGTGTATGCATATGTATTTATGTATGTGTGTGTATATTGCTAATATGTTCACAAAATTCAAGCAAACATGAAGACTGACCATGTCATTAACAATGCAGAAAATCTTTAGCAGGACCTAAAGTACTGAGAATAAATAATGCTGTGATTATGACTTCTGATCCTGGGGGGGTTTCACCTGGTTTGAATTTCCTCTGCTGAGAGATCACAGGTAGCTCAGATGAACAAAATCTACAGTCCTGGAAGTGAAGTGACATTCACTTCACAGTACTATTCAAAAGTATCCAGTGACTAAAACGATTTGCTATCATTGGAAACATAGTCACATTTCTTTATTGGATTCAAGCTACGTCCTTTAAAGGGTGAAATAAGGCAAACCCTGAAAGAGTGATACTGGATACTTGCTGTAAACATTTACAGAGACTGTGTCTCTGCTTTGAGTAATGGTAATTTGAAGTTTTGTACTTAGAGTGATCTACTTCATTGCCCTCAAACAGCTCAGGATCCAGTCAAAAGATATCTCATTCAAGGATCTCTCTCTCTCTCTCTCTCTCTCTCTCTCTCTCTCTCTCTCTCTCTCTCTGTCTCTCTCGGATTTCTGTTTCACAGATTATATTTGAAGATGTTTTTCAAATTATTTAAATAATCCATCCTAAGTAAAGACACTGAATACATAACAAGAATTCGACAAAGTACCTTTAAAAGTATATCTTTGAAAATGGGGTATATTGCCCACGAAAATCAGAATGGCTGTTCAGATTTTCTGAAATTTCGGAAGAAAAAATTGACTATATGTGAAATAATTCTTGAGTGCACAAATGCTTGAAATTTATTAAATATGTTTTCTGAAATATGTCAAGTTCTCGCATCACTAATGTACTTCTGTTTTTCATTTTAAAAGTGCAAACGGTATTTATCACAAATGCAGCTCCTTCCTTTATACATAACATACTTAGAATGTAGTCATTTCTTCCCATCTATCAGCTCTGTCACAATTTCCTTAAGATATCTAACCTCTCCAGCTTACTTCTCTTATTACAGACCATATGATTTATGAGCATTGATAGCTTCTTAGACAGCTGTGAGATTAGCATTCTAACCTATCCCAGATCACCTCAAAAATAGTTTCCTCCAGAATGCACTGTCACACTGAAACAGAATTATAACATGTTTTGGGTGTAATTCTGACATGCACTTTTAAGTTTACTTGAACAGTTATAATAAAAACAAAAGGAAAAAATTAAAGGGAAATTTGAACTAAATTTATTTCATTTGAGTTGCCATAAAAGTAATAGTGGATTTTTTAATCAAAGATTTACAATAAAGTACAATGCCATTCATCTGACACCTTATAAATTTTTTATATGTATGCATATAAATACTTATACAAGCTATTAAGTAATGAATCAAATGAGTGATTCTACCCTTCTACTGGAAATACACTGGAGTCCGTTCTTCTTTAGTGACGTTACAGTGCAAGAATGCTTTAAACCTCAAGGAACGGAAGATTTAAAGTATAACAACAGCACAACTTGATATCCTGTTGAGTGTTAAGTACCTGCAGAAGGGAATGTGAGAATGTGTTGCTTGCAAAAGTTTATAGGGTGATATTTAGAGAATAGTAATGTGATAGATAAGTCTATCATAAATGACTTTTCATGCTGTCTCCCTCAGTACTCGCTACAACAGCAACCAACCAAAGTGTGCAAATTGGTTATTATTGTTGGCCCTTTCTGGTAGAAACTTGAAATAGCACAGCTAGATGCACTGGGGTGCTCTGATCTTTCTAGAAAAGAGAGATGCTGGAGTCCAGTTGAGTATGCCTTTACTGAAGATGAAGCACAGCCCAACTGAATAGTTTTCCCCACCAGCATTGGCCAGTCTCTTGACTTTCATCTATGCCTTTGGTACTCAGAATGTGGTCCAGAGACCAGGAGCAGCACCAGCAGCACCTGAGGTCTTACTGTAAGCAGGAAATCTCAGATTCCTCTTAGATCCTGCGATGGCTTGATATTCACATTGGCATGTGAAGACTAACTTGATTCCCCACCCCCATACACCAGACCATTAGCCTTGTTGCGCACTAGAATTATTTAGGACATTTCAGAAGCACCGGTGTCCAGAACTTTTAATGAGAATATTTTTTATAACCAATGTGTATAATTTTTAAGTGTAGCAGTGAGTTTAAGGCATTAGACAACCAGGACTTGGCCACTTTACTTATTCTGTCCATAAAAACAGAAACATTATTTTGAGGAAGGCAATCAGGAGCACATGATATGTTTTCATTTGTTTGGAATACACTCTATATTCCCAATGAATTTTACTTAAATCCACTCTACATATTATTCTTTATCCTTATAAATAGAAACTTATTTGTATTACTTCTTTTCTCATGATAGCATTCACCCTGTACTTTTATTTTGCATGCTATATGCCGTGTGTGTGTGTGTGTGTGTGTGTGTGTGTGTGTGTGTGTGTGTGTGTCTGTGGTATGTATCCAGAGAAGAATGATAACTAAAATTATCAGGTGTATATCCCTCAGAGAGTGATTAGAGGGTAATTTAACTTTCATAGTAAGGAAAGTTTATTGTAAGGAGATAGAACCAAGGATATACTGAAAATGGACTGGGAAGCCTTTAGCAATAGTTGGAGAATTGACCATTTCTCCTTTGAAGGTCTAAAAGCTCAAGTAGCAAGTCTGAGCTCTGGGCCAAAAGATTCTGCAATCAAGGACATCTTTAAAAGTTTTAAACATTTGACAACAGGGTTACTGCTTTTCACGTTTCTGGTTGATGAATAGAAACATTATTTTAGCATCTATTCTGTATCTAGATGTATTCCTGTAGAAATTACTTGGTTAGATAATGACAGAGAAGTAAGAGGGTTTTAAAGAATTTTATTCCTTATGCCTAAATGGAAGTTGCAGTCAAGAGAATTTCTGAGAGATCGAATTGGAGACACTGGTGCGTGTGTTTGTACCCTTCCTTCCTGAGTGTGCTTCTTTTGATCTCTCCATCTGACAGAGTCATATGAAAAGAAGGAATAGGGCACTTGGCTAAAGAACTGTCTGTTTACACACCCAGTTTAGAAATCATTTTTTTCTCATTATGTGTCCTCTAGATATTCTATTGAATGCTTTCCACTTCTCCAACTCCTCACAATAGCTTTATAGCTATGTTGGAAAGTGGGTCTATGTTCTCCAGAATCTCATGGGAGACATTAGAGATCGATGTAAAATCGATGAAAGCAGTGTAGCAATAATTAATTTTGAGGACTAAAGCTCAGTCCTATCCAATGCTGTATGCATTACATACACTGTCTCATTATACTTAACAAAAATATAAAGGTTAAACTAAATAATTATTTTCTAACAGGAAAATCTAATGGAGGCGCAAAAGTTTGGGATGGCTTTGCTCACATCTCCTATTATATTCTGAACGTTTCCCAGAGCCCCACTGTTCTACTCAATGTGTTACTTTCAGTATTTTCCTTGTTCTGTATGTGTTGGGAAGGAGATGCTTGGGTTTCCACAGCCCTCATCTTTGAGTTAATCAATACACTGAGAGATCAGATCCTATGAATAAGTATCCTAGATTTGGAATTATTACCTTCAAGTCATACCGTACTTGCACACTATGTAGAGTGAATTGTATTTAATTTATCTCCCATGATACAGTTCGACTTGGAAATATAAACAAATACCAGCCACATGACTAGGATGTGTGATTACTTTTGCAGCTAAGATGTTACACCCCCTAAGCCAACACCTAGGGCTTAGGGAGATCATGAAAGAGAGAGTAGAAGGATCATGTGAGTAGAGGACCAGGACACTTGCTACGAGACAGAGTCTTCTAGTCATGACAAGGACGCTGAATCCTGTCATGAACTTTCAATATTATTGTTGCTTAAACAAGATCAGAATAACAACATAACTATTTGACATCACAATGTAGATGAGAATAACTTTCACAAGGCCCTCCATCTAAATGACCAGGCAATCTGTGGCTGCTGAGAGGATGGGGAATCCGATGTCACCATCAGATAAGATAAGATCTGTGATAAAAAGTTTCAAGTTGCAGGCCTATAACATATACATATAAAAAGCACTAATTAGACTCAATAGGTTTACTTCTTTTCTTTCCCTTCCTTCCCTCCCTCCCTCCCTCGCTCCTTCCCTCCCTCCCTCCCTCTTTTTCTTTCTTTCTTTCTCTTTCTTTCTTTCTTTCTTTCTTTCTTTCTTTCTTTCTTTCTTTCTTTCTTTCTTTCTTTCTTTCTTCCTTTCTTTCTTTCTTCCTTTCTTTCTTTCTTCCTTTCTATCTTTCTGTTGTTGTTGTTGGTAGTGTGTGTTTTCATAAATTTGAGGAATTTGGGGAGGAGACATGATGAATTACAGTAGAGTTGGAAACATAGGAAGTATAAAACTCAGTACTCATGCATATATATTGTTAAAAAAGAACAAAATACATGAAAATATCTGTGATATAATTGTCAGTAGCAATGCTGATTAACTGTAATAATGTAGTCAAACGTCAATGAAAGTGACAGCAGAGGAAAACCAGTGTGTTAGTTAGTGTTAGCAATCAACTTGACTGAGCTAAGGATGCTGACATGGTGCTGCTGAAAAAAGACTAGTGTTGGAATCGGGAACATAGCATGGAAAATTTGGCCTTAGCAATGTGAAAGCACATTCGATCTACTGGGAGTCTGAGTAGTGCCTGAGGTTCTTTCCTGCCATGGGTTGGTAAAGACTCAGATTCTCAAACATGTGGCCCCACCCTCAGCCTTCATTACACCCTTGTCTTTTCTTGCTGACTGGCTTGTAGATGGTACCCCTTGACCTCCGCAAATCCATAAATCAGTTCTTAACATAGATCTACAATAGTCTTCCTCCCTCATATGTTCACACATTATATATGTATGTGTGTGTGTGTGTGTTCACATGTGCTTTCACTATTGCTCTATCTTATAAATTAACAATATTCAATCTATTAAGTTTCTCCTGTGAGAATCAACTTCTTGGTTTTTGGTTTGCTTGTTTTGTTCTGTCTTTGTTGTTGTTGTCCTTAGTTTGGTTAATGAGAGAGTTGGGAAACAAATCTGCCCCTAAATAAGCTAGCTAGCTGTTGGTGGATTTTATGCCTGCCTTAAATAATGTTGAGAATATTTCCAGTGATGTGGCAGAACAGCCTCAAAGTTCTCATGCATTGATATCTGCTTTGTCCATACCGATATCATTCACAGGTTTTAATGTCCTCTTCCCTCCCACTTCCAGGGCGATGTCACATAAATTATGGGGCATCTCATCTTGAATGTCAGGAGGACAAGGGGTGGGTTTTCCTTATGATGTTAACCGAATAGTTCCTAGTTTTCTCTACCCCAGAGATTCTCCGTTGATGGCTCTCGTCTTTGTAAGTGAATTTATTCAGTCAAACCAGGCCGGATGGACTAAGAATTATAGCCTGTCTCCTTTTGCTTGTCGCCGCAGTCTGAAGAAGCCCAGTATCCCTTTGATATCACTGAAATCCATCTTATTTTAGGTAGAACGCTTGATTTCTTCCCCACCATGCCGCCCTTCCACTTCAGGGAATAATCCTCTTTCAGTCTCTTACTCATTCAAATACAAATACCATCCCATATTAATAATATCTTTCCAGAGGAAGCCCAAGTCATTTTTTCAGATATTTCTTTAATCCTCCCAGCATTCTCAGAAGGTAGGTAATGTCCACACAGCAACTCTTCTCAACCAAGTCTGAATGATTATGCAAGGGTATTAGGTGCCCAGGGGTATCATTGAGCTGACTTTCATTTCCTCTAAAAATATATTTACTGGGGATTGAAGCAGCGCATTTATTTGAAAATATATATATTTGGGGTTTAAGGATAAAAATTTGACTTGGAATAATGACTTGTTGTCCATAGTATTTTGACATTGATACTGATACATCGCTCCCAGCGAGATGCAATATAAATCGTTTGGATTCTGTGAGTATACATTTCTAGCTTGGAAAGTAGTTATCAGGTTGAAAATATTAAAAATACTCTTTTCAGAGTTCATGAAAGAATATTTTTTTACAATAGTTTTGATAAAATAGTATTTTTTGAAAAATTATGATTGCTTTAAGGACACATTAAAAGACACTTAGGTTATCTAAAAATAAGAGTACTATGTAGCAGCCTGATATTTGATCTTTACAGTTAATATACACAAGAAGGGGGATTAAAATTAACTTAAAAGTTTGAATTGGTTAAAGAAAAGTATCAATTCATGTATAACTTTTTACACACTCTGAAAATATGCTGTTAGGTAGTTCCCCCCAAATTAAACAAATGGCAGCTTCTCCCCTCTAGTATAGTGTGAAGAGAATAAGAATTAAATGATACATGCTAGCTGAAGCTAACATCATTGCTCAAGACAGATTAGTGAAGTTCTTAGCACATTAACTCAGGGCTTCTCCCAAACAACTGTCATTTTCTGTGAATATGATAGCAAGGCGCAAATGTCATACCTTATCTAATGGCATGAGCTGAGATTTGACCTATGCTATGCAACATCAAATTCTCATTCTTTCATCCTGCTCTTTCATATATACCTGAAGCATAGTTATCTGCGAGGATTTTCTTTTTAGTTAAACGTGCTAGGAAGGTTACTGTAATATATAAAGAATAAATGCGATTACTGGGTCTTTCTGTTTTGAGGAGGGAAAAGTAGATAAATCCAGTATGTATCATTTGTAGTAAATCTCAGAGCAGGGGAAGACTTTCTCTATCATCTTCACATTTTTTCTGGTGGGCAGCTCTCCTTCCCCTCTTGATCTCAGCAAGAAATATAAAGACGTCAAAGGTTTGCACAGATGAATGAAAAGGATTCAACATACACTAACAAACAAAAACTCTATTATTCTTTCTGCAACAATATAGAAATAAATAAAAACACTAAAAAGAAACAATCAAATTTCTATGAGGGGAAATTCAGAATAGGAGTAGTAATAATCAAGGCTTTTAAAATGAGAAACTGGTTAAGCTTAAAAAAAGCAAAATTACAAAACTGGAAAATAAAATAGAATTGTGATAGCTTCTTTATTACTGATGCATAATTCTCTTTACTGAAATTAAAATGATAGCAGTAGCTTGCACTTAGATTCTGAACTATATACCCAGCAATGCCTTCATTCTTCATATGCATGCTGTTACTTAACTTTAAAAAGTCACTGACTAGGTGCTAGCACTGCACCCATATTTCAAAAGGTATCTGAGGCTAACAGGATGGAAGTAAAATGCCAAGCATATCCAGTAAGAAAGTAGTAGAGTCAACATTCAAAATCAGCTATAATATCCAACTTTTAGCAAACATACTATCATCTAAAGGCTCATAAATCTCTGAAGTTAATGAATATGTAATATAAAGATACTTCAAAAAATAGCACTTCAGAAATAGATACTTATTTTCTAATCACATTTAGTATTTGCTCCATCCTGAAAACCTACCCCTCCAATCTACTTATTGATGTAGAAAGACTTCAAAGCTTAATTCAGGTATCACCGGATATGAGTGCTTCATTGAAATTCACAGGCCATTTTCATTCATGAATATAAATGTAAACATCTTAAACAGGTTATTCACAACCCTACGACTGCGAATAAAAATTACATTATGCTCAATATGGTGTTTCCCCCCAAAAGAGAGAACAATACAATAATATCTACCCACAGACATGAAGAAAATATATTAGTGATATTCTGTGCAAATATATTAAAATAAGAAAATAGATACCGTGTCTATATATGCAGAAAGTTAGGAAATAAGATTTAGCATCTATTCATGATTGGATCCGCTTTAAAAACTTTAAATGGCGAAGTACCTACTTAGAGAAATAAGAGGTAACTGCAAAAGCCCTACAGCAAGCATTGTCTTTAATTGTCAAATAGTTAATTCCATTTCCAGTAACTTAAGCACTAAGACAAATTAGCTTACAGGGAATAGATGACTCAGATCAATAAATCAAGCACCATAAATAAGTATAGAGTTTAGAAAGAAAGAAAGATATTTATCAGTTTGCTGTTGAGTGAAATTGTGACTCCCCAGAACTTAAAGATCTCCAGGAGAAAATATGAAAAATTCCAAGAAAATAAAAGAAAATGCCTGAAGGTGAAAATATAGATGTATGAACCAGCAATAGATGTGGTGCAATTTATCAAATAACACTTAATATAGTAGTGATATATATTTATATATATATATATATATACACATTTAGAAATAGATTTATAATACTCACAAAAGGATCTCTGAAGTTTCTCTGCTAAGTAGTATGATGATAGTTAATAAAGAAAGAATGGCCATTTTAGCAAAAGACAGGCAAGGCATCCTAGCCAGGAAGGTGCTTGTAGACAAGCCTGTATCTGGGTTTAAACCTCAGCCCTCCATATTTGAACATCTGACCTCACATATGTGCAGTAACATGTGCATCTCTACACATATACTCATCCATAAGTGGGGGAGTATGGAGTTGAAAGAGGGTAGAAATGTTGCAAATACAGTATTCATGTATGGACTTCTCAAAATAATTTTAATTTAAACCCCACCATTGGTATATTGCTTCTAATAGCAAAAGTTGAAAATAACTAAATGTTCAGTGGAGGTGAACAAATAAATACATTACCCAATATTCAAACATTAACCAAGCCAAGAGCAACACGCCAACCGTGATCTCTTACCTAGATTTCCCCTACCTCCATAAACTCCAGCAGTGGTCTCTCTGCCCAGAGGGAACAGAAGCAAAAACATAAGAGATGCAGCCAGCAAACAGCATGTGTTCCTATGCCTACAGGGACCTTGAGTTTGTAACTTGCAGGCTCCCTTGAGGAGGCAAGATAAGATTTTAAAGGTCCCAGAGCAGATACGTGCATGAGTCTGAAACCTGTTGTCTTAAACCCACCAACAGATCAGATGGTCCTAAAAGTACTCTCTCCTCATAAAGTAACCTCCTCTTCTTGGCGGTCCCCAGTCCTGCTAACACTGAGGCCTGCCAAAGGGATTCTAATAGTGCATGATTGCCCACTATTGCTGCTTCATCTTGGTGGTACACTGTAGATCATTCCAGTTCTCTGTACTTTAGCTTTTCTATTTTATTTTTTTAATTTTAGAAAATCAATACCTCTCTGCTTTCAGACAGAGTGTAATTCCAAGTTAAACTCAACTGAAACAAGGTATTGTGTTTATGCCCAATATTTGTTAAATATGAACTCTAACAATTAAAGAAAGATGAGATTATCATTGCTGGAAAAAATCTCCCTGGGGATCTCAGCTACCCTAGTGACCTTTTCTGTTGAAATCTAGGTTGAAAAATCAGCTTATTTACATAGACAAATGTAAGAAACCCTAACTGCTTACTGCTTTTAATACAATAATGTGTTTAAAAAGTGTTGGGCAATAAAAGTATTAAGAGTTAAAGATTGTAGCAAACCATTCTGTAGCTAACAATAAAAATAATATTTAATAATGTGAAAATAACAAAATAACATGTCCATTAAAATATAAAGCCTCTATCTATCTATCTATCTATCTATCTATCTATCTATCTATCTATCTATCTATCTATCCATGTCATGCTTGTACTTTTATCTCTCATTGAAAAAAACTGGTAAATTTGTGGGTAGCAGAAAAGGATTCATCCAGTGGCCTGTGAGATTTCAGCATAGTGCAGAAAGCATAGAATTCATTTATTAATTCCCATTACGGCATACCTATTTCTGCCAAAGCAATATGCTGTGCTTTCAGGGTCACAGGGAGAAATCCTGTACCTAGCATACCAGTGGAGAGTCACAGGGCATGACTGCACATGAGAGAGCCATAGGGAGATGAGCAGCTCAAAGTGGGATGATGCTCAGATTGCAGAGACAAATCAGGCACTGTTCCCAGGACAGATTCAAGAGTGGCAATTTAAAGATCAATCTGGAAAGAAACCAACAAATGTAAACAGGCAGATGATGCTTCTACCTAGAGTTAACCAGGACCCACCCACTACCTCTGCATTCCAATATTCTACAGTCATTCTGCCTTAGGTTGTATTCTTAATTCTTTGTCAATTATGCTACTTATATTGCATCAATGAATGCTTTTGACATATTTTGAGTTTTGTTGTTTTTTATTTTTTGTTTGTTTGTTTTTCCTTGTGTTTTACCATGGATTATTTTCTGCAGTATTTATTTAGGATAACAGGGTATTTGGGATTAAGTGTCATCAATACCTATTCATTGGCATGATGGGTAATGACCGAAGTGTGACAGAAACAAAATTGCTATGCTTTGGTTTAATAAGATGCCTGTTCGAATCATATAATAGCATGTGATCAGTCTAGCTGGTGGGAAACCTGTGTGAGGACTGCCCATAGCTCCCCTTATCTAGGTGAGGGCTCTGAAGTGTTAATCATGTCACAGTAACCCTGAACTGTGTGCTCTTGAATGTGTCCCTTGCAGTATATTCTTGAGGCTTATTAGAAAGACCTAGTGATAAATTAAAAGACCTAGTGATAGACGCTCGGTTTCTTGCATTAGCAAAGACAGCCTCATTTGACCTTCCATTCAAAAAGATAATTTCTCATCTTCAGATCCTGGGAAAATTTGAGTTCAATAAAAAAAAAAAAAAACTTATTACCACACAGCACTACTTCTCTATTGCTATAAAACAGTGAACTATGCATTCTGGACTAGAAATATGAAATGTAGACAGGATTTTTTTTTCCCTTACTCTTGCCTCTAAATAGACACTTGGTCTTTGAGCTTACCTCAAACCCAGGCTACTTAAGAAGACACAACTTCAAATTCCTCTGAAGAGTTTTGCTTCCAATCACAAAGAATAAAAAGAAAACTGCTTTTACTCACAGGAAATTTATATTTTGAATTTTTCTAGTTTTTCAGGAACAAAAACAAACAAACAAAAAAAATAAAGTGAAAATCAAACCAAACCAAACCAAACCAAAACACTATTTTCTCTTTGGTAGTAAATCAAATTGGCATTTGCTCTGTATTTAAAACTGAATACATATGGACTTAGGTTGTTATCTAATATAATTTGAATTTCAGATTTAAATATTTGTACTTGAGGTTATTTAATAGAATAAATAATATATATTTTATAACAGAAAAGTTTATATTATAATAGTTAGATTATTGTGTTTATTTATGTGACTGACTACATTATTCATTAAATGTATGAAAATTGATATATTGTTTCAAAATATTAATTTACCAGACAATATCTATGTTAGTAAGTAACTTTTAAAAATTATTCAGACAAACAGAAACTATCTTTCTTAATGAGTGAAAAATCAGGTGGAAAGCTCAAATAAATTTATTTATTCTGTCCATCATCTATTTTCTCAATCACATAAACGGTTAGCATCCAACATAACAGACCTGCTCATGTGTTTAAATAATAACAAATTATTTGTCATAATAAGGAAAGGTAAAGTACTACCAAGGAGTTCCACTTCCCTTTCCTGCACAGATAGGTAAGGGTGACACTGGAGGATCAACTTGCACATAGCAGTCTATAGGAAGCTTCCTGAGGTTTCCTTCCCTGGAAACAAGCACGGGGAACTATTGCACACACAGACTGCAGGTGCTGATTACACATTTGTGTTCAGAAGGAGAATCTCCAAACACTGCTGCAGCTAAAATGGCTTGAAAACAGTAGAGCAAAACAAAGCAAAACAAAACATAGTGACAGCAGATGCTGGTCAGGATGTGGAGAAAGAGGAACACTCCTCCATTGCTGGTGGGATTGCAAGCTGTTACAACTCTGGAACTCAGTCTGGCAGTTCCTCAGAAAGTTGGACATAGTACAACCTGAGGTTCCAACTATATCACTCCTGGGCAGATACCCAAAAGATGCCCCAACATATAACAAGGAAACAGGCTCCACTATGTTCATAGCAGCCTTATTTATAATAGCCAGAAGCTGGAAAGAACCCAGATGTCCTTCAACAGAGGAATGGATGCAGAAAATGTGGTATGAAATAATACTCAGCTATTAAAAGCAATGACTTCATGAAATTCACAGGCAAATGGATGGAAGTAGAAAATATCATCCTGAGTGAGGTAACCCAGTCACAAAAGAACACACACGGTATGCACTCACTGATAAGTGGATATTAGCCCCAAAGCTCGGAATACCCAAAATACAATTCACAGACCACATGGAGCTCAAGAAGAAAGAAGAAGAAAGTGTGGATGCTTCGGTCCTTCTTAGAAGGGGAAACAAAATATTCATGGGAGGAAATACGGAGACAAAGTGTGGAGCAGAGACTTAAGGAAAGGCCATCCAGAGACGATTCCACCTGGGGATCCATCCCATATACAGTCACCAAACCCAGACACTGTGGTGGATACCAAGAAGTGCTTGCTGACAGGAGCCTGATATAGCTGTCTCCTGAGAGGCTCACAGAGCCTGACAAATACAGAGGCAGATGCTTGCAGCCAACCATTGGACTAAGCACAGGGTCCCCAACGGAGGAGTTAGAGAAAGGACTCAAGGAACTGAAAAGGTTTGCAACTCCATAGGAAGAACAACAATATCAACCAACCAGTCCCACCCCCAAGAGCTCCCAGGGACTAAACCACCAACCAAAGAGTACACATGGAGGGACCCATGGCTCCAGCTACATATGTAGCAGAGGATGGCCTCTTTGGGCATCAATGGGAGGAGAGGCCCTTGGTCCTGTGAAGTCTGGATGCCCCAATGTAGAGGAATGCCAGGGCGGTAAGGCGGTAGTGGGTGGGTGGGTGGGTGGGGACCCCCCTCATAGAAGCAGGGGGAGGGGGATGGTATAGGAGCTTTCCAGGGTGAGGGGACCGGGAAAGGGGATAACATTTCAAATGTAAATAAAGAATATCCAATGAAAATACAAAAAAAGAGAAATCCTCTAGATAAAGTTAATGAATTATTCTGTCAGAAGTAAGACATTTGCAAATTTTAAATTTCAGTTAAAAATACAAATGGAAAAAAAAACAGGAATACAAGAAATTTTGGGGGCCAGATATTAAATTTTATACAAGCTATATTTATTAGCTTTATAGTATATGATAGTATGTTTTATTTCAGATGATATGTTAAATTGAAAAGTTACCTAAATTGCAACACCTTACTGCCTTTTATTAACTTGTAATCTGACTTTTGCATAACTTCTTGCAGAACTTTGAAGGTGAATAGATTTGCCTCATAGATTTCTTTTTAAACATCTTTGTTCCTACTATGTTGTTCAGTAATGAAAGTCTCAGCTTTCCATGTCTGATAATGAAAAACATTACTAGTTTGCAATGGAAGAAATGACACCATGCATTTGAATATCAGCGGACAGTCATGTAGGATGGGACATGGTTGGGAGGTATAATCTGTCAATTAACGTGGAAAGACTGTGGAATGAGATGAGCAGGTCCTCTTTCTTCCTCTTCCTTCCTTGCAGTGGTCTAGGTGTGCTGCATGGAAGCAAATTGAAAAGTCATGGTTGTAAAATGCAAACAAATTTGCTAAACAGAAATATTTTTAACTATGGTATCATTGTTTGCCATTCTGCATTGCATCATTATTAAGTGATCTCCAGGGTCTGACAAAATCATATATCTTTGCTAATGCATATTCATATTTACCAATTGCTGGGGTTCTTAAGCGATAGGCAATTCCTTCAGTCTACTCGTAAGAAAACATTGCTGCAGCCTCTGTCTTTCCTTTATGATCTAATATTTCCAAATATGCCACTTCTCGTCCTTCATTCCCTATCCCTCTCTAACTCCACTTACCCTGCCCTCCCAGGCATCCGTTTCTCTCCAGGTTTAAATTGCATGGCCAGTCCCACAGTTTGGGAACTAAATATGATTTGTGGATGATCTGCTTTTCTGCATCCTTTGTAGAAAGCCTAATTTCCAGACCAGCTACAGAAACATTGACTGTTTCCTGCTCTTCAATATATGTGGTCTATTTGGTCTTTCATCAGATCTTCCCTGATCCTTTTGACCAGAATGAGCAGCAAATACTAGGGGGAAGTTCAACAATTCATAATACAAATAGAGTGACTGACTGAATTTTAAGTAAAAAAAAAGGAGAGCTAGAAATAATAATGATGATGCTAGCAACGAAAATGCTGGAATAATAAGATGAATCGGTACAAAAATATAACAGTTTCTGGAGAGTGGCTTAGTGGTTAAGGGCTCTTCTTCCAGAGGACCTGGTCTAATTCCAAGCACTCACATGACAGACAAGTCACAGTTGTCTATAACTCTAGTGTCAGGGATCCAATATCCTCAAACAGGCATAAATGCAGCTAAAATACCAATGTATATAAAATAAAAAGTAACAGTTTTCTCTTTTGAATCAAAATAGAAAGTTCATATTATCTCCTTGTTTGTGAGAGGGCATTTTCTACAAAACAAATGTGTTATTTCCATTGGCAGGTAGACTAGTTGGAGTGGGGGGTCAGGTGCATCTCTGACTCTTTGCCTACTCTCCAGACTCTTTTCCTCCAGTTGGTTTGCCTTGTCCAGCCTTGATATGAGGGCCTTTGAGTTGTCTTATTGCGTCTTGCTTTGTGTCGTCTGGCTCTTGTCTCTTAGAGGTTGCTCTTTTCTGAAGATGAAGCAGAGTGGGGCTGTATTAAATTGAGAGGGAAAGGGGGGAGTTGGAGGGGGTGGAAGGAGGGAAAACTGTAGTGGGGATGATCTGCATGAGAGAATAATCCATTTTCAATAAAAAAAGAATGGACAAGAAACGGGAATATGGGCTGAAGAGATGGCTCAATGGTTAAGAGCACCAACTGCTTTTCCAGAGGTCCTGAGTTTAATTCCACAGCTCATAACCATCTGTAATGGAATCCAATGCCTTCTTTTGGTGTGTCTGAAGACATCAAAAGTGTTCTCATATACATAAAATAAATAAAAAAAGAAATGGGAATAGAAAATGGGAAGAATAGATAACATAGAGATGATATACTCAAAAAATTATGGTTAACAAGAATACTACACCCAAGGCACAAAAGTACTAAAATAAAATAAATGGCAAGATTACATGACAATCTACTCTGGAGGTGTTGTGTGCCTCTCATTTAATTTGTTTTGGATATCTGCTCCCTTTTTTGCATCGAGAGTCTTTAGACACAGGTCTAATTTCAGTGCAATATGTGCATCTGGCTGCCTATGAGTGAAAACTTACAGATACTAACCTCATGGGCATAGAGAGAAATAAGATGCATGCTTTGTACAGCATTTTGCCACTCATAGAAAAGTGTAGGCAAACGAGGAATTCTCGTTATAATTATGTGCTATAATTGCCAGGGCAGCCAAACATTATGGGGAAAAAAGGATTTGGGCTTCTCATAAAAATTGGGTCTAAACCCAGATTTTCTACTACATGTCCAACTGTACTGGAGGAAATTTTTACACGCTGCTTATGAATGTGATTTTTCAACTCTAAAATGAGACTAGGGATGCGATTAAATAATAGATATGTATATAAAATGCCTGACTTACAGGTGTTCAAAATGGGAAGGTTTCTTTTTATTATTCTCATTAGTTATGCTGGAGAAAAAAAATCAGTGAACAATTAAGATTTTTTCTATATCAAAATGCTATTTTTTAAAGATGATTTGATGGATACCAGACTGCAGTACAGAAAGAACTGGAACATTCTGAGGTTTTCCTGGCAACACAGCTGTCTCCAGACATAATTTTTCCTACTTTTGTCTGTTTGACATTTTACTACTCTTAGGGGAGAAAACACTTCACCAGGGATTCCATTGTTCCCGGGAATGCAGCTTCTACTGGTATATTTTAGTAACTCAAAGGTCAGGCATGTGTACAAAACCCATCATCAATAGGAGAGCTGGGGACTGCACAGAAGTCTTTCAAAGTAAGATTTACAGTCATCATCTCCTGGAGTGTAGGAATAGTGTGACTCATTATAAACTCCACAGTTCAGCTCATCTCCATAAGCATCAGAATGTGAAGGCATAAGACACAATTAGCTACATTTCTACCCTGATTAAACACATGCTCCCTTACAGGCTTGTGAATATCTCTGGGGGGAAAATGCTGGGTTAGTGCTATGTATCTCCAACACATCTTGAGTGCCTTCTAGAATAATGCTATTATAAGAGCATAAAGTACCTAAGTTCTTATATACGATCTGCTAACTCCAATATGTAGATAATTCAGAAGTCTGTTTTCATTTTTAGTATTCTTCGTTTTAAATTTTGATGATTATTCTGCATGTTTCTTTATTATTATTATTATTATTATTATTATTATTATTAGTAGTAGTAGTAGTAGTAGTAGTTCTTTGACAGAATTTAGACCACAGTTGATCCCATGAACTGAACCTGGTTTGGAATGAATTACAGATTTAGCCAAATACTATTCCAGTCTGAACATTTCCACGTCTCAGATCCAGCCTCCTGAACTTTATCACTATTACTATTATTGTTGTTCTTTAGCAGTAGTATTAATTTGTATTATATATTGAAATTAAAATATGATTTCATTCTCTCTTCCCTTTATTCCCTCCAGACTCACTCATAGACCTTTTCTTGTTCTCTTTCCAATGCATGGCTCCATTTTTCATTAAGTGTTGCTACATACATCAGCACTATATCTCCTGCATCTAAGGCTCAGGGATCATTGCAGAATAGGGGGTGGAAACAGTTTAAGAGCCAGAGGATCAGGGTTTTTTATGAGACTGTATCTCCTGACAATGTCAAAAGTTACATTTATGAACTGATCAACATGGCTGCCAAACATGAGGTGAACAAGAAAAATAATAATAAATATACTAATGTTGGGGGGAGGAGAATTCTATAAGCCCTCAACCCTACACAACAAACCACAGGCTATTGGGAATACCAAGAGTTGGAGAAAGAGTTGCTTGTACTTTTCTATGTTTGTGGTCTTTATTTATTTTTTGAGATTATAACATAATTACCTTTCTCCCTTCCCTTTCATCCACCAACCCTCTCATGCATGCCTCTTTACTCTCTTTAAAATTCATGGACTCTTTTTATATGAATTGTTATTATATGCTCATATATGTATACACATATAACCCTAAATATAACCTACTTGGTTTAAAAGTTATTTGTCTGTAGGGTTTTTTTTAAGGCTGACCACTTACTATTAGATATGCAGTTGGTGTGCCCCTCCCTGGTGAAGAGGATTTCCCTGCTCTCAACGTTCCTTAGCTGCCTGTGGACTTAAGACCTTTTCAACAAGAGGGAAACCATGTCTGGCACTGGAAACCTAACTAACTACTCAATGCTAGTAAGATGACAGATAGTAGAGGAGGACCTACAATCACAAACTTACTAAACTTAAATGATCCCTTACCACAATCTAAATACATGTCTCTGTACCTGCATAGAAGTGAAGTAGTTTTAACCCCTCATAAAGGAAACTTCCTGTTTGACAGGTATTGGTTCATTGATCCTTCAAAGACTAAATGATTGTTCATTTATGTTTTCGTTGAACTCTTTAGACTACTATTGAGTTTGGACAAAGCTTCAAATTTTCCATCTTAATAAAGTATTAATTGATGATGTTTGCAGCAAGGGACCTATAGAGGTATTTTGTTTTCTAATTACTGTAAAACTGCAAAAGAGCTCCTCTCCATCCCATTTTTCTTCAGGATAAAATAAATCACTTCTATAGAAAGTTGGCTATGTGATTACAAGTCTTTTAGATTACTGCCCATCCTACCAACTCACTGGATCATTAAAAGCTTAATCATTTGGCTTACACTTACCTAGGTAAATCTCATCCCTTGACACAAAATGTGAATTCACAAACAGAAAACAGCAAATCTTGTAAAGGCCCACGTCTCTTGAAATCTGTTTTCTTTGGTCCTTGTATTTTACTAAAGCATATGCATTTGTCCCTTTGTTTTTGATCTGTTTCAGGATATCACACTTGGAGAAGGAAGTTTCAAAGATAAGGTGCAGAGTTAAGAGTCATGCTTGCTTGTCTAGCAGTTCTTTTCAAGACTTTCTCTAAAGCCTGCCATGTTCTGTCTGGAAAACAGGAGAGTGGTTGAAACAATCAACCTAGAACTAAGCTTCTTTAAAGGTACTCTCAACTGACTTGAGAAATGACTTCTGAGGACTACATTTATCAGAATGGGTGTCTTGTATATGACAGGAAGGGAGCTCACAAGAATAGATGCTTAGTGAATTGGGTTAGGATGTTAAGCAAATTGAATATACATTAAATCAATGTATATTCACTGGGTCCATGATTGTGGCAGTTTGAATTAGATGGTCCCCACAGACTCATACATTTGAAAGTTTGGATCCCAAATGTTAACGAAGTTCTAGGAGTTGGAGCCATGTTGGAAGAAGTATGGAACTATGGGTAGGCTTTGAGGTTTCAAAGGCTCAATTTGGGCCTAGTCTTCCTTTCTTTCTTCCCTGACCTTCAGATCAGAATATAAGTTCTCAGTTACTGCTGCCGTAATCCACGGTTGCCTACATGGCGTCATGCACCTCGTTTTGTTGCTCATGGACTAACCAAAAACTGGAAGCAAACCTCCAGTTAAATGCTTTCTTTTAAAGGTTGTCATAGTTAGGTTTTCTTTTCAGGGTGTGCAAACAGCAGCCAAGGCAATGATGAGGAGCATGAGATCAATAACATAACATCACAATATTTTCCAAGACTACATTTTTTTTACTACCTATAGCTAAACCCTGAAGTTTGGAGTAAGTGTAGAAATAGACTCGTTCTAAAATGGAGGATCGATGCTAGAAATAGAACTGGATGTGAAAACTACTTCAACATTGTTAGATGATACAGTTGTGCCTTATAGTTCTGCCTAACATAAAATAAAACAAACAAGCAAAAACCATAGGAATAATCATTATTTCTGCCTGTTGGTGTTTCACATGTAAATATAGGTATATGATAGAGATGTACCACTTACACATACATTCTTAAGATAGCCTTACCAAATAGAAACCACTTAGGTGGTTTTACATTTATTATTATCCCCAGTAGCAATATTATTAAGAGTTCAAGTAAAATAATCACGAGGATCTGATTCGCCAGCCTCAGAAGACTTGGGAGTGACCTCTACTTTTCTTCCTTTGTTAACTTGAGCATCTCCTTTCATTACATTCTTTTATATTCCCATCAGAGAGCTGCATGTGATTTATTCTCATTTTACAATAAAATAATAGTCACTTCTACAGTGAAATATCTGTGAAGGAAGAAAATACTCCTGCATAGATTTCCCTTTCAAGGTCTGCTGGTTTTTCTCTGCTTACCAAGTGAAGTGTTCATTTTCAGTGCTGAGGGCATGGAAGCTATTGGAGGAACAGGTCATGTCCATTGCACACGGCCACTGTTCTTTACTACAGAAAAATATCCCCAGTCATGGAGCCTTTCCTATAGCTTCAGAAAATGAGAACTGTTACACTAGTAACTGTTCTAATACTCCACTGACTGTTAATGTTGAATATAATA
This sequence comes from Uromys caudimaculatus, assembly GCA_028551405.1. Taxonomy (NCBI): domain Eukaryota; kingdom Metazoa; phylum Chordata; class Mammalia; order Rodentia; family Muridae; genus Uromys; species Uromys caudimaculatus. The sequence goes on from CM052719.1 coordinate 37,087,263, forward strand.
TTTGTACCACTTAATTACTGTTTAAAATAATCAATAAAAATAAACTTCATTCCTGGTGTTCTCTCTATTTAAGAAAAATCATAGTGGATTCCTTTCCTGAGCCACTGAATGCAAAATTATGTCCAGTTTTGTCCCATAACTCTCCAAATCGCAATACAAAGAATACTGATATCAATGGAAAATTTATACAAGAGTGTTTATTCCACTAGTGTAAATGGAAAACTAAGAAAGGCTTTTCTTGCAAGCAATGTTGGGACTCCTAAACAAATGTCTATGTATTTACTTGCAAATGGAATATTACAGTTAGAACCCATTCATATCTTTGCTCCAGCATGCTGCAAACTCATCAGAGTACCAGGCAAATGAGCGGGTCCATATTTTATCTAGCTCAGAAGTCATCATATTTGCTTCATAGGTACCTGCATAGCCAAACTTATATCTGCAATTCCAACACGGAGGATGGTAAGACACAACCTTGTGAGTTTGAGGCAAACCATGACATTATAGTGAGACTGTCTCAAAGTCAAAATTAAATTTTCAGAAAGTAAAATAAATAAGAATACATGTGCCATTTTCTTTAGAAGCAATTGTACAATGGAAAGAAATAATTTTAATGTAAATAAAATAAAAGTTCAACTCTGCTTCATAGCTAAGTATTAACTGAGAAAATAGTTTTGAATCCTACACATGGTTAAGTGTCTTCAAGTCAGGAATCAGTGTCAAAATATGAGTTATACCCAGAATCACAATTACATTTCCATTGTTCTGTTAAAAGCCAGTTCATTAAAGGAAATTAGAAGTGTATATTATTTCTTTCTTTTCCATTAGGGGTAATGGTATCTATTTAATGATTTTAAGTGTTTAAAAAAATCTTAGTTCTTTTAAAATAGACATTTCTTTTCATGAAGGAGAATTTAAAGTTCTGAGACTTTTTATTTCACAAAATATGAAATGTAGACATGTTGATATTTGAAAAGATAAGTGTTTAAAGTCTAGAGGAAAATGAACATATATGCAGAGACCTGAAAGACATTTACATATTTTCCCTGTCCTTTCCTCTGTTAGTGAGAGGAAGAGGGAGAGGGAGGGGATGAGGGAAGGGAGGGGGAGGGGGAAGGGAGGTAGGAGAGGACGAGGAGGAGGAGGGGAGAGAGAGAGAGAGAGAGAGAGGAGGGAGAGGGAGAATCTATGCAGGCTCCTGTGCAGCAAGATGCTAAACCAGTGAGTTGAAGACAGAGAATCAAAGAGGAAGAGCAACAGAAGGGAAGAGCCAGCTATCGTTATGTAAATGTTCAGACTTTTCTAAAAAGGCAGGTGAGATACAAGTACATGATGGAGCATTAAGAAAAAGGTCACGTGGGGAAGGATGATATCATTTCTTGCACGGTTGCACCTTTAAAATTATCGAAGGTCATTTGTGTTGGACAGACACTTCATTCATACATAAGAATGTATAGATATTAATGATAATATCCTTCATCATCCATGGATTGTTTTAGCCTCTCTTGTGACCATCTGTTTTATAATAAAAAGACCACTCATATCCAAATGTGTTTACACAGTTGATGCTGGTAACAGGCAAGTGGCAAATGAAATACAGTTAATAAAGCTTTAGAATAAGCATTACTGTAAGCACCGAACTCTCCCCAAAAGACAAACCAGAATCAATTGGCTCTCTCCTGTTTTGTAATCCTTCAGTTTACACATTTGGGGCTAAATAGATGAAGGCAAGGGACAAGGACTGCAAAGTCAGGGAAGGGAACAAAGAATTAAATATGAATAATCTTTTGGATAAAACTACCGCATGTCTACATCCAGTACTAATGCAAACAACAACAGCAAAAAATAAACTTATACACTGAACAGAAAAGACCCACACACATGTGCACATTTGAGTCTCAGTAAGCCATATTGATAGATAATTAGACATTAGTTTGAAAATTAATGGGTCAAAATCACATCCTTTGGAAGTAGGTCACATAAGATGAAAACCTGACTTCACGCTTGTTCATTCTAGCTGTAACCATTTGCTCCCCCTGGATCCCAAAAGACAACCAAAGGATTCAAACTAACTGAAATTTCACCTCCAGTAATCCATTATACCTTAACTTACACATTAAGATTTTAAAACCACCATCTGGTGGACATAACTTGACCCCTTTTGATTTATAGGCAACCTGTTTTCACAGGTAAGCAAATTTATTTCTCCTTCTACCACCTGGCCGAGGTGGGAACAGCTGAGGCAAGTCTGCTCTCTAGTGAGCCATTACTGTACTACCAACATGTCTTTCGGAGGCAGGAATCCAGCTAGGTTATGGCTATGAAATTGGAGCTTGAAAAAGAGATGCCCAGTTAAATGATTCCTTATCCCTAATCAATTGGGTGATCTGAAACAATAGTACAGGAGGGGTCAGAGAATCATTTTGCTTGCCCAAGTTGGAGGTTAGTGGTGCTTGTGTGTATTAGATGTATGTGGTTCAATGAGGTAAAAGAAAATTTCAAATGCTCACACAGGTAAATATGGGGGGTAGGCATGTAGATCCGTGGTCCTGTGCTTGCCTAGGTCCAATCTCCTGTAACATGCATGCACAGAGAGAGGGAGAGAGAGAGAGAGAGAGAGAGAGAGAGAGAGAGAGAGAGAGAGAGAGAGTCTCACACACAGAGAGAATAAAGAGATGGTCAAACTCTCACACATATACACACACACTCACACAGAGAGAGAGAAAGAGAGAGAAAGGGAGATACATACCACACACACACACACACACACACACACACACAAACACACACACTCAGAGGACAAACAACCAAACCATAGATGATACTCTGGGTCATGGTTTCTTTCAGAATGTGTCCTTAACACTGTCAGCATTGGCCTCAATTGATACTGGTAGGGAGAAGGTATCTTCTGCACCTTCCTGACCTCAGGTCGTTATATTTTCCTACCACTGAGAATTCTACAAATGATTCTATTCAGCTTTCACCATAGCATCAAAACTATAAGTATGCCAATATTTTATAAGGGCATACCGGGAACACTAAAGGATAGTTGGTACACAATAAAGAAGATTGCATTTATATATATTTTTCAAGTATGTACATAATTTCAATACATGAGAAGACCTAAGCTTTGTTGTCAGGTGAACAATAACGACATACCACTTTATGCAAAAAGACTTTTCTTGAATAACAATGCATATTTAAAACATGACTCCACCCTGTATTCTTTAAGATAGTCTTATTGTTTTCTGTTTACAGAAATGACTAAAAGCCAGAGAGCATTATGGCCTAGCATATCCTCCCTTCCCCTACTCTTCAATGATGCAATCCTTTCTTGCTCCTGTCACTTGCCTCTACATAACTCAGGTCCTTCTTTTTCTTGAGACCTTCTCAGTAATAAATAGTCTCTCTATTATGGTAGCATTGATAAAGCCACCGTAAGTGTTCCAATGCATTTCCAGTTTCAGAATTGCTTGCAAAATAGTTACTCTTAAACAGGTCTACTTGTGAGAAAATGTATGGATGTTGATCTTGTCGGACAGGGGAAGAGATTCACACTCTGTGTGATACATTGTTATATGTTAAACTATTAAATATATCACCACAAAGGTATTGTTTTTAGATGGCATTTTGACAATAGTATATAAAATAAGAAACAGCATGTAAGAAATGTACAAAGGTATTTGGATTTCTAAAGAAACACCGAGAAGAGCACAAAACAGAAGGACAGAGACTTTACAGAGATTTGGGAGTTAAGACAGATTTTATGAATGAATGTAAAGAAATGGAGGAAAAGTGAGATCACGGAGCATCACGTCATCAGTTTTTAAGCCAGAGAGTCCAGGAAGAAAGTCAAGTTCAGTCCCATTGACTTAGTTTTTATTGTTCCTATACATGAATTCTTTAAAACAAAGTATTTTAATGCAATTTATAAAAATAGAATACAATAAACTGAAATGGGCAAAGCAATTTGAACAAGCAAATTAGACAGGACTGAGCCAGGAATGGAAGCAGCAAGGAGCTTATCTGGTAAGAAAAGCATCCTCAGCCCAGGTATCCCTGCCTCTTCTTTGCTAGGGAGATTTCTCAGGGTCATTGTAAGGAAAAGGACAATATTAGCATAAAGGCCAACTGTCCTCCTCAGGCAAGAAGAGATGACAGTGGAAATTAAGTATCAAATAACTGAGAGGCTGAAGCTCTGAAATAATTTAGATTGAATACTAGTTTAAAAACAAGGAGTTTTTCATGATTCTTTCAATTCACAACTTGAAATTGTTATGAGAATTGGCTCAATAAAAATGAGAATTACTGTGTTATGGCCAGGAAAAAGTCCTGGTAAACAATTTTTAAGACTTGTTCTTATTTCTAAAGTTATATTTGCCAATTAAAGTTTAAGATGATGATTTTTAATACTTTTTTAAAATATCAAAGTTTCTATGTAATTACATATTTTTAATTCTTAAAAACTGCCCAATTAGTATGTACATTCTAACTTATCCCCAAAGACTATGAGAAATTCAAGTTTTCTTTTTAAATTGTTATTTTATGATTTCTATTACTTTTAAAGATTACAAAAACATAAATTCTGGGTTTAATCATGTCTTTGGCAAGGGAGATGAAGGCAAGAGACAATTTTAACAGGTACATCAATCATCTGAACACTAAAAGTTTATGAACCTCCTCAAATATTCTACTAAAAGGATTAAATATGTGTGTCGCTATGAGGAAGAGAGGACTTTGCCTTATTGACAGATTGGCAATCATAGAAGAGTTGTTAGGGCCAAGGAGAACTATTGTAACTTTTTAAAATAAATTTTATAAAGACATAGGTGGCAGCTATAAAATAAGATTTAGAAAATCCCAATCAGAAAGGGTATTCTCAGCTATTTAACACCATGCGAGGCAGAGGGGAGAGGTGGGAAAGTTGGATTCACTGTTTCATATTGCACATACAGGAAGCACCAGGGGTCAGGTGTTGCCATGGTAGATGAGGCTTAAAGTGAAGAATTTGATGTCTCTAAGAACTTTAGTCTATCATTTTCCATAAGAAACCCACACATGCACAGACAACCATAATGTTTGTTTTTAGTACAACTGAGGCTGAAACTCAGGCATCTGAATCCCAAATTCAAGTTCTTCACTGTCTTCAAAAAATGTCAGCATGCTCTGCATTTAAAGAGCTTTATCTTGAGAATGCAAGAACTGCGGGTTCATAGAAAACAATAATCACAGATCTATCCGAATATTATTCACGTAAAGTATAATTTTAATTTAGCAACCTTCTAATGCTAACATGATAAAAGAAAAGCAAAGTGGAGATGTACAAGTGATAAATTTTTTAGTAAAATATCCACTAAGTTGAATTTTTTTTCAGGCCAAGAATGATACAGTTTCCATGACACAGTGATATGCCTGTATTCAACTTTGTGTTCAAAGCCAAAATTATTGCAGGCACAAGACAACCATGTTAGTATTTCTTTCACTACGATTATTTAAAAATTTTCTACAAGTAAAATAGTTGTTATGCAACTTTTATGTCTAATCTTTTCTAATACGAGGTCATAAGAGGCAGGAAGAGACCTAGCCTGGCCGTTGGGTGAAATGTGACATTACATCCTCTTTCTTCTTCTACCTGGCTGTGTTGTGCAAACATTAAGATAAATGCACAGCAGTCCCTTCTATGGCTTCTCTGCAGGAGGAGTCACGGCGCTACAGGAGCAGAGTGCTCTGCCCACAGCCCAAATGTCCTAAGAAGAGTTTATATCACCTATGTCGGTGCCCGTGCATCAAGTACCGATAGTTTGCAGACTTCCAAAGAAAAACATTCCTCAAATCTGATGTTAAAAGAAAATCAAGACTTTAGGCTGAAAATTAGGCTTTCAGTATTTTCTGTTTAACATCAGGGAAAGTTTCTTCCTATAAATGTTTTCAATCCTTATATTTTCTTTAGAGCATATACATGCATGTATAAGATAATAATTAAAACTTGATAGTGAATCATATGAATAAATAATTGTATATAATCTGAGTGTGCATATACACACAGAGAAAGACAGAAGATTTTCTTTAATTTCTATTTGAGTCTTGAATCACTTATTCTACTACTTTTGAGGTGGGGTTATTATATAAGCCCTTGACAGAGTGTGACTGCAATCAGAACTCAGTGCTAACTACCCCCATATACTTTTCTTTGTAAAAGATTATACCACATTAGAGCATGTCCATAGTAATTCTTAAGTAGAAAAAACAGGGCATCAAGTGGAAAGATGGGGTTGACATCCCATAGTCAAAAACTCTGACCCAGAATTGTTTCTGTCTAAAAGAACTGCAGGGACAAAAATGGAGAACAGACTGAGGGAAAGGAGGTATGGTGACAGGTCCAACTTGGGAACCAGCTCAAAGGCAGGAGCCTCCAAGGTCTGACACTATTACTGATACTATGGGGTGTGCTTACAGACTGGCATGACTGCTCTGAGAGAGGCCCAACAAGCAACTGAATCAGATGCAGATACTTAAACTCAACCAATGGACAGAAGCTGCTGACTCCTGTGGTTGAATTAGGGAAAGGCTGAAATAAGCTGAGGAGGAGGAGGAGGGCGACCCTGTAGGAGGACCAGCAGTCTCAATTAACCTGAACCCCCGAGATCTCTCAGACACTGGGCCACCAACCTGGCAGCATATACCAGCTGATATGAGTCCCCCATTACACCTACAGCAGAGGACTACCTGATCTGGCCTCAGTGAGAGAAGATGCACCTAACAAGACTTGAGAGACTTGAGGCCCCAGGGTATGGGGAGATCTGGTGGGGTGGGGACATCCTCTTGGAGATGGGGAAGGAGGAATGGGATGAGGAACTGTCTGAAGTCGAACTGGGAGGGGGATAATGACTTTTGTAAAAAAAAGATTTATTAATAATAATAATAATAATAAATATTATTATTGTTATTATTATTATTATTATTAAAAAGGTTTTAAAGAAAAATCTACCATAAGTATTTTGGCCTAAATGTTCTCCTTTCTCCTTCCTCCTTTCTTTCTCACCCCCATTTCAAGGATCAGCACACTAAGACAGCATTTTAAATACCTGTCAGTTGGGTTTATTTGTTTGTTAGTTGTTTCCTGTGAGAAAATCATGTCTTGCTTGAAACCCAAAGTGCAGAAGAGGTGTGAGAAAAATAAGGTTCAGAAGTGAAGATATCACTCAGCCACCAAGAAGCAGAAATGACAATTAGCCTCTTGAAATGACTAAGAAAGAGATTTCATGCTGCATGTATTATTTTCCTCGTAGCTATTTTCTCGAACACTAATAAAGTCCCATCTGTATTTTAAAAGCTACTGGATGACATAGATTAATGGTGTGGTCACTTTGCATTTTCTTTACCCTCCAGGAAAGAGTTATTTAGGTACCAAAGGCTCACTCTACCTATAACCTGAGTTCCTGATTCCTGATGAGGAAATGTTCAAGGGTCACATGTAAACAGAATTCAATTATACCAGCTAGGGCAAGGACAAATCTTGTCATGCCCTGAATTTCAGGTTTTCCCACTTGAAACTCCATTTTGTTGGTTGCTGTTCTGTGGTAGACATCTCAAACAGACTTTTCACAACCAAGAATCAAAATAGCTAGACGACAACAACAACAACAGAAAGGAAAGAAAGAAAAAACAAAATAATGGGCAGAAATATTCTCTTCATAACTATCATTTAACTACATTTTAGACTTTACTTAATCATTTGTTCCTCATATACCTAATGCCACAGAAAGATGTCTCAAATCCTACCACAATTAATACTATTCAAAACAGAATGCACCTGATTTTCAGTTTATACAAAGACAGGCAGAAATTGCCACCGAGCTTTCAGTCTTAAATTGACCCTTCATCGGTTTCTATACTGAGAGCCACATCCCCTTCAGTACAAATAAGATTAATTATCTTTAAATAATTTAAAAATATGTATTAAATGTGATTGCATTGACAGATAAATCTAAATTATTTAGTGCGCCTGCATGTTCATTTGAAAATGCATCTTTAGTTTCTAAAACTAGTAACTACTTTATACAAAATTTGCAAAAAAAAGAAAAAATGGTTTGAATCATATCATTCTTTAAATTGCTTGTTATTAATATGGTGCTTCCTTGGTTTTATTTCATTTAATGATTGAGATCATAAAGCATGCTAAAGCTGTATATTTGACATAAATGTGTATATTTAGTTCTGAGTTTGTCTCCTTTATAACAAGCACACAGTCTTAATAAGCACCAATTATCAGTTATTGACACAGCATATCTAAAACCATAGTGATATATCTAATAATTCTCTTCCCAATGGACATGCATCTGAGTTATCAAATATCTCCCTTTCATAATCTGCCTACTGCATCGTTGCAACTATGAAAAACATTAAATACTGCTTGTTTTCCTTGTTATCAGAACATCTCTGTATTCAAGCCTGTTTTATTTACAAATAAAAAAATATAGGAGTCTGTGTGTTCTTCCTATGAGAAGTTCTAACTTTGTGAGACCTGCACTGAGCTGCTTGAATTCATCACTGCTGAAGCAAATGACAACCATGCTTTTCAAAAGGATCTTTTCACTAAATGTCATTGCTAATATCCATTATCAGATAAGGACATTCGGCGCTGCTAGCCAGGTAACACCAAATTACCTGCTTTTCTTCCTACCTTCCTTCCAAAGTCTCTACCACCTGAGCTTCTCTCTTTCCCTTCTTGGAAACATTTGTAGGTAGCTCCCTGTTTTGTCAGAGCTAAGCAAGGCAAGCAAGAGGCACCAGAGGTTATGCATGCAGCTTCCTAATCTGCCTCCTACAGTTTTCCCCTGGAGGAAGAGACTCCCTACTAATTCTCTCCCCTAAAGTGTGACCACTTTAAGAACTTCCTGTGGTTCCTCTGCAGTGACAAACAGCACTCTGAGGTCTGTGAGTGGAAAAGGAGATACACATTTGAGGCACCGAACCCCAGCCGCCATTGCTCACGTATCATCTGAGCATTTACAGATACTGCTTTTCTGTACAAACGCTTATTTCTAAGGGAATAATCATTTTCTTTACAAAGACGGCTTGGGTAAAACCTTTACATAAACATAGAATGCATAACTGAAATAAATATACAATTCAGCTCAGACTTGATGGGGCTTCGGGCTTCTTGCGGGGTTAGTTTCTGAATCTGGGACAGGAAGATTGGGTCCAAAGGCATTTCCCTGACTTCCTCCACCTTGTAGAGTACAGATCGCAAAGTCGGCTTTAGGCTAAATGGATTCTTGGGTGAGAGTTTCTAGTCTCAGTGAACAGCTCTATTCTAGGAGATTCTCTCTCCCCAGTCAGGCACTGGTGCCCTCCTTTCCTCTTTTGTAATCCCCAGGTCAAAGCTGAAATCTGAATGGCAGATAACAGTCTTAAGTGTTACACCTCCCGGGGGAAAGAGCTCTTGAATAGGCACAAGCTTTAAGCTACTGAGTGGAGTTCTCACAGAGAAATCCCAGGTATCAAGAGAGATCTTTTTATACTCCAGTTAGGTACAAGAGACCTTGGAGCAAGTGGCCCTTGGGCACACCAGCTTGCTTCCACTCTGTCAGGTCCCCATGATAGTTAAAATTGTTTCCTTGATGGGGGGGGGTGTGTAGGTCTCATCTTTGATATAAAAATTCTCCAAGCTCAAGATAGATGAAGTAATTTATTGCTTTCCTCTCAGATCCGTGTATAAATTTGGTAATACAGGGCATTAGTTTGGGAGTCTGAATGTTACTTCTGCTCACATAATCAGCAAAACGAGTTAGCTTTTTCGGTTTGGTTTGGTTCTTTTGTTTTTGTTCTTTTCTTTTTCTGTATTGTTTCAGCAAAATATAAATACATCCTTAAGCACTGTTATGCATAAATTCCTTTGCATATTTCCTGGCTGGAAGCAAGGCATTAGGTAAGTAGCCTGTTATCTTCTTGGTTATATACTCCTCAAGCACTTATGGAGATTGAGTCAACGGACTTTAAACATAATGTCTATTAATATTTTTAGCTAATGCGTCTAGAGGAGTGTGCTTTTCATACCAAGGTGCATCTAATGGTGATGATACTGTGGAAATTTGAAGACAGAAACTGCTGTAAATGGTTGTTCCACCATTTCGTTTATTAACCCTCATCCCTGTGTCCATGTGAGTAATCTAAAATGTCTGTGTTCACATTAAATATTACAACACTCCCCTGGTGTTTGGGAGACATTATAGCAGTCCGTGGTAGCTGGAATTTATATGAAGGATAGGATCCGGATGTGTCTGAGCAGATTTTATCTTAAATATTTAAAGACAAAGCTGTAACCATTAATTTTAGTGTGAATCAAGTGACTACATTTTAGCATGCAACTTCAAAAAAATTATTACTAAGTACTCTACGACTCTGAAGGGAAAGCAGGATACTAAAAATTGTGATTTTTTTTTTCAAACCTCAAGAAACCGATCCTTATAGTACTATGCAAAAGGCACTTTTAATGGTTCTCTGAATGGTTAGTCTTTCAACTATCCCTCCAAATAGATTTTCGACTTCAATATAACCTTCAAATTATGGTGAATGATCATAACAGCTTTGTAAAAATTTCTAATAATATTATCATAATATTAATAGGGACAGAATTCATACCCACGAAGCATATCTGAGTCACCTGATCAGGGGCTATTTAGAGATGTGAATTCCTGGACTGAGAGATGGCTCAGTGATAAAAGTGCTTGTCACATAAACAGAAGAGCCTAAGTTCAGATCCTTATTACCCACGTACAAGTCCAGCCTATGATTATAATTCTTACACTAGAGAAATATGGGCAGGATCCAGAGCTTTCTGGAACGCAAATCTATCCAAGTAGTGATCAACAGCTTCAGTGAAGCGGCATCCCGGAAACAAGGTGGAAAGCAGTACAGGGATGATATTAACTTCCGGCCTCCCTGTGCAGGCTCACAGTCATGCACATGCACATGCACACGCACACGCACACACACACACACACATGCATGCACTCTCGCACACAGGAATGCACGCACACATGCACACACTGAAAAGAAAGATAGAATCCTATCCACCATTCTAGGAGGAGAATCGGGATGTAAAGTAAATAAATTAATTAAAAAGAAGAATCTAGATTCTGGCTCATGTTATAATAAAAGGGAGAAGCCATTTAGTTTTAACTTTGCAGTCTGCTTCTATGTTGGTCCCACGAAAGTAGGACAATTCCGATGAGCTTCCTGTTGCTTTTAATGTCCCTCTATGTATTCTCGGAGATTTGGCCTTCCTCTGGTCTTCTGTAGTATAGCTTGGCGTACAGTAGCAGTCCTTTGGCAAACGGTTCAATAATGAAATAACTCAGCTTCATATAGTTGTGGGCTATTTCCTTTCTTGGGTCCAATAAAGTACTTGTTACTTTGAAATAGTTTCTCCACTAATATCAAATTCATGTCCCCCTGCTGTCCCCACACAGGCAGTACTGGTTCAGTACTGAAGCCCAGTAGAGTCTTTTTAAGGAATGTAAAATAGCAATTAACCTTAACTCATTTAGATTAACCAGGCTCCTTACTCAATGGAAGAAATAAAAGGAGTGACAGTCATGACTAGAACATGTCAAAACAAAGAACATGCCCTGTACCTGCTGCCTGGTAGGCAGCCATCCTAAGAAACTATTCTGGATGAAGAAACCATATCAACCTGTACACTCATTCACAGAGGTAAATCAACTTAAGATATAATTAATTAAGCCTATTATGTGAGCTTCATACTCACAGATGTGTTAACTTCGAGGCAACTGGGATACTTACAACAAATAGGGACAGAGGGGGAAAAGAGAAAATTCCAGGTGGAGGGAATTATAAACGCAAAAGGTACAGGAGGAGAAAACATACGGAGTGGTTGGCAGGCAATCTATAGACATGAGAAAGTGTGACATTTAAAGAATTCCTATGCATTAGTGTCTAGATGCAGCCACTATTTTCCACAGTGATTTGATATTTTCTGCTGTCTCCATAATAATGTGCAAAAATAGGCTTCCAAATAGGCTGAAAGGCCATCTATAACTTGGCCTCCGTGTAACATTTCCGTTTTCTCTCTCACTTAGTTGTTGAATAACACCTTGCCATTACGTTCCTACCTCTCTTCACAGACCCGAGTGCCCCTTTATCTGACTCGGATCCTTTTACTGGAATAGGCCATCTCCTTTTAATGCACATTTATGGTAAGAATCGGTATTTCATGACCAGTAATCCTATCCATAAGCCAAGTATTCTCAGACACCCAGTGGTATCCTCCTGTCAGAGATGCTTGCAAAAGTACGTGCCATTTAGTTGTTTGTGCTTAGCCATTCCATTCGTGGTCACCCTTAAGGAGAGCCATGCTATTACTGATTGCTTCATGCAAAAAGAGGGAGCAGAGCCATTACAGGCTTCCAGAGTGACACGGGTGCTGAATTACTTTCCCCAGTATGTTACATTCTGTGTGTTTCCACTAAGGAGAGAGACAACTAGGTGGTTAGTTTGAATGTGCAAGGTGCATGTTTATAGGCTATTATTCATGAGGTTAAACACAATCTCAGGCAGGGCATGGTTTGCCTCATTTTAGTAAAGCATTTCTTTGAAAAATTTCAGGTGCCGTAATTGCATTTTAAAGATACATAATAAATTGCTCTTAGGCGCTGCTTAGGAGGTTTGCTGAGGTGTGAACTGACCATTTTGTTCTTTCTCTTTTATCAATAGTTTGTGCTTTAAGTCTCTGTCTTCAGAAGACAAAACAGTGATGCTCTGGAATATCAAAGGCTGTAGGTTTATTACTATACATTATGAATAATTTAATGCAGTAACAAAATAACACACTGATAAAGGCCAAAAAGTAATATTCTATTCATAGCTGACTGGATAATCAAAGCCATTGTAGGTGCTTTTTCTAATACTAATTTAAAATTTGCACTGTGGCCTTTTCGTTCCCAAATGATAACCATCTACTTGATGAAATATACTGGATACATTTGGCATCTTTTACAACTGGATTCAAAAGTACATTCTTGCTATGTGCAACAAAAATAAAATAGTTCATGGATAACAAATAATTTTGCCCTAACTAATTATTTCACCTTTCCCTTAGTCTCTTGGCCTGGTTGTTGAAATTCTACTATCTATGGGTTTCCTGTACTGTTCCATAATGATCAAGTTGGCCCCTTAAAAGCAATCTAGTATATTTTCAAGTAGCAAAAGATTTTTAATTAGATTACAGAAATATGGCAATACGCAAACATATCATTCCTTTATCATAAAGTTTGTTAGTCACACAGTTTATACTGGAAACCACTCTGGATCACTATTCTCATTGATAACACTGATAGAAGTCTGAAATTTGTGCCTTTCTCCATGGAGATACTCTTCTATAAGTGATGGCTTTTGCAATTAATTAACTAAATAATTAATTACTTGAGCCAGATTTACTCTGTGTAACAGCCCTGGCTGAACTTGCTCTGTAGACCAGGTTGACTTTGAACTCAGAGATCTGCCAGTCTCTGTTTCCTGAGTGCCGGGATTAAAGGTGTGCACTGCCACTACCCAGCCCAATTATGCTTATATATTTTTTATTATTCAGCCTTAAGAACACAGTAATTTTTCTTAAAGTTTTTATTGGATTTTTCTTTATTTACATTTCAATTGTTATCCCATGTCCCTGTTTCCCTTCCGGAAACCCCCTAACGCATCCCTCCTCCCCTGCTTCTATGAGGGTGTTTTCCCACCCACCCACCCACTCCTGCCTCCCCACCTTGGCATTCCCCTACACTGGGGCATCGAGACTTCCCAGGACCAAGGGCATCTTCTCCCATTGATGTCTGACAAGGCCATCCTCTGCTACATATGAGGCTGGAGCCATGGGTCCCTCCATGTGTATTCTTTGGTTGGTGGTTTAGTCCCTGGGAGCTCTGGGGGGGAGTCTGGTTGGTTGATATTATTGTTCTTCCTATGGGGTTGCAAACCCCTTCAGCTCCTCCAGTCCTTTCTCTAACTCCTCCACTGGGGACCCTGTGCTCAGTCCAATGGTTGGCTATAAGCATCCACCTCTGTATTTGTCAGGCTCTGGCAGAGCCTCTCAGGGGACAGCTATATCAGGCTCCTGTCAGCAAGCACTTCTTGGCCTCTGCAATAGTGTCTGGGTTTGGTGGTTGCATATGGGATGGATCCCCAGGTGAGGCAGACTCTGGATGGCCTTTCCTTCAGTCTCTGCTCCACACTTTGTCTCCATATATTTTCCATGAGTTTTTTGTTCCCCCTTCTAAGAAGGACTGAATCATCCACAGTTTGTTCTTCCTTCTTCTTGAACTTCATGTGCTCTGTGAATTGTATTTTGGGTATTCTGAGCTTTTGGGCTAATATCCACTTATCAGTGAGTGCATACCATGTGTAAGAACACAGTATTTTTTATCCTTCAGTAATAGTGTCTGGTACTATTGCAGAAAACTGGAGAAAGCCCTTTTCCATTTGTGGGACTGCTGCCATTCATTTTACATTTGAGTCACTTGCATATATGTAGTAGGAAATTACAGAAGGAAATCTCATGGCCACTTCCTTGATTTGGACTTAATCAAATTACTTAGAATGACATTGAACTATTTTTGCTAAGTAGCTTGGTAGTCACAGAAGACTGATTTAGACTTCAGAGGAACCATTTTCAAAATCTTTTTCTCAATCCAGTTTGAGCTTGATCAGGAACTGCATCACTGAGCCCCAAACAGCACTCACATTAAATTTGTGTGAGAAAGGATACAAGATATTTGTGGGGAGAGATCCCATGGGGTCACCTTTGTAAATGGAGGAAGTACAGAGGTCTTAGAAATTTCTCCTAAGTGTCAAGAAGGGGACACAAATTGCTTCTGCTCTGGTTCTGGGTGCTTTGCAAGCATCACCACCAGTTAGGAAATTGCTAGATCATTTTAGTATATAGAGCCACGGTCTCCATGAATCTGCTAGTCATCATTGCTATAGGAGACTTAGATCTGTTTGTCAATCAGTAACAGCATTAAAGAACCATAACCACAGCAGAGAATCTTTGTTATCATGTGATAAAACATCTAAGAAATGAGATTGATTTTGCTTAATTTCCCTCAGAGCTCCTGAATCCTGGAGATTGCTCAGAAAGAAAACCCCGGACTCGTCTCAAAAGGCTGTCTTTGGGAGGCATGAATTTTCATTACAGTATGAACATTAATTTAAATACATGTGATGATTCTTAATAGAAAATAAATTTGCCTATAGAAGAACACATGTGGGAGGTATTCAATATGTTACCTACCAGACCAGTGAAAAATTTAATAACAATGGCTGTTCTTCATTTTTCTGAAGAAAAGATTCAAGTCAAGATTTATACATAAATATAGACATTTACCCTCTTATAATCAGTGTTCTATGACAAGGAAATCTGCAGCTTATTTGTGAATCGTCAAACATCTTTTCATATGACAACACAGGATAAGTTAATTTGTACTTCTCTTTACGTTTGTGTAATAAGAGATGGTGAAGTGTTCGTTTAATAAGAGGTTACTGGTCATGTCATTTTGTAAGACTTCAATTTTGTCCTTGAGGCTAACTTTATACTAGAGAGCACTGTATCTCTAAGTCTATACATTTATAATCTATTAAGACTTTCAATGTCTTTGTGATATTCTTTATTTTGTTTTATATTGTTTAGAACTTCCTTTACATTCAGCAAGTTATGTGTAACTCAGACTATCATCTGCCAAACCATGGAAAGGAAAGAGAAGTGACATTTATTCACGCCTACTGCATGTTAGTCATTTGTGCCGAAACCTTTACAAGCATAATATAATTTTAAAAAATAGTTTTTCTTTCAGTCCTCCTTTTGAGACATAGTATGATGCTGTAGCCCAGGCTGGTCTTACCATGTAGCCCAGGGTATCTTCTAACTTAACAGCAATCTTCTTTCGACAACCCCATGAGCACTGCTTAGGGCAGTGTACTTGGCTTAAAAATACTTTATTTTAAAATAATGCGAAACTTATATAAAGCATGAGACATACTGCAAGAGTATGGATCACTCTTAAGAAAAATCTCTCTCTTTGGTGCTCTTTCCATCTTAATTATGATATACAATGTGGGCATTATGATTATAAACGCAAGGGACTTTGTCCCTCTTGCTATGTCTCTGTCTTCCTCTCCTTCAGTTTACTTGTTGAATTTTTCACCTATTTACAAAATAGCAATCACTGTAGTGAGAGACATTGTGGTAGGAACTGGGGATGGGACTTTACAGATAAATTGGAGTTGGTCCTTGTTAAGAGAGTATAGTAGGGGGAACAACATACCCATAGGATTTTCTTTAAAATATATTCACTTATTCTCTTCCATATTGCTGAAACTAAATGATAAGCTTTGTATTATGAAAGCAAGATCTTAATAGTTTTTTTTTTTTTACCTTAGATCGTGAACAATCTTAAATGCATCTATAAATTACTGGAAAAAATTGATCATATATTCTACAAATCCCCACTGAAATAAACCAACTCCAAAAATGAAATTCAAAACTACATTTGCAAAAGAAGTCAAGAAAAAAACATGGAAGTTGCTAATGTTTAAGTGAGTTCATTTCCGTCCGTTTCTGTGGAATTCAAGCTAATTCAACAACTGTACATAGCCATGGTGTTTCTATTGAATCAAACCTACCTACGCTTGGGTAAAACAATAGAATAGCCATTCTTTCTCTCTTTTTTTCCTTATTATTACTTTTATTTCTTACAGCGCAGTTGTTGCCTCCCTCTGGGTCCACCTTCTGCGGTTCCTTATCCTGTTCCTCCTCCCCTGTGTCTCCAAGAAGATGCCCCCCACCTTGAATAAGCATTCTTGTTACTTCCAAGCCAGAGAGAAGTATCTTGTTATACCTGACTATAGAAAAGCTCAAAGAAAGGATCTTAACTTTTTCTTTCATGCTACAGATCGCTTTAACATTTTTACTTGTTCTTAGTGCATCACAGCATAATAGATAATAGATATTTCTTAGGTTAAAATATATCTTCCTCACTGAATTCCTTCCTGTATTAGTAGAAAAAATAAAATATATTTTTTAGTTCAAATCAATAAATATTATCACTTTCTATTAAGCTCAAGTTCATGGATATTTGTGACATTTTAATTTTTAATTTAGCAAGATGCTTCTTAACGTCAGTTTATTTACTACACAGTACAGTGAAGTTTCATGTTTGGCAGGCTAGAGGTTAAAACACAACTTTTCCATTCTATAATTTCATCAACTTGAACAAATTCTGTTTGACTCTTCAGAACCATGTGTAAAGGTTAAATAAGTAATTGATATCAATGATCTATTATCACAAGCAACTCTTGCTGTTCCTTCTCCTCTTCACCTCTCTTCCTTTTTCTCTTCTTCTCCTCCTTGTAATATGCATTTGGATGATCCATTAAGAATCTTTAGGTCGTAGAAGTATCATTCCTCAGTAAGGGAGTATACTTAATTGATTTTGGAATGTGATTCATAGTTTAAAAAACTATGCAGGATTTACAAGCTTCAAAAGATGCTTAAAGAATAACAACCATGAAGAGAAAGCCACCAAACATCTAATGTCTATCCGTTCTGTTCAATCACTGATTTCATGAGTGTGAAAATATAGAATCACATGTGTTTTGACCTTCCAGTGTCTATTTCAAATAAGCTATAGTTTCCGGTGGTTTTATCCACTATAAAACCAGAAGAAAGCCTCTGATAATAGTGCCTGAAGGAAAAAGTATTGGCTCAGGCCCCCAAGACAAGTTCTCAGTTCATAGGAGATTAATTTGCCCCTGAGGTTCAGAGGGCAGGGAATAAGAGATACAGACAGGAGCAAGAAGATGAGGGAGAAGGAGAAGGGAACAAGAAAGAGGGGACAGGAGTATTTGTTCTAGAGTGGGGATACAGGACTGTCTCTGAATAGAGGAGACACACAGAGCCCATAGGAAAATGACCATTTTTAAAGGTACAGGAGGAAACCCGTGTTAGAATGAGGTATTTAATTGGCCATATTAATTAGGTCAGCCAAGGGGACCTTTTGATTGCTGGATTTCAATGCTATGATAGCTGGCACTTTGTAGTCAGCCTTAGGATGAGGAAGGGGCCAAATAGAGAACTAGACCTTGGTGACTAGCTTTAGGCATGTAATTTAGCAGTTTCTAGGAAGGCAGAGGGAATGGGGAAGAAGGACAAGGCCTTCCAGAATCCTGTTCACTGTACTTTGAGCTGTCCAGTGTCCCTTCGGCATCAGCGTGAATCCTGACAGAGGTGGATGCCCCAGAGCAGGTCTATATACAAACCTTCAAGGATGCTTGAATTTTCTTATTTTCTTCTTTTTGGGGTTTCTAGAAGGTTCTTGGAAGTTCTGTAGGCATTTTATAAATCTCTTAGACCAGTGAACATCTTGGTAGTCTGAACACACTTTCAGAAGACAGTGTCTAATTCATGAAAAGGTACTAGGAGTGGCCAATTAAAATCATCCTGAGCAGGAATTTTCCAGAAACTTGGCAATTCTTTATCACAGATATAAACATAAAGCAGGGTCACAACCTAAAGATCTATGGCCAATTTTAGTCTGGGGGTGTTTTATGTTGTAATTACATTGTATCTTACAATGTTTTTAATTGGTGGCTCACATTTTAAAAAAAACATTATAAGCAATTATGAAAAATAACCATAACACATTTATTTTCTAATATTTTGCATTTACAGAGTTCCTTTCAGCAGAATGAATGGATGAACCAGACAATTAGAAGAGGGGTCAGAAGCCCTGTGTACACAGCTTCTGTCTTTCTAAGCATGCTCTTTGGCCCCCCATTCCCACAGATTCATTTTTTAAAAAGTCCTGTAATATGTCCCAAAACAGTGGTTCAAGCATCAGTTGAGTAGATTAAGAAAAAACAATGACGTTATCTTGGGAAGTTGCATTGGACAGTGGTTGAGGTGCCATTTTATACACATACTTCAATAAAAGAAAATAACTACATCAATTCTATGCAGAGTTTAATTGTAGCCAACCTTAGCCAAATGGCAAAGAAGTAGAAGGAGCTTTATTTACATTTTCTACTTGTAGTGTTTCATCTTTATTGAGATCCTCTTAAACAGAACATGTTAAACAAAATTTTAAAAAATCTAACAAGTCTCCCTTCCCGGCAGACTCTACACCTATCTTTTTTATTTTATCTACGAACATATAAAGCTAATAGAAGTTAAGGCTGGACTTCAATGTTTTTCCCAAACTAGTGTTGTCAGGAAAAAAATCTGTGCTTTCTAGTGGTTAGATGCCAACAGGAAAAAGAAAATCATCCCATTCATTATTCTGGACAGATCAGAAACCTCTCTTGGGAAGTCAGTAAACCTCTACTGCAAAGAATAAAGCTGTGATATACTGTCAGCAACAATTTGCCTTGGCAGGGGATGGACAGTATGATCTAACAGTCCCTTTTATTTCTAATTTCCATGATTCTTTTTTTTCTCAAGCCTTATATAATTCTCTTAACCCAATGCTGTTCCATACTGAGCCAGACACTCCCTCTGTTCCAGCTGCTCTCCAGGGTTATCAAGCACTTTGGAAAACACAGAGACACTTTGTTCTGCAGGCTAACACTTTTATGATCCATGTGTTCTAAACAAGGCCACTGGATCTACATGTGAAGTTTGATATTATTATGAGTTAATGTAGACAGTTGTCTTAGTCTTTTATTTTTTAAAATCTCCCTCAGGGTTAAGTTCAAGGAAGATTTAAAGCTGTGGTTCAATTGGCAACAGTATTTTCAGTGCTTAATGGTCATAAATATCAAGCATGCTTTTGTGCAGTGCGTCCACCACAATAGTTCCTTTTCATGCAGATTTTGCTCCAAAAGTCTCCATATCCTGCATTGTTGATAGGGTAAAGTTTAAATTCATCAAGGTGTTCTTTCTTCCCACACTGTCCCAATGTTTGGTAAAAGATCACATACTGAGTATATTTTAACCAGGGGCATAGTTCTACTGATCAGGGCAAGGCAATGAAACAGGGGTCCACAGAGTACCCCTGTCTAAGTGGCTTAATTCTAACAGGGATTCAAGCAATCCATATGGTAATTATATAAAACACAGACTAGTAATAGAACAATGCTTACTAAAGAAAAAAGAAATAAGGAAATGAAAGCAGTAACTGTTCTCAATGAGCCCACTCTGGCTGGGCAGCTTGGGAAGGTTTCCTATTACTGTCTTCAATACATGGATTCTTATATTGTTGCCTCTTAGTCACTACTCAGGGATGGGTTTTATGCCGTTCAGCATTTTGAGTGTTATGACAATGCTTAATAAATCCTGGTTTGTTAAATTATGTGGTGCAATCTAGGTACCTTATATTTTAAGGCTCATTTGTGTCTGAATCTATTTTCAAAATTAAGAAAAATGAATATGGAAACTTACCTTGACCTTTCATTTCCTGGAAGAATAATAAAATAGAAGTTCTTAGAACAGAGCTATTGTATGTTTTATTTACAACAGAATTCCAAAGGCTCAGAAATGGGTCACAGTAGGGTCTCAATAGAAAGCAAAGGAGCATTTTCTGAATTGGAATTCTTCTTCCAACTAAAGTGTATACTGTTATTTTTCCTGCCTTAATTTGCTATGGTGTTTTAAGAAGCACAATTCAGGAAGCGCTGTGTGAGACTCCAGTATATTTCTGAACTTTATAACAGACTTTTAAAATAAATAGTATCTATAGAATCTTAAGCAGAGAAGTATGTGGGACAGGAGGAATTTCCCACTGCCTTCTCTTGCTTGGGGTCCAGCACTCTCAGGCTCCTTCCTCCTTTCCCATTTTCTTTCTATTATCATTCCAAAGAAAGCTCCCCCTAGAGAGAACTATCTGAAATTCATTGATATTAATTTTTAAAAGAGCAGTAATGACCACTAAAAGTATTAAGTTCTGACCTTTCTCTCTTCCACTGGGATTTTTGCAACCAAGTAATTAGGTAGAGGGATGCTTTTTTAATTGTCTATAAAAGCTTGTGTATTTCTTTCATTTTGTTTTTATTGTGATTTAGGCTGAGAAGTCAGTCATTTTCTAGTATCATTGAATAAAAGTATATATTGTGGATATACTTGATTTTTATAGTAGGAGATAGTTTCGATGTTTCTGTGGAGTAAAAAAAAATTTTTTTTAAACCTAATCAGATACAGCAAGAGTTTGTAGTCTTTTGCTATCTCAGCTTCTATGAAGTAGCAGCCCACAGTGTTAGTTATCCTTATTCAGGCCCTGTCTATGTAACCAAGACAGTACAGAGCACTAATGCAATTGATTCCCTCTGTTCTTGAGTGTGGATGAGATCTTGCTCAAGTAGCTTTCTTCATTGTACATTTAAGAGCCAAGTCTAGGGAATGTTAACACCCACAGTGGGCTGAGTCAATTACTAAACAAGACAGTCTTCCACAGATAGGACCATAAGCTAACCTGATGTAGATAATAACTCATGGAGACTCTCTCTCTTAAGGTGGTTCTTGGTTGTCTAAAGTTGGCAGTTACATCTAACTGCTGCAGTAGTGCCTATTTGTAATCAAGCATGTTGAGGCTGGGTAGGAAAGTAACGATTTGGAGATCTGTCTATTCTGTTTACTGAGTTCCTAAAGAAATTAATTTTGTATGTTGCAAAATATGTTGAAAATCTCTCTTTTTAAACATTTTGTTTTGCTTTTAAATTATATGTTTATACTGTATGTGAAATGGATTTTTGCATGTGA
Source organism: Uromys caudimaculatus (assembly GCA_028551405.1). Classification (NCBI taxonomy): domain Eukaryota; kingdom Metazoa; phylum Chordata; class Mammalia; order Rodentia; family Muridae; genus Uromys; species Uromys caudimaculatus. Next base: position 37,109,026 of record CM052719.1, read on the forward strand.
GCTCAGGTGCCTACAGAGGAAGGTGTCAGATTCCCTAGAGATGGGCTTAGTCTGTTGTGAGGCAGTCACCCTTTGTGGATACTGGGAACTGAACTCAGCTCCTCTATAAGAAGTATGCAGTCTTAACTGACAAGCCACTTTCCAGCCCCACCCCCACCCCTAAATTTCCCCTTTGAGTGTATTTCCCCAAATTCATAGCTTAAAATCCTAGTTGTCAATTTAATACTTTCAGGAAATAAGTAGGTCCTGTCATGAATGAGTTTGGTGTTTATGTAACACAGACCTCAGAGAGCACCATTGCTCCTCTTAAATTGGGGAGAATGAGCCAAGAAGCAAGACACTCTGCTTATATGCTGTTAGCTTGGTGTTTTTGTGGAACTCCTTGTGTCTCTTTTGCCTGCTCTTGGGAATTTTTTTTCCCTCTTGTTGGGTTGCTTTGTCCAGCCTCTGTAAGAGGGCCTTTGTCTTGTCTTATTGTTTCTTGCTTGGTTGTGTTTGGTTGTTGTCTATTGGTGGTCTGCTTTTTATCTGAAGGGAAAGGGTTGGGGTGGGGCCTCAGGAGATGAGAGGTTTTGTGTGTGGTAGGAACTGGGAGGAGGGGGACGTGGAGAAACTGTGGTTAGGATAGATTGTATGAGAGAAAAATATTTTTTTAATCAAAAAATAATGCCGGACCCTAGCTAGACACATAATCTGCTAGTATATTCATCTTTAACTTTCCAGCTTCCATATCTGTGAGAATCAATTGAGTGTTCGTTGAGCCCATGACCCCAGTATCTTTGCTACAACAGTTGAAAAGACTAGAATAATCTCTAGCAGTACAGAATTGGAACCTTCCTGGAATTTTCTAGAACTGGCTTTGTTTTCTTTAATGTGGTTCTGAGATGGCAGCTATATTTTCTCAATTATTTCTGTTGTACAGATGATAATTATAAAGGCATTATATAATACAAATTCTCAGTTAACATGTTCAAATAATTATAGCTGTTTCAATTCTTAAATTAAGAAGTACGTTTTTGCAAGTAATGGTTTGGTATAAAAAAAGAACAAAAATATGTGTATCATGTTTATGTTAATAGGTTGATGTCACCATTTTTAACTAGTAACCAAAACCATACATATCCCACAGCTTAATGTATTATTAACATATCTTTACTATTTTAAGATTTGCTTACTCAGAAAGAAGAAACAACTATTATGTTTAAGGAATTTCATGAATGTAAAAGCACTAGAGTTACTAAATTTATCAAATACCTGTGGTGTGTGTGGGTGTGGGTGTTTGCATTTGTGTGGTTGGAGGTTCCTGGACCCACGTGCAGGCAAATGGAGACCTAATGAGGACATTAGGTGTCAACTTGACTGATTCCCTTGTGTGTGTGTGTGTGTGTGTGTGTGTGTGTGTGTGTGTGTGTGTGTGTGTGTGTGTGTGTGTGTGAGAGAGAGAGAGAGAGAGAGAGAGAGAGAGAGAGAGAGAGAGAGAGAGAGAGAGAGAGAGAGAGAGAGAGAGAGAGGGAGAGAGAGAGAGAGAGATTCTACTGAACCTGGCAAGGCACCTGGGATCCACATCTCTCCCCCTTTCTCCTTCTCCAACACTGGAGTTAACGGTATGAACATCTTTTATCTTGGTGCTGGGCATTTGAGTTTACAGCCTCTTGTTGTCACAGCAAGTGACTTTACCTGCTGAGCTGTCATCCAAGCCCTACCTTATCCACTTCCAGTGCCCTGCTTACCTAGGTCTACCAACCACCATTAAAAAATTAAGTGATAAATCAGCCAATCTTAAGCCAGCTCTTGCTCCAAAAGTTCTAAACTACATATATATTCTTCCTTCTTTTCCCGATGCTGGTAGAATTCTTTGAATGTAATCTAACTATTCCAGAAGTCAATAGACAAATACTGGCTACAGGAACAAATAGGTCTTTATGATCTTTATTTAGAAATCTGGCAAGTGATAAATGCCAAGAACTTTAAAAGCACCATTATTTGTTTGTTTGAGGAACTAGATAAATAAGTTCAACATCTTTCAAACTAAGTTATCGTCTACATAAAGTGGGGCTTTCAATGCTTAACTTACATTTCTTTTCCAAACATACAATCAGTGTTCTGACTGCCCATAGAAAATACACACAAAATCAACTCTAAGTTTGCATAACCCTCTTAGCTAATTACTTTCAGGAATCACGTAAACTGTATGCCACTTGGTAATCGACACTGGAGTATGCTATGGCTCTGAACACAATGACTGTGTTTTCTGGAAGTTTCTGTGCATTGCATGTACAATGTTTTCTTTCTTCAGAATTAAAACCCAAAGGATGGACCAAAAACAGGAGTGTTTTCCTAACATCTTTGTACAGGTTTAACTTCTCTCACCTGAAATGGGTGTTACATGTATAATAAATAGTGAGAAGACTTCATTATCTAACTATCAATCATTCACCCTTAAAATGAAGCCTTCCTGTGTGTATTTTAAAGTGATGTACTAAAAAAAAAAAAAATGGAAATTATGATTTCAGATAAAAGCAGTTCTAAAAATATATTAAATGTAGGATTAAATTTAGGTAATGTAGCAGTTGATTTCATCTAACGGAGAGAAGATGGGAAAATGAAGGGCAGCAGCGGCTTACAGTTACACCACTTACTGGAGAACACACTGTAAGACCCTCAGCATAGTGGTGCTGAGAACTATACTTCAGTGAATATGTAGCCATAAAGACCATGCTAAGCCGAGGGTATAGCTGCTGTTGTCAGATATATGACATGTAATACTACCTGATAAGCCAGTTGATAAGCTTCTATAACCCTGGTTCCTGAATCTTACTTCCCTACTGGAGAACCCTTTATCCCATTCCATCTTCCAGTAATATTTATAGACAATTCATTTTAATCAAATAATGAGAATTTCTTCCTAGGACTTTCGGTTCTCCTCTAACCTTGATTCCATTGTACAGGGTGTCCAAAAGGGTAAATAGTTTAAAGGAGAGAGTGATGCACGCGAATCTGTATAAGATTTTAATGATTAATAACATGGCTAAGTGGATATTGGTAGAAAAACGATTTGAAATCAATAAACAGGTGGCTTGTGAATTTCAGACTAAGTGTCCATCATTCCCAAACAGACCATGCCCATACCAATAAAGTGTTGGTTGACATTTTCAGCCTGGCACAGAAAATCCAGTCTCTATTTTAACAATCCTTCAAAGACCGATACAAAGAAAGTTATTTTAGTTATTTAAGTACGACAGGCAGAAATATTTGTCTAGACCCCAAATCACTAACTTCATTAGCTGTCTGATAGAGGTCAAAAAAGAAAATCGAAACAATTATTGAAATAAAGGCAAAATAAGCTTATTGTTCCTGGCCTCTCCCCATTGCCTAGTGTCATTATTTCAAAGCCAAGTTAGAAGTTCTGTTAAGATTAACCATTTCAAGCTATTCAACTGCTACCCTTATGTCATTGGAAAGTTACGTTTTAAATTTCCTCATTTGCTAGAGAACATCATGGCCATATAAAAGAACTCATTCCTGCCATATCGGGTCTGCCATGTACCACTGACAGCAGGTCCCCCAAATGGCATTTTATAGTCTCAAGTCCTCAATATTACTCAATACATACTCAGAAAGTAAAAATAAAGATCAATGCAAGGTAAGGGGTTTAAAAGAGGTGTGCACCATATCCTTATCATATAACTCAAGTGCTGTGCTTTAGTAGGCATGTCTGTAGCATCCCACATACCCCTGCACCTCCTCCAGCGTCTATTTGTCACCATAGCCATAAGGACTGACAAGAGAGTCCTTCCATCAGTGGGGTCTATGCAGACTGCCATTGATTGACAGCTTCAAAAGTTATTTTTTGGGCTTGATTCCAACACATACACAGGAGCCTCTTAATATTCTCACATGCCTGAATGTGATCATATTTGGGTTATTATTTCTCTAAATGAAATCATTCTGTTAACTTAATATTTAAAGAGGTTAAATATTTAAAAGTGTGTATCCATTTACATATAGTTTCATAGGTTCTCTTTAGAGAAGCTAATTTTAAATGTTAATTTCAATGGAACTGTCATTTTTTTTTTTAGTAGTTCTACTGTTACTGCATACTAAGTGAAACAAAATGCAGTTGTTTGGAAATTTTAGGTAAATTTCCATTTTACTTATCATAGCACCTACAGAAAATGCATGGCATTACTTAGAGCCAAGCTTTTTATTTAGATTATTATTTAGAATATGTTTTTTGGGAGGGAGGGATCCATATGTATACTAAACCAAATATTCCCCTAAATATCTACAAGTCTCAAGCTGGAAGCAACAGGCTTAAAGAAAAGTAAGTATGGAGATTCAGACACACCTGGATTCGGGCCTCGCTAACAGCAGACAGACAGACAGACACACATATGCATGCACACACACACATATGCATGCACAAAGAGAGAGAGAGAGAGAGAGAGAGAGAGAGAGAGAGAGAGATCCTGACGTCCATACATCTATCACCTTAGGCAAATTTTATAACTATAAATTAAGCTTGGCAAATTTGAATTCGAAGAGTGACTTTGGGATAATTAAAGAGTGCAACTCTTTAATTAAAGCAAGCAGTGGGCTGTGTGGCAGTTTTCATGTGTTTATTTTTTCTTATTTCCCATTCTTTCTGCTTCAAAACGTTTGAAGACGTATAGGATATTTAGGATTTGATCACAGCAAAAGCTGAGGAAAATCCACTCAGTAGAGAACTTTCCAGTAGACAGATGTTGCACAGAAAATATGCACTATGTTGATGATATTACCTGGTTTGCAAATTCCTCCCATTTCATCATCATCTTTGCACGTGGATGGTACTGTCAGAAAACCAAGGCAAGAGGCACTTCACACCTGGAGGAAGTAAGATCTAAACTCTGCTGCTCCTGAATAGGGACCTGTACAACGAATGGGTTGTGGGTGTGTGATCCAAACTGTAATAATGTATTGGACTTGTGATAATCAGGTGTTTTGTTTACAAGGTGAGAGTGCATTGAAAACATCCAGTCAGGCACACAGCTGTCCTGCTGGTCTTTCTTGCTGCTCTGTCTTCTCATTTTCAGTGGGAAGAGGAGATTTTTCAAACAGTATGTGCTTGGTGGCAGACACCTTTGGGGTTTCTGTCCAGGTTTTGAAGCTCTCCTCTATTAGGATGCTGCTGCTGCCTAGATTGTACAAGAAAGCTGAATGTGAAGGTTTTAACTCTTGTCCTTTAACTGCATTTCATCTCAGAGGCATCTTGGGAGGTGAGATTTTGGTCTCGCCTATCACTCCCCCTCCCCCCAACCCCCACTTAGCCTCTCTTATTTTTCTGTTCTCCATTCCTCCTCTTTCCTTCTCTTTGTCTTTTCTTCCTTTCTCCACTTTTTTATTTTTCTTATATTTTATGTCCCATGATTTTTGAAATTCAGTTTAAATAGTTTATTTCTTCAAGTTGAATACTCATATGTAGAAATAAGGAAAACAAACATTTCTATGTATCTTACATAAAGCCTGGTTTCTGAAGGAGCACTTTAGATTATGTTGAGATAAAAAAAAAAAAATTGTAAATGAGAAACAATTCTTTCAAATAAAAGAATGCCATTTTGTACTGAAAGACAGATTACTAAGTTAACTGATTAATCTATTAATGTAAGACATAAGCCACCTTTATCTTTGATCTTTTACTTTATATTTCATCTCCAAAGGTAATAGACATGCCCAAAGCATTTGACCACCAACAGGACATCATGCATGACAAATATAATTTCTTTCTGCCTTTAAAATTCGTCTAAATTGCACCCAGGGGAACAGAGGTAGGTCTTTGATAAGGTTCTCTAAAGCTGCTTCTTGCAGAGAAATTAGGAGAGTTTTTCAATTTGATATTTTCTAGATTGACAATTTCATTCCGTGGCTCCTTCTGTGTTTCTGGGCTCTGGTTTTAATTATCGCTTAGAGTAAGTGTACTGGATATGTACTTATCAGCTCATCGTTTCCCCTGTGGACCACACTGTGGGTTACAAAATACAATTTCCATTTTGTCTGCTGATGGCCTAAATAAGGTACACACAAAACAACAAGGATGGGCTTCTCAATTTAGCACGGTAAGATGTTCATATAACAGTGGCCCTAGGGGTTAGATTAGAGGAGAAAAAGAAATAGATTCTACCTCAGTGGAGTTGAACAATTTTTAAAAGATTTAGCACAAAAGAACTGGGCCATTCCACACTATGAACACTTTAAAAAATCTAACAATAATATAATTTTTTCATATTCTTTAATTTAGCGATCCATGGCATATATGCAATTACATCTTACATGATATTTTAAGCACAACTATCACAGGAACAAAATTGTTAAAGAAAGTTAAGCATATGAATACCATGACACTGTTATATTAAAATATTTGGGATTATAAAGCATGTGGCATACATATCAGACCCCATTTTATTTAATTCCTTACATTGGCATTCTCAGTATTTTAGGTCAAGTAAATACTTTAGCACAATATTTTAACATAAAATGTATGAAAATAAAAATGTGAAAGACTAATTCCTAGTTTTAAAAATTAATTTTCCCACTCCTTAATTATTTCTTCATCTCATTTCCCCTGGTGTGAGCCTTTCTGGTGAATATGGAATATAGGTTGTAAGCCAAAATTCTTAACATAAGTATTAATGGCATAAACATCAGCAAAATTTAATGGATACTCATTATTATCTTAGTCATAGGGACCTAGAATGTTCCCCTGTATGGTCAGGTTCTAGGAAATTAATGAGGCAGCAGGTATATATTAAACAGATAAAACATTACACAATATCAAGAATGGTTTCTCTAGCAAAATTGTGCATCTTGGAGAACTTACAACCACCCCTTTACTAGACCAGCACAATACCTAACTGCATTCTCAATATTCATCCTTAGGCCCACAGAGAGCTGTATTGCTCACCCCTCACCAGGGAAAGTTCTCTTTGCAATAGAGAAAACCATTACAGAAAACCACCGCCAGCCAAAATCTAGAGCTGTGGCGTCCAGTCCCAGTGGATACATCTACAGTATATAACTGCCACAGTCAAGGCTTAGAATCACTGAAGAAGAGAGAATTGAAAGACTGTGGGAGCCAGGGAAACGGGGAGTTTGTTATTTCCTGGGTTTGATCCCTGCCCATCCTTAGGAAGCCTGTGCATTCGATGCCACATATTGGCCGTATATGCTTGGCACCTTCTTGCTCATGTTTACCACATTTTCTTACTTCTCTGCTCATCAAACAAACCCGTCTTTTCTCCTGGAGACTATAACAAATGATAGTTTAACGGATATTCTAAATGCATCACATGTCACGTTGGCTAAAGAGAGTTAGGACTTTCAATGATAACGTGGTCGAGATGTCAGAGAAAATTGAAGTACACTAAAAAGAATGAGCTAGGCTTGAGCAGGCATTTGATGACCTTAGCATTCTTCTACAGGGATGAAAAAGAAGTAGGGATTTTTCAAAATACTTTCAGTGTGACCTGAATGCACTGGTGTATCTTGTTATTTACTCACTTTTTCAATTAGATGTAACTTCATTTGCACTTTATGAACATGGCATGAGGGGGGAAGAGTGTCCCTACTGGGAAATACTCGGTTTACTCTAAGGTGTTTTTAAGAGATGACTCTGTACTGACTAGGGATGAAAAGGTGTACAAAATCAACTCAACTGTCCTTATTTTCTATTTACTATTATACAACTACTATGAAACCATTTATTCTAAATACAGTTACTAGATATTACCTGCAATTAATAGAAAGTCAAAAGAAAACCGTAACTTATAATGGATATGATATCAGTGTAACCTCTATCATGATCAAAACAGCAATTTAGGATTTGGCAATTGCATTTAATAAATTAGAAGACATCAAGAAGTTTTGTATGCCCCACAGCTCACCAGACCACAGAGACTGACCGCCAGCAGCTTCCGGCGACGGCCGGAGACTTCAGCTTGGGCCACAGGGCCCCACACCTAATCAGCGCCGGGACAAAGATCCCTCGCCGGAGATCGCAGGACCCAGCGGAGGGCCAGGGACGCGCCCCACAGCTCACCAGAGACTGACCGCCAGCAGCTTCCTGCGACGGCCGGAAACCTCAGCTTGGGCCACAGGGCCCCACACCTGATCAGCGCCGGGACAAAGATCCCTCGCCGGAGATTGCAAGACCCAGCGGAG
>CM052719.1:37117721-37140439 GCA_028551405.1 Uromys caudimaculatus
AAAAAAAAAAAAAAAGAAGAAGTTTTGTATGTTAAATAGCGTTATCCTTTCCATCATTTAAAAATATGTGAGTGTTCAAAGGAGTGGAGGCAGTCAATGTTTTTGGGTAAGCAGGGTGGCTTTTGTTGAAATCACTGGAATATAGAAAGCCAGGCTTGGCTGCACTTGCCTACACAACTAGTGGTGAGAGATAGACAGGTGCATATGGGCAGTTCTCTGATCAGCCAGCCTAGCCTGCAGGAGGAACATCCAGTTTTAGGAGAGAATTTTCTAAAGTCCGTAAAGCAGAGAACAATAGAAGATGCTCAGGTTCTTCCTCCTCCATAAGCACACCCTTGTGCACGTTCCACACATGCGCATACAACATACAGATATCGCCCCTCTAAAATATGTGTTTCAATTACATCTTGTACAAATATTTTGAAAAGTCCTAGCTAATGAAATAATGATCTCTTATCAATTCATCCATAGAACTGAATTATTTTGGCCTTTTGTAATTCTATCTTGGTCACCTAAAGCACCCCCCCCCCCCCGCTGTGGTTTGAATAAGAATGGCTCCTATCAGCTCACCTATTTGAATGCTTAGAGAGTGGCACTATTTGAAAAGAATAGGAGATGTGTCCTTGTTGGGGTAGGTGTGGCTTTGTTGGGAGAAGTGTGTTACTGGGCGTGGGCTTTGAGGTTTGACATGTCCTAGCCAGGCCCAGTATCACTCTCTGTTGCTGCTGCCTGTGAACCCAGATGTAGAACTCTCAGCTACCATGCCTTCCTGAGTTCCACCGTGCTACCTGTCATGAGGGAAATGAACCAAACATCTGAAACTGTAAGCCAGCCCCATTTAAATTCTTTCCTTTATAAGAGTTGCCATGATCATGGTATCTTCATAGCAGTAAAAGGCCCCTTCCATTCCCACTCTTTCAGCATTTTAAAAAAAATCATTTATCTAATATATATAATCATTTATATGAGCAATGAGAAATGAATAGTATTCTCATGGAATATATAGTTTAATGAGATAAGAAGGAAAAGAAGTGAATACATAGGATGTATTACAAGGTAACATACAAACTGTCAGAAGTCAACAAAATCATGTAGGTAATTAAAACAAGAGGAAAGAAATAGAAAATTCTTTACAGCTAGTTAGGAAAAACCTTATAGATAAAATGTGAAAAGGCAGTTCTGAAGGAAGCACTGATTCCCACATGGATGAACCGTTTATTGCCCTTGACTTTATGGTGATTTTTTTCTCACATGTTGGAAAAAAATCTCATCCCCAAACAAGCATCATAGTCACCTATGGCTAAATATTCCAACAGGACTATCTAAGCTGAAATGTCTGGCTAGATTCTTAGCTACAGACTCATAAGACTTCAGGGTTATGAATATTTATTCAAACACCCACATCTTTTTTTTTTTTTTTTTCTTTTGCCTAACCTGACAACCATGATTCCAATTTTTCTCAGAGGTAAAAGATAAGTTAGGAATTTTCCTTTGGCCATCTTCTCTCAAAAATGTAAGCAAGATCTGATCAATCATTAGAATCCATATCTTTGGGATTCAGAAACTTATTCCAGAGATATCTGTGGTACAAGACAAGTTTATCCCAATCATTAACTCTCAGGAGAGAGACCGTTGGGACACATGGAAGTGATGCACTCAGTTTCAGTGTAACAGGATGAAATTGAGGGTGTAAGCCTAAAGTTTCAGATGCTCAGCTTGTTACAGTGTGAAAGGGAAGTGTCTGAAATAAAGCCAGGAAAGAGGAGAACAGATCCAAGAAAAGATAGAAATCCCTGGCAATATTGTTTTAGCAGTTAGATCCAACTGTGCCTGAATCCATTATGTATGTACTTTTCTCTACACCATCCAATAAATTACCATATTGGAATGTCCTATTAGAGTTACCTTTCTGTATTTGCATTTAAATGCCTCATGGTGAAAAGAATTAGTAGATTCACGTCTGTTTACAAGGCCGGGTTTAAAAGAAGAAGCAGAGTATTGTCACAGTAAAAATGGCTGTCCTGCTGCATTAGCAACACTCTCATGTGTTCCTCCCACCCCTGCCTCTTTTTCATCACTTAACACGTCCCTGTGTTTTGTTTTGTTCAGTGATCTACTATGATCAGTTGGCTTCCACATGCTCTTTTTAGTGATTCCTACTTGTTTGTCTTTGAGAGGGTAATGATTTTATGCAATAGAGAACACATGCTCTTATGATCTACAAGACCCAATCACATCCTGGGAATCTGTTAAGGGGACCTTTAGTGTGTGGAAATTAGCATGGCTTAGAGTTAGCTGACTGAAAGTAATAAACATCTCATTATTGCTGTTTCTACATGAAGCCACAGGTTATGTCTGTTTTTTTTTTTTTTTTTTCCCTCTATTTGTGTAAAGGGGTATTTATCAAACAAAGATTTTTCAGATTCCTCTTAATCTGGAAATATTTTTTGAGCAACTATTAAAGCAATAGAGTCTGCAGTTATAGATAGATAGGAGGTCACCTGCCTAGCATGTGTAAGGCTATGTGTTAGCTCCCCACAACAAAGAAAACAAAACGTAAGTTGCTGTCTCTGTTCATGAAGTGTGAAATAGATTTGGAAGTATCTGAACTCCTTATAAGTGATATATTTATTAAGATGCAAGTATGCTATGGGGTAAAACATTCTTTAATGAGCAAATTTGGCCCAAAGATATTCTCACCAATAAAAGAATATGCAGAACTTTAATAAGTAATTCTCCAATCTCTGTGTGTATGTGTGTATGTGTGTGCTCCCTCTTCTTTCCCATGTTGAATTCCCTCTGCAATAAATAATGTCAGCACTAAACCTGCCCTCTGATTAGAGTAAGAGCAGAAGGTCTTAGCTGCTGCTCCAGTATTGACCTATCCCCAGTATCATATTGATCTGAAGTGTTTGCCATCTCCTGAAAGCATGTGTAGAAATTCCTGCCCTTCCTCTCCTCCCTGCTTTACCAGCTAGATCTAACACAGAAATCAAACTGGAAGGAGGAAATGTTACAGCTTGGGTAAGTGAAAGCATCTCTCTTTTCTTCTACTAAATGGTAGGCACTGCTGAACAGGTGATGCCTCTGCACTTGGATAAATAAAGTACCATGGTCAATTTTCCATAAAATCCCTGCATTAGTGAATCAGCCAGAGCTCGTGCATCATTTTCCATGCATTTTCCACTTTCATTAAACTGGTTTCCAGTTACCTTTCATGGTCTATATTTATCTACTCATGGTTGACAAACACAGACTATCAGAAAAAATAAATGGGTCTCCCTACCCTCCTCCTTTTCCACCTCTCCTTCCTCTTCCTTCTCCTCCTCCTCCTCCTCCTCCTCCTCCTCCTCCTCCTCCTCCTCCTCCTCCTCCTCCTCCTCCTCCTTTTCCTCCTCTTTATCCTCTGCCTACTACTCTTCAGTCTTCCTGAAGTAAAGGCCCATGCATAAAGAAACAAAACAAAATAAAGCAGACTTGTACCTAGTGACTAGGTTAGTGAGCTCTGGCTGCTCTCTGTGTACATTTTCCACATGTAGACACATGTTCATTCAGTCTGCTTCTGTGAGGGAACAATGAAGAAGTGCATATGTAGGAGCTCCCTTGCCTGCTGGGTGCTCATCTAGGACTCCCAGAATATCAGACACAATTATATTCAAATGTAACTACAAAAGAAGTCATTCTGACTCGAATATAAATGATTCTTGCAGTCATGTTGGATTGCTCTCCCTACAGCACCTCTTCATTAGCAGAAGTAACTGAACAATGATTCTTCATGCGCTTAGAAAGAGAAGCAGGATTGATGTTATATTGACCTGTGTTGCTTCTAAGTCCCTTATACCATGAGAGTATTTGTTTTTCTTTATCTTCATCATCTTCAAACACAAGTTATTGGAGACACTTTGTTTATCAAGCTTTGAGAATACAGCTTGACATCCTGACGCCATCATTTTGCCCTTGCTGTCTTCCAGGTGTCTTATAAGCTTTCATTAATAAGAAGGCAGAATTAACAGGTCAGAGAGAGAAAAGTGCTGCCTTGCACTGTCTAGAATTGCATGCCGTTTAAATCCTTGCCTATCCAATGTTTGTCTATAGGCTTCCCTTATTAAAGGCAAGAGCTGGAGAGGATAGACTAGGTAATTTTTTTTCTAAATTATTTCCAAGTGCCACCATTAAAGTGACGAGGCAAAATAATCAAGGCAGAAACAGAGCTGAAGTAGGAAATGATAGTTGCTTTAAACAAAGCAAAACAAACAGCTCATTCCTGTGCATTTTTAGAAGTGTAGTTCTACAAAGAACATTCAGGACGGGCTGTGTCTTGAGCTAAAGTCACCCCAAAGTTATACAGTGAGTAGTGGTGTACCCCTACATACAGCACACTGACACCCTCACAAACTTAAATCTGTACCATACAGGGGAAATTAAACAGAGTACATTGTAGGAATAATCAGCATACAAAACCTCTTAGAAGTAAAACATATAAAACATACAAAAATAAAGCCACATTTTCTGTTGTCTCATATTCTATAGTTTGAAAGTTAAGCAAAAAATCTCTAACTAAAGTAACACTTGGAAAAAGGCAGGCCTTTTGGGACCCCCCTTTAAAAAAAATGTTTATTAAAAGAAAAAGAGCTTTTGTTAATGTGCCTCCCTTATTACTTTAATTTTCTGTTGGCAGATTCCCACTCTTAGACCCCCATAGACTTGCCAGGCTTGGAAAATGCTTTCTTCTCCGGTCCCTTGAGTAGGCAAGTGACAACTGAAATACGCAGGTAAGACTAGCACAGACCGGTCTTTTCAGAGCCAATTTTCTGTGGTGGCAATGACATTCAGGGAGGTTCGGTTGTATGGCTCTGCATGCTCCAAGGAGCCTTTGTGACAAACTCCCCACCTCCTCTTGCCTAAAACAATCAGAGGTGGTTAGGAAGCATTTTGGGGGGAGAATTATTTCATTTTCGTGTTGTTCCACATTCCCTTCAGACTTTTCCAGGTAGCTTTGACTGGGGGGGGGGGGTGTCTTTGTTAAAATTTAGAAGAAGGAACTAAACTTTACGTACATTTAAAACTCAGCAAATTCTTATTTCTTTGGCAAATCTGCTTTAATGCTTGTTACAATTGTAAGTATTCAAACTTCCTAACATATGGCAGAACAGTGGGCATTTAGGAAGGCGTGGCATGTGGTGTGCTCTACAAGAACACTCTGTAGACAAAGGAATGCATGCAGAGATCATGCCAAAGAGTTCTACTACTTCATTGTTGGACCACGCTGCGGAGTTGAGTGCATGCCCATTTTATGGTTGAAGACATCAAGGTTCGACAATGGAAATATTTTATAAGGCTGGAGCTCAAAGCCTGGGTTTTCTTCAGATTATATCATATACATGCCCAAGAGCAACTGGCACCATAAACATTTTATACCCTGCTCACAGCTGCTGACCCTTAGGATAGACATTGGATCTGCATGTTGTAAACGTTTGCATGCATACTCAAAATTTATAGAAAAATGTTTCCTTCTTATGAAGAGGTAATTTTACCTTTTCTTCTTGTGGGAGTTTAATTGCAATAGGTAGCTATAAAACAACACTGCTTCCCGGTCATCAGCTAAGATAACATACGGAAAAGTTATTAAGAGAATTTGAAATTTAAGATAAAGGTGCAAAACTCACACGTAACCACATATAAATCAAAAACGGCCATAGAACAATGCAAGGTCAGGATCATAGCCACAAGAAAAAAAAAAAGGGTTGGTTGTGCTTTAGTTTGCATCTAAATTGATGTGCAGTAGACCCCTCTCACATTAGCAGGGCCTTCTTGGTGCCCGTGCAGCGTGGGGTATCACTGTCTGCCGGATATTCCTGTCAGACATTGCACACCCTGTGTACCCATCAGAAACCAAGCAGCTTGAGGAAGCAAGATGGGTCAGCAGAAAACTGCTTATTCCACTTTTAGCAGCCTGAATTTGAGCCCTGGAATCTGTGATCTGTGTAAAGAGAAACAATGCCACAAAGTTGTCTTCTGATGTCCACATGAACACTTATATACACCTGCACACATACACACAGACACAGGCACACACAGACACACACACAGACACACACATACACACACACACACACAGAGAGAGAGAGAGAGAGAGAGAGAGAGAGAGAGAGAGAGAGAGAGAGAGGAAGACATACAGACACACACACACACACACAGAGAGAGAGAGAGAGAGAGAGAGAGAGAGAGAGAGAGGAAGACATACAGAGACACACAGAGACACACAGAGACATACACACACATACATACACAAAGAAAGAAAGATAAAAAGAGAAAGAAATACAGCAGCTACTATGACTCATGTAAATGTTGCACGAAAATACAAATTTAAAGTGAAAAAAGCCCTCACTCTGCATCTCAAATTTGCATAAAGCTACACATTTGAAGAGCGGAGTGGTGATAAGACAGACTTAGAATAGCCCCTCAGTTGATCCTCATCCGTCTATGAACGCCAACACTCAATTCCGTCCCTTGTAACACAAATCTCCCACACTCAGATGGCCTCGAGCTCACAGAGGGTCAAGCTCATGGGAACCTTTCTGCATTTGGGAAAATGATTCAAAGACAAATTCCAGTGTTCAGACTTGCTATTTAGCTCTAAAGAATTTTCGGTGATGTGGCTGAAATAAACTCCTGCCTAGAATGTCTCTCATCCCCTGGCCCACTGGCCAGAGCAGTCTTCCTCCATGGAGAGCTGGTTTCTATAAGACTGATTGCCCTGCATGGATGGCAACTATCTCTACTGTGATCTTTTGTGATATCAGCCACACACAGGTTTCTAAGACAGAGATGATATCATGAGACAGAGGTGCACTGTACAGTCATGGGAGAACATACTACTCTCACTTGTAACAAATGTTGGAAAAGGACAGGTGAAGGAGGAGACATATAGGTAAAAAAATGTCTGATGATACAGATACATGGAAACTGTGAAGTAGCACAATTTTAAGAATTTTGAGGGTATAAGGATGCTCTCTCATAGACTTTGGAGAAAATAGCTCCTTACAAAGGAAGCACACACACACCTCTGATTTTCTTGACTATTCTCATTTTTTAAAAATATAAATCATGATTTTTTTTTAACTCTTTTTAAGAGGGCTGAATTCTGTTCAAGAACACCTTCAGCCCATTCTAATTCTTCTCATAAACAATATATTGAAGCACTTTAAGCTAAAAAAATATTTTGGATTTAATCTGTACATCTGATTTTGACCCGTTTCTTACCTTCCACTACCATTCAGCATGGTTTCATTATTTTTTAAAGAACTGCTTAAAAATGATTCTGAGATGTTAAATTTCTGTGTTTTTTTTTTTTTTTTTTTTTCCTTGAGCATTCTGACTGAGCCATAGCTCCATCTGCTGGAAGTGCATATCACTAGCAACGTCTAGAGACCAGGAGCCAGGCAAGACTTTGCTACTCCAAACTTTCAGTCTGTCTGCCCCTCCCCAGTGCTTCTTTATGTCACTCACTCAGAGAGAATGTACATGGCTCAACCGCAAGGAGAATAGCAAAGGTCTCAGAAAGTCCTCAAGTACACCGGAAACTAAGCCTGGAGCTTGTGATAGGCCCATCTCCCAGGGGCAGGAGATGAGCACAGGAGCAACATAGAAAGCGTGATATTAAAGTAACAAGGTCACAGACCTTAGATTTTAAAAACATTCATTTAGTGTTGATTTCCATCTGGATTGTAAAATAGCATTTTTTCTCTTAACACCTGAATTCAGGCTTATGGTTCTTCACACTGAGTAGCTTCCTTGTTTAATTTTTGTGTGAGAACGATGATATATTAGTTTTAAAAATACTTACTTCTAGTTTTCTTTAATTGCATGTTTCTTCCAACTCTCAATTTGTCTTCTTGCTTAGAGTTTATTTTACATGTTATTCCATTGATTCCATCGGAACAAGAGAATCATTTTATAAACAACCAAATCTTAATCTACAAATGCTTTGGCTGGTTTTCTAAACAGATTTATTTCTGTGTATGTGCCTGTGAGAGTATGTGGCGCCTGAGTGCAGTTGCCTATGTAAATCAGACAGAGGGGGTTAGCAACCGTTAAGCAGGACTTTCTAGCAGTTGTACACTACTCAATATTCCTAGGGGTAATTAGACACTGGCCCCCTGAAACAGGAGTAAATGTTCTTGCTGCTGAGCCATTTCTTCACACCCTGGGCTGCTTTGTAAAATCACTGCCTCTTTTTATTTTTATTTTTTTTAAATCTTAAAACTTTGAGATACTTTCAATTTTTAGTGTCTTATTTCCTGATTTTGGATACAGTCTTTCTACGTAGCCTAACTCAGGCCTTGAAATTCACATGCTGCTGCCTCAGGCTCCCAATCATAGGCGTGCAGCCACAAGACTCAACCATCCTATCCTTTCTTCTCTAAAGAACACCCATAAATTGACTTTTTATTTGTTGCTGTGTTGCTCTGTCTTTAAGATTATTGAAGCTGTGTAAAGTTTAAGACTCTCGGATTATGTCCGAATATAAAACAGGTCTCTTAGCTCCCTCAGTCCAGCCCACCCCTTCACCATATTTTCATTGGTCTATGTGGCATTTGGAAGAATGTGTACCAGGCTAAGCATATCAATCAGTTATTTATTTACAAACATATAAGCAAACACGGTCAGTGAACTATTTTTAGTTTTAACCCTTTATAGTGTTTCTATCATTTACTGCCATGAGTACACTATAGAAATTGGCCACCATTTGCCTTTAGCCTACTTCATACTTTAAGAAAATTATGCTAAATAGATAATAAGATCAGTTTACTATTTACTAGTATATAAATTGAAAACCTCCCAAAAACTCTGTATAAATACTAACAATGGGTGAATTAGAGCTAACATTCTGTTATTAATACAATAAAAGTGCCATATAATAAAGCACAAAATCTGCCTTATTTACTATGACTGAACATATGTCTCTTTGGAAAGATGAATATTGTGAAAGTCCTAAAATTATGTATATAGTATTTAATTTATACGGAGCGACATGTGCACAATTACAGTTCTTAAATTTGGCTGGACCATGATGTAACATCTCTTTAATGTTTCAGAAAAGTATATTTTTAGGACTTTGGGATAATTGTGATGAAGAGCAAACACAAAAGAACATTTCATTAATTTTGTGCTAGAATTGAGGTGTAAGTATTAGACTATTTCTGCATTCCTATTTCCATGTTAAAAAGTTTCTTTCTTTCTTCCTTCCTTCCTTCCTTCCTTTCTTCTTCTTCTTCTTCTTCTTCTTCTTCTTCTTCTTCTTCTTCTTCTTCTTCTTCTTCTTCTTCTTCTTCTTCTTCTTTCTCCTCCTCCTCCTTCTCCTCCTTCTTTTTTCTTCTTGATGAAAGCCAAGTTCAGAAAGGAATTGTGTACATTTGTTTTGTAGAGGCAATCAGCATTTTATATAACATGGGTATTTTCTTTGTAGTGAATGTTTGCACCTGAAGTCCCTCCATCTCTGTAAGGTCTTGCTTGATTAACAGACCTCATTCAGTAGCCATAAAGAAGCACATATTTGAGATTAGCATTTTCTGTGGGCTTTTTGATGATTGGCTTGCAGCCAAAGCACTTAGCCTGCTACTCAGGATATATTGTAGAAAACCATATAACTGCACCTAAGAGTCTTTAATTGCTAATTGTTCCTAATAACTGTTTAGTATATAATGCACACAATAATACATGATGTCAGTTTGAATTTCAAGGTTGTTATTCAATCTCGAGTTTCTGCTGTGTTATGTTCTCTTCCTGTGGTTAATGATGTCTAAAAACCCTCCGTGGAGTAACAATCTTAGCTTGGGCAAGAGGCAAGATCTGTATTAGAAGAATAACAATGAAAAATATAAAATCTAGGTTTGAGTAATAGCTCACTCTTGTCGGAAGGCAATAGCAAATTCTGTACAAAACGAACATCTACTTTTGTGTTTCGAAATACAACACACATCTCAATTCTCATGCAGGATCTTTTTGGAAGTTGGAAATTTTACCTGCATTATGACCTGAATGCTTAGGGCCTGGAAACTATTTTCTTATGGTCTGACTCTTCAATGGTCTGAGGTAAGCTTCTATTGATTCCTAGGAGATCTCTCTCTCTCTCTACTTACTCTCTCTCTCTCTTTCTCTCTCTCTCTCTCTCTCTCTCTCTCTCTCTCTCTCTCTCTCTCTCTCTCTCTCCCTTACTCATTAATTTATGCCCTTGCACAAGCTCAAACAAAAGCATGGAAATCTTCTTCTAATATCTATAGGAAAATAAGTAATGGAAAACAGTGGCCAACCTTGTGCTACCTAATAACACTTTTTTTTTTTCTCCCTCTGTTCTGTTTGTAGTTTCACAAAGATGTCCAGCATTTGGGGTTTAAATGTCCTCTGGCTCTTTAGAAGTTGGCATCTCATTGCTTCTTCATTGCTGCCAAATGACTTAGTGTTGTCTTCATTGACTTTGTTTCTGCCAGAGTTTGGAATAGACAGTAAGCAGGATAAGAGAGGCTGGGGAAGGATAAAACTCACTCAGAGAAAGAATAGAACAATTCTGGGAGTCAGAGAGTAAGATGGGGAGAAGGAAGAAAAGCCAAGAAAAAAGCAAACTGCCAAAGGATCAGAAGATTTGGCTGAAATAAGAACAAAACAAAACAGCAACAAGAACAAGAACAACAAAACAGAGAAACAATACCCTAGTAGAGAAGTAGTAGAGATCAAAGATCTTTTAAGGTATCCAAAGTATTAAATAGGAGCATGTGCCTGTGTATAGATACATTGATAGATTCAAAACAATGATCTTCTGCCTCCGTCTTTTTACAGTAATAACTTTACCCTTTGTACTCTAGTTCTGCCTTATTCTTTTGACTAATTTTGATAGATCATAAGACAGCTACCCCTTTGCTTTGGCTATTTCTATTCCATTTGATCTTTGAGTTAGAATTCTTTCCATTCAAACCTAGCCTCTCCCTTCCACTGAATTTGGGCCCCTGGTGGCGTTCTTTCCACCACAGAATTTGGGGAAACAATGTTGAACTTTCTTGAATGCTACTGCTGGCTTTTTTGGAAGCCTGCCCAGCTGCCATATGAACAGGCTCCACTAACCTCCTGGAAGATGAGAGACCATGTGGGACAGAGGCCGTTTTCCAGCACAGGTGATCCTGGACCAGCCAGCTCCCAGCCAACCTGCTTACTGAAGATGTTGGAAT
This sequence comes from Uromys caudimaculatus, assembly GCA_028551405.1. NCBI lineage: Eukaryota > Metazoa > Chordata > Mammalia > Rodentia > Muridae > Uromys > Uromys caudimaculatus. The sequence goes on from CM052719.1 coordinate 37,128,944, forward strand.
GAATACAATAGCAACTACCCAAATGAGCCTTTTCCAATATTCTGATTAACAGATTTAAAGATTAAATAAATGTACATTAAGACATTATTTAGACTTTTTTTTAATAAACCTTATCCTATCTGTCGTAAATTTCTTTATATATCAGACAACTTATTTTCACTTATGTAAGTCATAGTATTTTAAAAAAGAAATCCATGTTTAAAATGAAGCTTTTCTTAAATCTTTTTATATAAATCTCATAAGAAATTTACATGAACACCTGCCCATATTGATTTTATTTATGGTTAAAGGGACAAGATAATTTGGAAGATTTTAGTCTGTAATTCTGGCATCTAAAATAAAATTTACTGAGATAGTATCTTTGCTTTGGTGCAGTTCAAAGTCTTATGTATGTTTGTCCAACACAGATGCTCACATAATAATATGAAAGATGTTCCCCCTTGAATCCTAGTAGGTATTTTAAGATATCAATATCAAGGGTATTTTGTTGCAATGAAAAGAAATAGTACTTAAATACTATTGATGAACTCCAGTCAATTTTTACCCAGATGCACTAAATAAGGAACTACCTTCTGACAGAAATATTTAAGTTGTTCAACTAAGACAATTGTACATGAATCTGTCTTCTGTGCACTTCAAAGTATGTAAATAATTTAAGAATTCAGGAATTCCCTCTACATCATTCAGTCAACCAGTACCATGCACTCAAGAAATTCATGTGTCAACAGGATGCCCGTGACACTAATGGCTCTAGTGACACACACAGATGCCAATGACAGTCTCTAATCTTTACATGCACAATTTAATTTTTTTCCTTTGATTAAAATAGGAATCGCTTACAATTTAGAAATGCTGTTAAGTGTAGGGTTATAAATTCCACCTGTGTTCCAAAAATTATACCATATGCTCAAGATTAGAGAGTTGGGACAACTTTTCCAAGTTAAAAAAAAGTGCAGAAATGGTTTTACATAGGAAAGATGAATATGAAATAGATTACACTGCACTCTATTCTGAAAGATTTTATGTCAACCAGGATATAGGCAAGAAATGGATGTTACAATCATGTCATATAACTGTAGAGAGTGGAAAATGCCTCACAGGGCAGGAGCGTCACTGGGATGCTCTGAGGTTGGTAATACTAGGAAGTAGTATTGAAGCCTCTTGGGAATAAAGGAGTAACAGTGGTGGCCAGTAACTGTGACATTCTCAGACAACAATCCTGTGATGGGATGACCTGTGTGTTGAAAGGAACCATTAACCCTGAATTCATTTTCTCCCCACACCTTCCTCTCTCAGTTCCTCAGATTGGTTAAAACTGAAAACAAACTACAGGCTCCTGCCAATCACACTCATCCAATTCAGCCATGTAAGACTCTCAAGTAGAATGAAACATAGAAAACGAGAGACCCAGATTGACCAAGCATTAGTCAGTGGGATTCACAGAGATAAGGTCTCCAGCGTAGCTCCTGCATAGAGACAGTAAGGGTTAAAAGACAGTTTTAATTCCTTTTTACTTCTCTGAGCATAATAGCATCTTGAAATTAGGAAATTACTAACATACGTATTTTCTTTTGCCATTTGTAAGGAAGAGAGCTCTGAAAGATTGCAAGTGGTAAAAGTACTAGAAGCAGATTGAGATCCATTCATGGTTCATACTTAGTCTATTCTTAGTGTTTTTAGTGACATTGTCCACCATCACTTCATTACTTCATTACTGTTGGACTCAGAATCATTATTTCCTGAAAAAGTATTATATCTAATTAATTTCTTTCTGCTATAGAGGTCAATACGATCATTCCAGTTTCTATGATAAATTGAGTACAATCTGTGTTTAGTGTCAGTTTTGTTCTGCCTGTGAGAAACTGAACTACAAGGTAAATTTCTCTTTAAACAAATTTCTTCATCTATATAGTGGTGATGATAACATGTCCTACTTCAGAAGAGTGTTGGAAGATTAAAGATTATTCAGAACACTTAGAAGCTGACTTGGCGCATGGTAAGCATGTCTTACCTACTAACGAGTAGGAGTCTAATGTAAAGTTATCAATTAAAATTGTTCCCATTTGACTAGTAATTTTACTTTATTGATTCTCTACCAGCTCCTAGTGTAATACATATTTGGTTACATCAGTAGCCAAATTTCATAGGAAATCGACAGAAAATGACCCTCTCTGTGCCCCTTGAACAGGTGGAGGCCAAAAAGATAGCAAGCTAAAGAAAGATCTCCAAAATGTTGTATTTTATCATGATGTTAAGATTTTATTACTTAGTATCGTTTGTCAGAACAGTGTAGAAGCCGACATTCCCTAAAGCAAAGCTCACAGTTCACCTGAGGTTTGTTTGTTTATTTGTTTATTTATTTTTGTTGTTTTTCTAGTGTATGGAAAACAAATGAAAGTGGCACATCTACTTGAAAATATAGGAATTGAATTGTTTCCAATCAGAAATCATGACTTTCTGATTATAAACTCAGGTCTTTAGCATCCCCTAGATGCTCTGACACCCCACCATGGCCTCATCTACACTCTCTCTTTCAGCTGAGCCAGAGCCCCAGCTCATTTCTGATGTTCTCTGGTTCCTGCAGACAAAACAGTTTCCTTGATAAAAATAGATTATTAGCTTTCTTTGTTTGGAGGCAATCAAACACTATAAGAAGCAAAAGAAATGTGCTAAAGACAGATAATCAGCTAATTGAAGCTTTCTCCAACGAATAAGGGAGGAAACCAAGAGGCTATTGATTAAGCCAGACGGATGAGGGTAAGTGCACAAGTGTCTTATTGAGATTGGAATTCCCTGTGTGGGGGTTATCATGCGAACACTATCAACTTGTTTGGGGATCATCTATACTTCTTACCCAAACCAGAGAAAGTTGAGTATACTCTGTGGAATTCTCATTCAGGTATAAATGTGCCTTTTGAATGTTTGCTTTAAGTTGGAGTCATCCGCTCCAAGAGACTGGAGACCACAAAACATCTTTGTTGCCAGTTAGTTCTTGCAGTTTGCTATCTAATCCATCTCTAAAACTATTGGTGCCTGTCTGTTAGGTGAATCTGATGAAATCAGGGGTGGCTTAGCTGTGACCACTGCTATTGATGGCTCATTCAAAATGTCAGAAATCAGGAGGGAAAGCATGTGAAAGAAGATAGACATGAAAGGAAAGCTAAGGAAAATCAAATATCAGCTACAGGACTTTGTATATGTGAATGGAGAGCATAGAGCAATAGGTACCCAATCGGGGTGGGATATTAAATGTTTAAATTTTGTATTGTTCACATTTTATATAATTCAGTCACCACTGATCTCTGTGGCATCATAAATACAAAGAATATCCTTCTCCTATTATCTAGATTTACAATTACAGTAGCACTGTGGTGATCTCAATGAGTATGGCCCCCATCAGCTCATAGGTTTGAATGTTTGATACCAGTTGATGGAACTATTTAGGAACAATTAAGAGAAGTGGCCTTGTTGGAAGAAATGTGTCACTGGGGGTGGGCTTTAAGGTTTTCAAAATCACGCTGGCAGTGGTAGCGCACACCTTTAATCCCAGCACTTGGGACGAAGAGGCAGGCAGATTTCTGAGTTCAAGGCCAGCCTGGCCTACAGAGTGAGTTCCAGGACAGCTAGGGCTACACAGAGAAACCCTGTCTCGAAAAACCAAAAAAAAAAAAAAAAAAAAAAGGTTTTCAAAATCCCATGCCATCCCTCTTGCTTGTGGATCAGTTGTGAGCTCTAAGCTACTGATTTAGCATCTGCTAACATGCCCCCTAATATGGTGGTATAGATTTTAACCATCTGGAATCCTGAGCCCCAAGTTAAATGCTTTCTAAGTTTTCTACGTCATAGCATTTTGTCAGGCTAATAGAAAATTAACTTTGATAGACACTATCAATAGCTCCCATTGGTGTACCATTTACTAAATGCCAGACAATAGTGTGATTATAAATCTAAATATTTCATCTTCAAAACAAAACACGGGTAGAAAACATTGTTATTCCATACTATAGATGCAGAACAGAGGTACAAAGAAGCCAAAAACATCGTAGAGGGCTGAGAGTTGACTTTTGGTTGTAAAAATTCTCAGTTATACTTTATACTGTTTTCATAAGAATAATAATGTATTCTGAAACAAGGGTAAGCTTTTCTACTGTGAATTGTATATGAAATCACAAGACTGAATAGTGTTAAGAAAACACAGCTCAGATATACATGTAAGTAGAAAAGAGACAGAGAAAACAGAATCCTTTTGTGGTTAGAAATGCCTTATGTAAATATTGGTAGAGGTAAGAACTGACATAAAGTAAACTACTAACAGTTCATAGAATAGGAGATTCCCAACCTATTATACACAGTACTGACTCAGTGAGAGATATGTAGTGACATTAGTCACAGTGGAGGCAGGAAATGGTGTATTAAATATGGCACACAGAAAGGTCATGTAGGTGGCTCATGATAGAGCTCAGAAGAGTCTTGATGTCTGGGCACACCCATGAGAGGATCATGTTCTCCATTTCACCATCAAGGACATGTTTAGAGAACATCTCAGAAGTGTGTGTGTGTGTGTGTGTGTGTGTGTGTGTGTGTGTGTGTGTGTGTGTGTGTGTGTGTTGTATGTATGTGTATGTGTGTTGTATGTATGTGTGTGTACAAATATAAATACATTTGTTAATGGAGGCAGTAGTCAAACTTCCATATCATTTATGAGTAGCTGTCTCCCATGATTTTGAGACAGGTTCCCTCTCAGGGACCTGAGGCTCACCCATCTGGATAGGCTGACTCACCAGCAAGTTGTGGATCTGCCTGTCACTTTACCTTTAGTGCTAGGATTACAAGCATGCCACCACTCCTGGCTATTCAGATGGGTTGTGGAGGTTAAACTTAGGTACCCTTGGATGTGAAGTAAACACTTTACATGCTTAACTATATCTCTAGCTGTGATTTTAGATGTTTTAATGTTAGAAATATAGCCACAATTCAAGAAGTTTTTAATTTGTTTCTCTTGGGTCAAAGGTTACTCTTGAATGGATATTTTTTAGAAAGTCAAGAAGTTTAAAGCTGGAAGCATCGATAATTCTCCAACCTTAGAGCAGCTCCAATTTGAAATTCTTTTGTACTGACATCAACCTTAACATCCCATGGAAAAAAGAGGTTTTTCAGTGTAAAACACTTAAATGTTTACCTTGAGTGTGGGAATCATAGACTCATATTATCTTAAAGAACCACAGAAGATATGTAGTTCAGCCTTGGGATGCATCCCTCTACCTCTCCCAAGGAAGGTGTCATAGAGTTACAGACTCTTTCACCTATGAATTCAGCAAAGGATTAGAAACTATCTGCTACTCTGTGCTGGAATTTGAGGATAAACTACTTCAGCTTGTCCTCTAGTTTCTTAACATTATATCATTTTTGATGAAGCCAGATCCTTGAAGTAAATTAAGAGGAAGGAGAATTTTTGAAACAACAGGAAGAACAGTATCAACTAACCAGACCCCCCAGAGCTCCCAGAGACTAAACCACCAACCAAAGATTAAACATGGAGGGACTCATGTCTCCAGATACATAAGTAGCAGAGGATGGCCCTATCTGACATCAATGAGAGGGGAGACTTTTGTTCTAGGAGAGGTTTGATGTCCCAGAGTAGAAGGATCCTAATGCAATCAGGCAGGAGTGGGAGAGTGGGTGAAGGAGCACCCTCATTGAGGCAGATGGGAGTGGAGAGGGGGAGGTTGGGATGGGGGGGTTGTAGAAGGGTAACCAGGAAGGAAAAATCTCAGTTGAAATGTAAATGAATAAAATGATTAATAAAAAATGGGAAAAGTCCAGGGAATCAGAAGGAAGGTCAGCAATGAAAGAAAATGTAAAATGTTGAGACCTGAGCATTAGGGAGGGACTACACTTTCCTGTCCCATGTTTCCCCGAGATAAGTCCTGATTGTTCTCGTTGTCAGTATGTAGGTCATAAAGCCAATCTATTTTCTCTCTCAAAATATCTCAAATGATTGGGAAATAATGAGACAAATTAAATATTAGGAAAAAAGTTCTTCTCTCTTCTCCTCTCCTCCCCTCTCCTCTCTTCCCTGCCCTCCCCTCCCCTCTCCTCTCCTTCCTGTTCTCCCCTCCCCTCCCCTCCCCTCTCCTTCCTGTCCTCCTCTTCCTTCTTCTCCCCTTGGTTCTCCTCCCTTCCTGTCCTCTCTTGTGTCCCCTCTCCTCTCTGTACCTCCCCTCTTCATTCTTCTCCTCCACACCCTCTCTGATCATGTATATCTTTCACTCTCCCCCATTTCTTTCTTCCTATTTACGTTGAAACTTTTTTTTCTTCTCTGTTCAGCAACTAGCATACTGTCTGGAATATACTGACACTGTGATAACACTGAATCTACCATATGCATAAACAACAATTGAATAAAGAACATTCAAGACAGAATCCATTTCAGCCTTCACTAGACAGTTGCATTATATCTCACAGATCACATATTCCAACCATCTAAGCCTATGCCATCTTATATGCCAATAAAGCATATCAAACTATATTTCCCTTTATGTGAACATGTTTACATAAAGTTGGTCTTTTCAGGTAACATTGTGGAGAATGGCTTTAAAGGATCACAATTTATCCTGCATAATGAGACAAGGATAAAGTATAAAACCATTGACGTTAGTCTTTCTACTATTTGTTCAACTAGTGGTGCTGATAGTAAAAGCCAAGTGCAGGTAATAATAACTCTCAATGATAGAAATTACAGCCAATGTTAAAAAGAATTAAAACAATTGAATAAGAGCTACTGAAAAATCAGGCAGGGTATGTTCTTAGAGTTTATCTCACACTACTCTGCATTTAATTTATGAAGAGAAAAATTCCTGTGATAGAGTAAGCTGGCAGTTGTGATCATTAACAGAGAGCTATTGCCTGTGGGTATGTAATAAAATGCCGTACATGTTGATTCCTCTTAGCTTTAACTATTTTGAGGTTGTGATTGAAAATTACTGTGGAGTTGCAGATAACACTAGCTGTGTTCCACCAGCGATAAATATAGTAAACTGGTTATAAAAGCAGTTAAGGTATTATTACCTTTGTGTCATTAGATTTACTTTACTAACATAAACAGTTCAAAACAACACGCATTTATATGTAATTTAAGTACTATCTATTCAACTTACTTTAACAAATAGCACCATACACAGTCCTTTATGCAACTGCAAGAATCCAGTCTTCTTTCAACTTGACTGAACAACTGTCTCTCTTCTATTAAATGGCTTTTCATATCGCTTCAGTAGCGCCCACTGAAAATTAACTTCTTTGTATGTTAAAGGAATTGCTCCTTCAAGGAGGAGAAAAAGAAAAATATCAAGCAGAAAAGAGGAAGTTAAGTTTATTGGCCTTTATATTCTGTGAAACAGATTAAATAAATTCACAGTCAAGCTTTAGAATTCATCCAACCTTGTGGCAAACAACATCTCAGAAGCACCTGGATGAGATCTATATTAAAATCATCCAACCAGTTCTTTTTGTCAGTAGCAGCTATATTATCAGAATGACCTAAAGAAGACTTGTAGTATAGATTTAGAGGCACAATCATGGGTAAGAATCGACTTATGCCTCTCATACCCTGTGAGGGACTTTGGCTATATCAAAGCAATTTTTGTAATGAATGTGCTATGAAGATTTTGTGGGGAAAATATTATTTTTGATTCATGTTTTATAAGCATCCACAAACATGCTAAGTTCTCATGTATATGAAGTGCCTGAACAAGGCTGTGCCTATTCTCAGCTCTCATGTACAAGATTTATAACACACTGTGTTGGCATCTGAGTTGCTATTGAAATCTTCTATTTTCCAGTGTGTATAATTTACAAAAGAATGATTAGGGTCCATAATATCTTCTTATTTTAGAAGGGTTTGTGTCAATGGACACTGATTGATGTAATGACCAAATACCACAAAGTAATGGCATAGGGGGAGGATTATCTATTAGGGTTCAGAATTCCAGCGGTATAGAAATTACACCACAAGGGTGCAGAAATTATAGAGTATATCTTAGTGTGAAGGTTGAAGTCGACCAAATGCACTCATATCACAGTGAACAGAACAAACAAAGGGCTTCATAAAGAGGCAAAGACAAGTTTAGTGCCCAAGGATATCTGTCAAGTGACCACTTCTTCCAAGTTTGTCCCATTCCCACCTTTTGCCAACTTTTAAACTTTCACCATCCAACGTGGAATGTGTCCCTCTACTGGCTGAGAATGCTCATGACCGAGTTGTCTCTGGTGAGTCCTCACTGACATCCTCAGAGGTGCATTCAACTATCGTAGATGCCTCTCCAGCCAGTCAAGTTGCTAAGATTGGCCATAATACAATGAGACTCCTTACCTCCCAAGGTGGATTGTTCATTGAGATTACAGTGTGTCATTCATACTGTAAACCAAACTCTGAACGTGGTCTGTGTTAGGTGTGTGATAGCCTCGGTGTAGGATTATGGAGTCTTGATGTTAGATATTCCCTTAGTTAGAAAATAGTATATTTCTCCTTCTATAAACGGTCTCACTTCTGTTATAGCTTGACTTTTTGAAACACAGAAATGGGAAATTTATGTTCTTATGAATGAATATAAATGGTAATGTGTGGTTATAATCCATAATTAAAACTCTCTGAAAGAAAATGCTGGGAAATGATGGAAAACATTTGCACAGAGAGAATAGCAACACGGCTGCACTTTTGCAGTCATAAGAGAAGGTCTATCAAATTATTGAGGAATTCAAATAGAAGCACCCCAAGGGCACACTCCTGATTTATCCCATTTTCAAGCAAGTACAGTGTCCAGTGCTAGACATATAGTCATAGACACACGTATATAGCCAGCATTAAGGAAAAAAAAAAAACAGTGTTCCAGAGATAAATGTTTTTTAAATAAAAGCCATAGCATCAATCACTTTTTTCCTTTGTACATGGCAGTACAAAGCTCATTTCAGATTCATGTGCATGGCTTCCAACTCTCTTTGTCAACTTCCAACTCTTTGTCAACCTGCTGTAGGAGCCTTGCTACCAAGAGCCATGCTTTGCTATGTTTTAGTACTCAGTTCTCCTCCGCTCACTGTTGGCTGTTCTATGCTGCGTGGCATTTGAATTAACGACAGCTTTTCCACATTATTCAAACGTGTGTTCCCTGTGTCCTTGAAGCATTTCGCTTGTCCCTGTTCACTCAGAATGCCCATCTTCAGTTGTCCACTTGGAAATTGCTTTGATAACCTGCTGTCAGGCATCCTCTTAACATGACCAGTGTATTGAAACAGAATTACCATAAGTATGACTTTCTTTCTCATGCACTGACAGTGCTTTGGGCCCTCGTTAATGCAGATCATTTTTGCTGTTTAATTTTAAATACAGTGTACAAAGGAGGATTGCCTAGGAACTGGATGTGATATTAGTGACAGGCCGGCTTGACCATAGCTCAAAGAGGTAGAGTTCTTCATTGGTCGTCAAGCCATGAGTGCTCAATTAGGCTTTCAGTGAAGAATCCAGAATGATTCCATCACAGTGAGTTTCTCCTTTTTCCCCTGCATGTTGGTGCATTAGCACACGTAAGTCTCTGTGTAAAGTCTAGAGATAATATTAGTTGTCTTTCTCTATAATTCTCTACCTTACATTTTTGAGGTAAAATCTCTTTAGTGAGCATGGAACTTACTACTTTGGATAGACTGGCTGATCAGAGATTCCTGGAAGTTCACCTTTTTTTGCCCCCCATCCCCCAATCTAGGATTACAGGTCTGTGCCTACCGATGTGGCTGTTTTACTTCAGTGTATGGGATTCAAACTTAGTTCCTCATGCTTGCACAGTGAGTACTTGATCCACAAAAGCATCCTTGTCAATTCCTATCTATATATTGCTTAAATATTTATATCTAAACTATTATGCTAGATGCCAAGGTGCTTTCCTGTCAGAATAACTTTCTCATTTTGCTTAGAAGTTAAAATGAAAGAAAAAGAAAACAATGGTGATCTCGCCTCTTGTCCAATGTAAGTGAGAAAGGATGGAATCAAAGGTACTCGTGGTATCTATCCTCAAGGGTGATAAATGAAAGCTCGCATGATAAAAAAAATTAAAAAGGCAAAGCCACAATTATATAGCATCAGTGGAGAATAGCATTCTAAATAAAAACCCTTTTTCAAATACCGGAGGGTAAGCTTTGAGCACAATCAGTCTTTCATTTTAATCACCTGTAACAGCAGTCTTCTTAAGGGGCAAGGACATGTCCCCGTCTCCTTAAATAGAGAACACTGAATATAATTTAACCTTTCCCAGATGCCCTGGGGTTATCTCTATGAACATCAGTGACTGTATTTTGCAGTAATATGATGATGTCCTCAGGGACTACTCAACTCACACAGATCTGTCTGACTTAACAAAAAATGAGTTCAGAGTAGTGATCTCTTAGAATTAAATTTTAACCATTGCAGGTCTCAGGTATTTTTTTTTTTTTTTTTTTTTTTGTTACTATCAGATGGATTCCTCACATGGAGCAATGCACCTCACTTGCAGTTTGTTGTAGATTGATGAATCTTATCACCCTGTATCATCTTCTCTACCTGTTAGTGAGTGTGTTTGAGGACGCACATACAATAACACCAGTGTACAGAGAACATGGAAAGTCTCCAACTGTGTGAAGTTTAGCATTAAGGAAGGGATAGAAGACTTCTCAAATTAAAGTCGCATAGATGTTGAAATGTAACACACACAGCGCTTTGCTCCCTCTAGTTGCTCTTTATAGAAATAGAACTGAACACACTCTCTCTCACTTAGTCAAGACTGACCATTTGTGTTCCTTCTCTGGTAGCCACATGGTGGAAAGAGAGAAGCTACTCTCACAAAAGGTCTGTTTATTGGCAACTTCCTTTTGTATGCACATACACACTGTGGTATGCAAGCCACCTCCCAAGTGAATATATGTAATTCTAAAATAATTTACTGGTCCATATTTTCGTGTGCGTTTGTGTGTGTGTGTGTGCGTGTGTGCGTGCACACGCACATGTGTGCATGTATCCGTGTGTTTTGTATGTATGCAACTACACAGATGAATACATGCATGTGTGTTGACTATACAATTAGATCCACATGGATCCATTCTTGTAAAGGCCAAATATTATTTTTAGTGTCTTCTTCAGTGAGTCTCTATTTTAATTTTTGAGGTAGGATCTCTCACTAAATCTGGAGCTCACCAATTCAGCCAGGCTGGCTGACCAATAACCAATATACCTCTCTACACAATTTCCCCTGTTCTAAGGTAACAGACATGTGCATCTATGCCTAGACACACTGGATAGGCTGGGGATCCAAATTCATGTTGGTAAATCAAGCTCTTGACTCACTGACTCATATCCCCAACTATATATTCGATAACTACTTCATTTTGCTAAAAATCACAATTTTTACTTCCTGAATATAAAGGGCAGCTTTGAAAATCATAGTGAGCCAGACAGTGGTGATGCACGCCTTTAATCCC
>CM052719.1:37140539-37215021 GCA_028551405.1 Uromys caudimaculatus
AAAAAAAAAAAAAAAAAAAAAAAAAAAAAAAAAAAAAAAAAAAAAAAAAAAAAAAAAAAGAAAAAAAAGAAAAAAAAAAAAAAAAGAAAGAAAATCATAGTGAACCTTAAGCTTATCATTGGAACCACTATGATGAACATTCTAGATCTGTTAGTGTGTGTTTCATCATCTTTGGTTTTATAAAAAATATTTGTGTTACTTATAGTTTCATAACTCTTTATTAAACCTATGGATTTAAAGGAATGTTCTGGATTTATTTCCTTCCCCTTCCCATCAGTAGAACTAAGAAAAGGCAGTCCTAACCTTCAGGACGGTCACAGGGAAACACTCCTTTTCCCTTGCTGCATGTCTGTCCTTGTGAGTCTGGCTCACAGGCTTTATGTCAGATTTAGCTTCTGTTAGATGACAAATTAACATCCCTCATAACAAAGTATAAGCAGGAAAATATATTTGCAAAGAGGAATACTGGCAATGTTTTCACAGCCAAATTACATGTTAGTGAACATTCTTCTCATTATTGGAAATGAGATTTTTATTTTAAGTAGAGTCCTTTGAAAGGGTCCTTCAGTGTTCCTTCAGGAACCAGTTCTTGCCTGAAACACAGTCAAGTAGCCCATGCAGGGCTATCACTGGTTTTGTGCTCAAGATAGTCTTGGTATTTTATTTAAACTTGACTTGAGTAATTGGCATTGACCCTTCTGGATCTCACAATTTGATGGTGTTTAGCATAATTACATTTCTAATAGATATATAAGTTTTATTTTCTCATAATTAGCTTCCTGTTGTTTTTTTTTTCTTTTTCAAATTTGCTTCCTTATTTATTTCATAGAGAAAAAATGAGGGATTGGTTATCTGTTTGGACTTGTGTGTCAACTTTTTTCAGGGCTGAGTGTTAAATCCTTCCAAGTTGTCAGTAAGCTGTTTCTTCTCCCTGGAATCCTCCTGTCTACCTTCCTCCTTCTAGCCCTGGTCCATCCTCACCTACTCCCTCTCTGCTCCTCAGGCCAGAGACTGACAAACTGTTTAAGGCATGTCCTTTCACTCTTGGGTGCATATTCAGATTATACTTCCCAGTTCTCTTTTACACAGTTCTGTTTGTCAAGATGTGGCCTTTGTTTACATCTATCCCTTATCTCATCCTTTTCCAGTTCCAGGACTTTTGTCCAGCCATTGGAGGCCCCTCTTCTAAAATAGAAAGGAACTGAGTTTCTGAATTATTGTTTAGACACAGGAGAAATATCCTTCCAGGAATTCTTATATTGGACTAAAGTTTAAAGAAAGCATACCCCTCAACACACATTAATATACTACTACTACTACTACTAAACAATAATAGAATAAGCTTAATGAAAAAATTTAAAAAGATAGATTGAAAACTCTCAAATTCAGTGCTTCAAAACAATTACCATTTACTGTTCTGATTCCATACAAATGACTCTGTTCTGATTCCTTGTTTTAGGGCACAGCAACCCACTCTTCCAGGGGAAATGAAGATAGAAGGAGGGAGGGATGAAAGAAGGAGGAAAATGAGGATGAGAGAAATAGAGTTGTGTAGGTGGACAGGAAAAATACAAGTTTTTTTATAAACTTCATTTTAGAAGCAATCTATTGTTTCAACTATATTCTATTAATATTTGCTAGAACAGAGGACTAAAGTCTAGCTAACACTGGATGAAAGAGGGGACGGGTGGGGATTACACAAGGTCTAAATTCAGAAGTTGAGGACCTCTGATACACATCCTATAAGCTAAGTTTCCATACAGTATGCAATTTTCTGATTACATCTCCCCCCCATAGCAAAGCTAATTATACCTTCTGTATAACTGTGATATAAAACCATGCTCAAAGATGGTAAAAATAACAGCAGAGACTGTTATAACAGAGCATATGAGGAAGACAGCTTTTTAAGGAGCTGAAGTCTAGCCTGTATTCCTTCTCAATCAAAACACCTCAGAAAGATATTGGCAGTCTAAAGATTAATTTTTCTGATGTGTAGTATGAATGTGTCCTAGAGTACTAGGAATGTGACCCAACGCACCTCTAGGTCATGTGATTTCATAGTATGCTCTTAAAGGATTAGTTTTCCCTGCATGGGGAGGGCTTAACTGAAGCAAATACTAGGAAAGGGGGATTGTAGATATTTATTTTATTCCTAAATGAACATTTTGTATCAGTTGTTGTTTAAGAAATTTTTTGCTGCTTGAAGAACGGGGAGTAATTTTTGATATGTCTTATGTTAAATATAGATATTTTGTGATCAATAGTTTCACTGGACAGAAATAACAATAATTTGGCTCCAATAATGCTTATAAACTCCAAGTACTGATGCCTATCTATAGATCAAAGAACACAGTAATTTCTAAAATAATTTTTAGTAGAGTACATATTTAGTAGTAGCATTAACAGTACAATTAATAGCTTATTATAGTTGGTGGAATATGTTAGACCTTAAAATGATAATAATAAAGAATTTTCTAGAATACTGCAGAAGTTTTCAAAGATAACATTGCTTGTCATTTATGCTTATTTAAGAAATATTACTCCCATAATTTAAAGCACTTTCTATGATTTAATTCAATGTACCTTTTAGATAATATATAAATTCAGTGAATTCTAGTCATTTTGGATGAACTTTGTAGTGATATGTTCTTTGGTGAATATTTTTACGTCTGGGGAAAAAAAGTTGACTAGAAGAGGGTATATATGGACATCTGAATAAAGATGGATCATGTCCTCCTTCAGTGGTCTCTTCATTGAACTCACTCTATTCAAAAGAAAATATCGATCCTCTCTAAAGACATTGATGTTTACAAAGGTCACAGAAAACAAACATCAATACATTATCCCAACTATTGAAAATTTCTAGTGCCACAGATGCAGAATTGTAAAACTTTCCACAGAAGTTTTAAAGCATGGTTATTCCATTTAAAATACAGCCTATTGGTAGTCACTGCCCTCATAGAAAGTAGATGAAATCACTGTTCATTTATTTTTGATAATATAAATATGTTTAGTTTTATTTTAATTGATGATTAATTTAGAAACATTAATGTCTTGGTGAATCTTGACAGTATCATTGTATGAAAGAAAAAAGGTTAGGACTATACAAAAATATTTAAAGTTATAACATTTAGGAAGTTAAACTTATACCAATAAAATATACCAGAATACTTCCACATTCTTTATTTCTAAACTGAGCTTAGGATATCATAAATTTCATCATATATGCTTAAAGTTTTCTCTAATGTCACCTATAATAAATAATACATATTCTTATAATTGTGCTATTAAAGATCTTAACCACAACACTAATTATGAGGTTATTAATCTGAAGCGTGGCATTTAGATTTTTCTACCAAGATGGGAAAGTGATGTGGTAAATTGCTTTGACTTCTTTCAAAAATGATAAGCATTTGAGATAATGACCGTAGTTCATTAAATTTTGATTCTATGATGTCTGACACATAATACATGTTCATAAATATTTCTTGGATAAATGAAGGGATGAAGGGAAGGAAAGGAAGGAATTAAGTATGTGCAGGCAACCCAAACATGTAGATTAAGAATATTTTCTAAGGTAATCATACATAGATGATTCCAGCAAGGATTCTAAAATAAGATTCTAACGTAGCTTATTTTTATTTTTTTTCTTCTAAACATTACTACTTAAAAGGCAAACAAACAGTCAAATATCCTGCTACCTCTACTTACTGTTTGTCTATTACCAGGTAAAATGCATAATTTTCCTAAACATCATGTATGGTGTTTATTACATCATGTATGGTGTATTTTTCATACACATAAACCTTATTTCCCATGCACACCATCATTTCTCAGTGCATTATGTATTTGGGGTGATCAATAAATAATGAAGAATAACAATAACAACATCAACAGAGCCCTTGGGGACTAGGAAGCTTGCACTCAGGCAAAGGTCTGTGCTAACAGATGGTTTCTTCATTGTGCCTTGAAAGCAAGCCTCGTTGCCTTCGAGAGAACTGCTAACAGCAGTAAATCCCTGAGCAATTGGCCTTCCATCAAAAACAGTCTGTATCCTGTCTCAGGGAGTTCACAGTGAGGGACTTTTGGCAATGGCGTCTCAGTTGATCACTCCTGTAATGGGGCAATTATAGTCAGAGAGGTTGTCTGTGATGTAACCCAAGCCCTCATTTCTACACAGCTGTGCAGACCATCAACTCAAATTGTACCAAGAAGTCAACTGGGAGCCTGTTCAGAATATGGGATATTTATTGGCTGAGGATGAGGAAAACCTATTTGTTCAACCACAGTGGAATTTGTCTTTGTCAGCTGTGGGCTCAGACATTAGAATCTGAGCAAATAGCAGCACCACCCCTGCCAACCAGGCTGTTCTGGACCCCCCTCTGACCTCACTGTCTTGGGACATGCTTGTCCCTCATGTCTCAGACCACTCTGATCCACGGACCCTCCTGTCCACCCCCATTGACTCTTAGGAGCTTATAATGCAACCCATTAACTCTTGTGACTTTCCAAATGGGTTTTTCAGATTTTTGATGTTTAATCAATATACATGGGTAAAAGGATTGCCAAATAGGCATGAGGGTTGACAGAAGATGGGATGATTGTTAAATAGATGCCTTCTTGGTTTTCTTTGACAAGTTTTGGCTACTTGAAAGAAAAATAGAACTATGTGTGAGAGTCCCTAGAGCAAGAGACTGGCACTCTTGTGACTAAATGGGTCAGAGGTATCTGATGAACTCTTGTGACATCAGACCACATGTCACCAATTCTGAAAGGAACAAGGGGAAAATAAGCAAAAGTGGTGGCCTGGGAACACTGGGGGACATTATGATTGAGAGCTGAAATGCTTTTTTGAAGTCACGTGGAAAAGGTCTTATCAACAGGGCAGTGGTGTTTAAAGGTAGGGTCTTTGGGAAATCAGTTGGTCCTGAAAACCTCTGGACCTGTCACTGATCCCTTTATAGCTAACGGGCTAATTTGGGAATGGTAGAACACTGAGGAGCTGGGCTTGTTGAAGGAAGTAGATTACTAAGGCACACTCTTAAAATGATATTTTGTCCTACTTGTTCCTTCTCTTTCTCTTTGCTTTCTGGAAACAATGAAGTGAGCAGATTTCCTTCCCTATGAACTTTCTCCATCATTCACTGCCCCGTTTCAGTTGTAAAGCAACCAGGTCAAAAGACTGTGGACAGAAACATATGATGTGTGAGATAAAATTAGTACTTTATCTTTTAATTTGTTGCTTTTTAGTATTTTCTCACCATTATGGAAAGCCAAATAAATACTAAAAAGTTATAATAAGGATAATGGCTAGGCATAGGAAGTAGGAAGTCAGAATGGCAAAAAGAGATGGTCTTGATTAGAGAAGGAAAGTCAAACTTGAGAATTTGTCCTTCCCCCAAAATGGATAAAGAGCTGAAGATGTGACTCATTGGTAAAACATTTTCCTACTATGTTTGAGGCCTCAGACTCATATTGAAACACTCTAAAATAAACAATAACAAATAAAATGATAATAAATGATAAAATTATTGATTTGATGGTTAGTTTTGCCAACTCAAAAGGATCTAGAATCATATGCTGATAAATGTAGATATTGCCTGCAAGAAATTAGCTAGATTACAGTAATTGAGGTGGGAACATGGACTTCACTGTTATGTCATCATTCTATGAATTTGGACCCTAAACCGAATACAGAGGAAAGAGAAAGCTGAACAGGAGCATTTGTTTCCAGATTGTGGACATGTGACCCGTTTGGCCCAGCCCCTGTCTGCATGACTTCCCACTTGTTTTGCTTGTAACTGTGAGCCAAAATTAACCCTTTCTTCCCTCTTTCAGTGGCTTTTTGCAGGATGTTCATCACAGCAACAAGTGACTAACAAATGTGGATTTTTAAAAATAAGTCTAAGAAAACTTAATTTCATTATTTTTAGTGATGAGAAAATGGAATATAATGGGGTTATGAATGTGGATGGTTGATCTAGTTCCCACAGATGCAAATGAGGACTTCTGGATGTATAGAGCCTGATGCTGTTACCTACTGATATAACATGGGCACCAGATCACTTATTGTCAACTGACCTTGTCATGCATTTGGTATGTAAGGTGCATAGGCAATGAACTATACATCCACTCTGGGAAGCCATCAGTTCCTCTTTGCAAACTTTCATCTTTATTTAGACTGTAAAGGGAAAACACATCGATAGGCTGTGTGTGACTTTCATAAGTTTTAGACATTCAGTAAGAGACCAAGTGTGTGAAAACATTGGTGTAACCGGGGAGTCAATTTAGATCTTAATTTTGAAAGACTGTAGACCAAACAGAAGGAATCAATCCTAAACTTAAGCTTAATCACAGATTGGGAGAAAATAATCTGACTCATCTCAAGGGCAATAATGAAAACAATTAGTGATAATGTTTCTAACTTGAACTGTAATTTATGGACTAATCTAATCACCATTTATCGAAATTTTCTAACATCCACCCAGAGACAGTGGGGCATGTTCACAGAACATCAACAGATGTTCATAATTCCTTTAATTATCAAAAAGACATGGGCAACATTCCTAACATTGCACCAAGAAGCAGCCTGAAGAATTGATCAGTAATTAAGTTTTTCTTCAAATAAGTGAAGATTTTGTGACCATTTGTCTCTTTGTGTGATGTCATTTGATATTAAAAAGTCACATTTGTGTGAGTTCTAAATCATGAATACACATATTAATAAATACAGTATGGTTAGAAATTAAGATTTGATCATGTGAAGCCAAATTAGAGGTCTGAAGAATGTATCTTTTTTGTAAGGATATATGATATTTACATGGACCTGTACCTTTACCAAGTTTATACATGTGTCATACCATTTCCAACAAGCTGCTATTTACATACACTTTTTAATATATCAAAGTTTTGACTGGCAAACATCAATGTGCACTTTAGAGCATAGACGTATTATGTAGATTATTAAGTAGTTTCGGAACAGACTATATATCCAAATTTCAACAGCACCCTGAGTGCTGTTTTAGTTGGGAATATTTCAGCTCCAGTAGCAATAATGTGATAATTATGTTATGAGATTAATGTTGTTAAAAAAGATCACCTATTTGATATTTATTTGCATTGCTTAAAAGTGACAGAAATGCAATTATGGATGTAGATAAAAGCTGACAAAAATTCAAATGATCTTAATTCAGATAAATATGAAGAGGGTCATGCAATAAGGTCCGTCCCTTCTGCATCTCCTCAGTGACTTTGTCTGGAGCTGACCCCAAAAGCAATGTAATGACTTCTCATGCATTGGTTCTTGAAGCCTAATTATCAACACTGTCTTTCACACGATCCTCATTTTCAACCCATGTTTGTCTCAGCTTTCTGTTTTTATTCCTGCTTCTCTAAAACCATTCTGCATGTGGCATGCTTGATAGCCAACTCATTCTAGTTTGTGAATGAAGATATTTAAAATCTCAGAGACATTTCTGAGATACACATTCCAACTCCTCAATTACTTACAAACAAACAAACAAACAAACAAGCCGTGTTCTCTTAGACTCTTTTCCTACTGTTGGTAGGAACGTTTTTATCCATATTATAGTTTCCTTTGTTTTATTTTATTATCTCTTAGAAGCCTGCTTTTTTTTCAATGAGAGACAGAAAGGGAGTTGGATCAGATGGGAGGGGGCTAGGAGTAGCAGAGGGAGGGGAAATCAAAGTCAGGATATATTATGTGAGGACAGAATCTGATTTTAATAAAAGGAAAACAACTATGAATGTTTACAATTAAGTTATATTATACACAAGAATAATTATACAAATCCCACAATTCTTGAGTGTACTAGCATACGTTACTGTTGCATAGCTCTTAAGATGTCAGATGCCTACTCTTTCTGCATGGTGTAATAATGGGAAGGGCAAACAATGGTGAGTATCTTTCATCTCCTCATTCAGCTTGATTGCTTCAAAATGGCCACCGTGAAGACATTTATAGTAAAGAAATTATCAAGAGCTACTCATTTGACCTGATCCACTCTCATGTTGATTGTTTGCACATAATGAAAGCAATGGAGACAGTATTCATAAAGATGATTCTACACAATGATGTCCTAAGTGTAGAGCCACTTCATTTTTCATAGAAAAACAAACCCTGAAATAGTTATCCAGTGTCTGAGGACTCCTTTATGTCTCAGCAAAGAAGATGCAAAGCTCCTGACCAAGTGGCCTCCTAACACACATCTGTGTTCCTTTCGCTCCATGCTGCACATTACTAGAAATCTAAATACCTCTAACCTCATGCCAGGGTGAAATGCTCTGGAAGTGTTTCTTGTATCTCTAAAATTTTGTAAGTGCTCAAATAAATAAATCTCTTCGATGAGTACATGAACAGAACCTGGTGTCCAGTGGTATCCAGTTTCCGGGTGATCATCAAGAGCTGTTCTGGCTTTCAGACATCAGTTCCTCAGGAAACCAGCAACACTTAACCATCATTTTAAAGCCTTCCCTTAATTTTTTAATATTTAAATATTTTCTGTTTTATGTGTACGGGGGTATTAAACTAAGCTTGGGTCCTCTGCAAAAGCATTAAGTGCTCCTAACTGCTGATCTATCACTGCAGGCCCAGTTCAGTGTTTCTAAAATCACTTAAGAACTTGCTTATGAGAGTTGAAACCTAAACTGAAAGTTGTGTATTACTTCTTGTACAAGTGTCTGAGATTTAAAATATGATGTTTTATGTATTTTCTTTCACATTTAAGTGAGTTGTGCTGGAGTCTTCTGTTAAATTGTGATTGCCAATTAAAGTATAATGGTTAATCTTCAGGAAATAAGAAGTGTTCCACACACCGTGCAAAACCATCTTCTACTGCATTAACAAAAAACTATTAGTTAACTAGCTAAACAGATTAAACACAGAGGTTCAGTATATGGGGAAATGAACAGGCCTTAATTTTAATAGTATGGAATATTCTTTTATTTCAATTTTATGACTCCCATCTAGTTTCATTTAAAATGTCAAAACTGGAATGGTAGTGACATTCACTTCATAATAGTGTTTGAAACCTATTCAGTAAAAGGGATTGTAATAACAATACTACAAATTACATGCTTATTTTTCCAGATCATACCTAATAGACTGTAATATCATTTTCAGTCACAGTTCACCGGAGTTAAATTTAAAGCATAATATTAAAGTCAAGGTTCCTTCACATCTAATTAGACATTAGAAACAAATGTAGCTAGGTCCGTGTTCTGTTAAATATATGCAAATAATCCCTCAGAGGCAATGGACAATTTAACAACATGAAAGGTGGAAGTCGCCCACTGTAAAAGTACACAATAAATTACGGCAGATTTACACTCAACATTGTGCAACATGACATCTCAGTTGCCGTAGGACACACCACAGCATAAATTGTACCCAGCTTGTCTCACAGTGCAAAATATTCAGGACAGACATAGAATATTTTATGCTTCGAACCCTAACTTCTGGAAATTATGCCAGCGAGTAAGGCAGTTCAACAAAGCACCTATCACTGTGGTATGGATAGCGCTGTTGCAAATCTTGACAGAGTCATTTATTTTCAGGGACAGTGGGGAAACATTAAAAAAGAATGCATTTGTTCATTCTCTGGAAATTCACAAAAATGAGCTTAGCTATAGACTGCATTTAGAAGGCGGTGCTCAAGTGTGTGTGTGTGTGTGTGTGTGTGTGTGTGTGTGTGTGTGTGTGCGCACGTGCGTGTGTACTTTTTCTTATTTATTCAAGCCCATATCATTGCTAATGGTTTAGCTGTATATTCATCCTCAGGAACGGATGGGAGATGATACGTCCCTAAGGTTCCGTCACATAAGATCACAGTTAGATTTTACCCTTCTTTTGCTTTTTATCATCCTCCTAAATATGAGAGGGGAAGGTAAAGGTGTTTTTATGATGCTCACCAGCCTACCATGCAATTTGACATGCTGACTGGAGTTTTCCAGTCAAATTTCTGTGATTGGCTCTCTGTGGACCAATCTTATTCCTTTCCTCTTTTTCAAGCATCCATTAATGAAAAAGAAGAAATAAGAGGTGTTAGCAATAAAATAGTACTTGAAATTGTTTGTCTTATACAGTCTTAGAATAATACAAGTACAATGGTGACTATTTCTCCTTCTTAACCACCATTATATAAAAAGTGAAATCACTGTGACATTAATGAACAAGTACCTGCATTATTATAACTCTGTTTTAACTTGTTAACAATTGTCACCTCCATGCAATATGTTAAGCAGTAGTTTTAGAAAATAGTTATTTTGTTCTGACTTTATTTGCAATCTTTAATTATAATTAATCATTCAAAGACAGAGATCTCATAATATGGTCATCCATTCTCCAGGTGGCCAGTCTTGAAGGACGTATCAATTGCAACCTTTCCCACACTTTCTATGCACTCTTTGACAGAAGGGGTTGTTTCTAGATACATTGCCATAACATTGATTCAATAGAAATACCCTCCTTCCTTCCTTCTTCCTTCCCTTCATCTCTGTTTTCTTTCTCTCTTCTGCAGTACAGATGATCTAACTGAGAGCCCACATATGCCAGACAAGTGTTCTACCTCCAAGTTACAGCCCCTAACCACATTTATTATTTTATATTTATTCTTTATAAGAATTACAAATTTGTCTTTTGTGACGTTCTTTAATAATCCTGATCACTGATTATCTCTGGATTCATTCCTACTGTGTTTGATTTATTGCCAGACTCAGGACAAAGCATAATGTTGGCATCAGGAAGGACCTTACCTCTGTTGAACTGTATGGAGGAGAACTTTATCTGATTCTAGAGGGAAAGTTTTTACTGTAGCTTAAATTGCCTTGGCTCAAGAGAATTTATTCCTGAAATTGAGAATAATTAAAATTAAAATCTATATCTACATTAATTCAGAGAT
The DNA here is from genome assembly GCA_028551405.1 of Uromys caudimaculatus. Classification (NCBI taxonomy): domain Eukaryota; kingdom Metazoa; phylum Chordata; class Mammalia; order Rodentia; family Muridae; genus Uromys; species Uromys caudimaculatus. The sequence continues at coordinate 37,151,459 of CM052719.1, forward strand.
AATCTGTTCTTTCATTGAAAATATCTAAAAGTGAAAATTTGGAATCTAAATTCACATTTTATTCCCTAAACTAACTTAAGAAATGATAAAAGAGAAAAATAAAAGAAGCCCAATTTCTCTGTGATTACATATCAGTAGAGAACCATTATCAGTCTGTGTTGATAATGAATTGGGCAATGATTGCATTGTGAAGTAAAATAGAAATATTCGATTGTTTCTGTGTCCATTAGGTATCAATTTTTTGTTTCAGAACAACCAATGTAACAAATGAATTCATTTTAGGATTTATATTTCTCTTGGAAAATTACTGTGGGATAGATGTGGGGAATAAAAGTGCTATGGATAAGATTTAAAGAGAGAGCTATCCTTGCAAAAATATTCAGTTCTGCATATCTAAGCACTTTCAAGTTGCTAGCATTTTGGCACATCATCATTTCTGCAACAGAACAAGGCTACTAACATTAACATTTGCTCTAACACCTGATGAGCCGGACAAGTAGGGAGCCTTAGAACCTATTTATAATTCCAAAATAATATATGGAAGCCTGGGTATAGAAGAAATGGTGAAAAAGCAATAGCTGCTTCCTAGTGAGTGTGATGAGTAAGGTGGAAAAGCGTTTGAAGAAAAAAAAACTTACAATAATTGCCCAAAGTGTACCTATACAGACCGGAGGAAACGAAGCAAATTTTCTCAAGGAAATACGGTGCTTTTCAGTGAAGTTGGTTGTAAATGAGAGACAATTATGGGCAATATAAATTGTACTTAAAATGAGCATATTAGTTGAAAGAAAAATTACAATTGATTGAAGAAAAATCAAAATTCAAACTATGTCTGGAAGTGGACATCTTGGCTCTTATTTATTAAAGGCATTTTTTTGTGTGTGAGTGTGTGTGAGTGTGTGTGTGTGTGTGTGTGTGTGTGTGAGAGTGTGTCGGTGGTGTATTATGTTCATTTGTAGATGCAGGTGTTCACAGAATCCAGCAGAAGACATTGTATTCCCTGGAGCTGGAGTTATAGTCTGTTTGGTCCTCCATAGGACTAGCAAGTTCTCTTAAACATAGGACCATTCTTCAGTGTTTGACATTGCATATCAAGAAGAGAATATATGGTCTACAGCAGTTCCTGCCTTCTCTGGGGATCTTGATTGTTTTTTATTTAAAAAAAACAGCTCATGCTCAGCTAATATCTGAGACCTTCTTTTCATTTTAAAATTTCATCATTATTATTCTCAAAAAAGGGCTATTCAGTCAGGAAACTAAATCAATGTCTTTAAAAAGTAGTTGATTGCTGGCCAGAGTATTGTGTCTACATGAGGAATTGAGTATTGTAAGTAACTGGAAAAGGCATTTTTACAAACTGTTTACAACTAAAAATAGATCAAATGTTAAGACAATTAAAGTACTGTGATGGAATATTGCTAGAACCTTCTCTCTAACCTTACATTTGGACTCCAATATGCCCAGGTACCATCAATAGGGTTTGTATAAGATAAACCCTTAACCATGATTTAAAATCTAGTTGTGACAAATTTTTCTCTGGAAACCCTTTTATTTTTCAGAGCTGATAACATGGGGGAACAATGGATTGATTTTAAGTCTCAGTTCTTTGTTTTCCAAAGCCCTCTCTCCCTCCTCCTGGCAGAGCAGCTAGGGAAGCCTAGAAGAGGGGTGGGAGGAGGCATGACAAGCAGAGAGCTCACACCTTTCATAATGGCTTGTGAACAATCAAGAACTGATGGTATTAGTGAAAGGTTATTATTTGAATTAATCATACGAGTTTAAAACAACTTGGCATTTCAAAATGTTTCTGGGTAGGCGTAGTTTTCAAACTGCAACTGCCACAGAGTGTAATCGTAGGCATGTTGGGAGGGGGAGAGAGAAGGAGGTGGGAGACGTCTGAAATACAGCCTCCACTGGTTTTTTGTTTTTTTGGGTTTTTTTTTTTTTTTTCATTTTTTTTTTTTTAAGGGGACAGTTGAGTAGGTGCTAGACAGACCTCAGCAACTTCATGATCCTTTTAATAGGCTTAACGAGGGAGAAAATTAGAGGGAAAGAAGGGAAAAAGATTAAGGGAAGAGTGAGAAGAGAAAATAGGGAAGAGAAAAAGAGAGGTGGCCTGAAAATCTAGATAGTGCCTGACTTACTATAGATCTGGGATATCACATCACATCACAACATTTTTTTTTCTTAAAAGCTTCAAAGATCCCTCAAGTCCCTGTAACTTCTCTGTGGGGGAGATTCACTTTATCACCGAAGCTCTGAGTGGCTCAAATGAGGTAACACATGACATTTTACAAGGAAGATTAATTATCAATGATCAATTTAAGAGTAAGACCACAATAGTTAGAAAATTTGAAATATAAATTTTGTCTCTCCTGGATGGTAAGTGATGGTTCAATTGAGCATACACTCATTGAGTCTGACCAAGGAAGCAGGCAGGCCTTTGTCAAACACATATATAGAAAAAATTGTCTCTGATACAGAGGGTTGAATAAGCAGGTCCTAATGTTGAGCACCCCATGAAGTGGAAGAATCAAATGCAGCAAGAAAGAATTTTGATGAACCATGAAACGTGTAAGGTAGAGTCCACACAACTCCAGGCAGAGGTGTATGTCCAAGACTTTGCTATTGAAGTTGGTCTTTACTACTGAGCTGAGCTCTTCAACAGCAAGTAGAAGCACACAGTCTTGTGAACAGACTCAGAGATTCTGAAAGCCTATACATATCAGGTGGCTTTTGGTCACTATGACTAAAATACCCAAGAGAAACAATTTAAAAGGAAAACAGTTTATTTTATTTCTTGAAATTTAAAATAAGAGTTGTCTGGCTCACCCACTGTGAACCTCAGGTAAGGATGAAACATTCTATGAAGGAAAGCTGCTTACCTTGTGGCTGGGAAGCAGAGAGTGATGATCTTAGACACAAGATATACTTATCATAGAGATAACCCCAGGACATACGTCCTCTAATGAAAGCCTGTCTTCCAACAGCCCAGTCACTTATAAACTCAGCATGATTAAATCACCATGATTAGATTGGCGCCATTAGATTTTCTGTGCCAATGAGATTCCATAGTGAGATTTCCTTGATTTCAAGTACCCATGTAATTGAAGGAAAGAAATGATGTTCATAAGTTGTCCTCTGATCTTCCATAGCACTATGGTATATAGGAGCTGGCACGTATACTCATAAACAAGCCCATGAATAAATAAGAAAATAATGTTTAGAAAAAGTAGTGTCATAAGCTACCCACTATGCTTTCAACACATAAGCCTACCTGCAGGGGCTATTGTATTCAGACTTCAATAGTATCAAAGGATGCTTGTGCCTTGTTATCATGCATATATAATATAGGATATATCCATATTAAGATATTATATCATATATATGATATATATATGATAATATGCATGATATGCATGATATACATGATATGCATGATATGCATGATATATATGATATATACATGATATACACGATATACATGATATACATGATATACATGATATACATGATATATATGACACATATGATATATACGATATATATGATATATGTGATATATATGATATATATGATATATATATATCATATATATTTTTTTAGGGCAGGATATGGTGAACTGACTGACTTGGCTGTTAATTGTACATACATCTTACAAAGGAGCTTATACTTGATTTTGTAAGGATCACAGTTTATAGACAAACATGTTATATGTATATCAAATAGTTTTAGGAAAGTTATGTCAATACAGAATGAATCAAGAATTTTTTTTTTAGAAGAAAGACAAAAATGTTTTTTTAAAAAGATTTATTTATTTTATTTTTTTAATTGTATGTGAGTACACTGTTGCTCTCATCAGACACACCAGAAGAGGGCACCAGATCCCATTACATGTGGTTGTGAGACACCATGTGGTTGCTGGGAATTGAACTCAGGACCTCCGAAAGAGCAGTCAGTGCTCTTAGCTACTGTGCCATCCCTACAGTTCCTAAAGTGTATTTTATCTAATATGTAGGATCAAGGCTTATGTTAGGTCCTTGCCTAATTCAGATCACTTTAAGAAATCACCAACACTGTCAGTTCCTTCCGACTAATCCTCTCTGTTGTCCCAATTGCTCCAAATCACAATAGTCACAACTATCTACAGACTGCTCAGCTGTCATGTTAAAAATCAGCATGCTTGACAAAAAGGCTAACCAGACAGCAGAGCTAGGAATCAAGTTGTCACTGCCTCCCCCAATAATAATAATTACAAGCGTTCTGTGTGCATCCATGTTTGCGTGTTGAGTCCCTAAATAAAATAGCTAGAGAATTAGAAGTAATATAATACTTTAGCTATACTTCATTAGGCAGGGTTATTAATGACAAAGCAGGTAGTTATTTTTTGGTTCATGCACTTAATAATGAAATTTTGAGATAGAAGCATAATTTTATTAAAAGCCATTTTTGTATATACTCCTTGATGGCCATGCTTTGGAATAAAGGAACATTACTGGCACTAGCCCTCCAGTTATTGTCTGATAAGTCCATGAATCAAAAAAAAGATAAGAGAAGCCGGGCAGTGGTGGTACACGCCTTTAATCCCAGCACTTGGGAGGCAGAGGCAGGTGGATTTCTGAGTTAGAGGCCAGCCTGGTCTACAGAGTGAATTCCAGGACAGCCAGGGCTACACAGGGAAACCCTGTCCGAAAACACCAAAAAAAAAAAAAAAAAAAAAAAAGATAAGAGAGCTTTAGTGGTCCAATATTTTAGAGTCTGTGGAGTCAGAGTTGTGAAGTAATTTATGATTTTTTCAGGAAATACTGTAGCCTAAAATAACTCAAAGAGAGCAATATTCAAAATCATAGAACTTCAGGTTTTACAAAGGGACTAGAATTTGGTAACTTTGTGTCTTAGTCAGGGTTTTTATTCCTGCACAAACATCATGACCAAGATGCAAGTTGGGGAGGAAAGGGTTTATTCCACTTACACTTCCATGCTGCTGTTCATCACAAAAGGAAGTCAGGACTGGAACTCAAGAAGTCAAGGAGCAGGAGCTGATGCAGAGGCCATGGAGGGATGTCACTTACTGGCTTCCTTGCTTCTCCTGGCTTGCTCAGCCTGCTTTCTTATAGAACCCAAGAGTACCAGCTCACAGATGGTACCACTCACAAGGGCCCCCCCATCACTAATTGAGAAAATTCCTTACAGCTGGATCTCATGGAGGCATTTTCTCAACTGAAACTCCTTTCTCTGTGATAACTTCAGCTTGTGTCAAGTTGACACACAAACCAGCCAGTACACTTTGGCAAAGGTTTTAAAACAACTGTGCATCATGTATTTAATGATGAGTCATTTTGAATATTAATGATCACATGAATCATCTTTGTGCTTTTGCACAATTCATTTTTAAAAAGAATAAAGCAATTTATGCTTTGTACCAATAACATATAATGCACCCGTGTGGCTAGCAATTTAAAGTGCAAATTATTTAAAATGTAAAACCTTTGACTTACAAAAGTTTATGAAATCAACTAGATATGGAAGATTTTTAAAAATAAATTATGAAAATGACAGCAGCAACAACAAAAAAGTATGTGTTATAAACTCAGCCCTCAGGATACTGAGGCAAAAGAGGGCATCAGTTTGAGCTTAATCTGGACAGTATAAAGTTTGTCTCAACAAAGAGGAGAGAGAGAGAGAGGGAGAGAGAGAGAGAGAGAGAGAGGAGAGAGAGAGAGAGGAGAGAGAGAGAGAGAGAGAGAAGGAGGAGAAGGAGGAGGAGGAGAAGGAGAGGAGGAGAAGGGAAGGGAAGGGAGGGAGGGAGGAAGGAGAAAGAAAGGGGAACAAATAACAATGGTAACTTCTCAGGAATGTGTATGAAGCCTAGAGAAAAAGATAAAAACACCTGCCACGAGTTTCCCCTTCTCAGAAACTACTAGATGATAGCTATCATTTCTTTAATATACATTTATTATACACCTTGATTCTTGAATATCTGAAATAAAGAACATTGCCAATTTCAGTGTAGGCAAAAACAAAACAACAAAAATGAAAAAGCAAACCATATAGTGAAATACTGGCATCTCTTAGTAATGCCCCTGCACGTGACTTATGCTGTTTATTGTGTTGTAAATGCAGTTTGCAGGAGGGTTTAAGCATCTGCCTCGGTCTAATACTGCCCTGCCAGGTATCTCTTTGAAAGAAAGCTCTTTAGGAAAGGTCTTTTGTATATTTAATCACGTTTTATTTTGCCTTAACAAAGCACCAGCAGTAACCAAAGTCCCTGCTGGCTGTGTGATTATCTAGAATCGCCCTTCAGTAGCCAGGGAGCAGTCTCCATCCACTCCCTGTTTACCGAGCTGGAGCAGACTGCCCTGTGGGTTTAGCTGGTTTTGAAATGGACGTTTATACCCCGCCACATATTTAAAAGAGCATGAGCAGCCCTGGCAGAATTTTCTTCTACATGATACAAATGTTTTCCTTAGCTTTCCTCCCTACATTGTGGGTGATCTGCTTCCATTGTTGTGTTATATAGCTGGAGAGATAGAAGGCAGAATTAAAGACCTGGACTAAAAATGTAAGGGATAGCAAATCACGTGTGTGTATACATTTATATGTATATGCATACATACATACATACACACATCACGTGGTGAGTGGTGTACTTCTATACATGGTTTGATTGGTAATGACTACTGAATGTCAGGGCTTAATGCTGTATTTGTTGGATTGTTCACCCCATTCATAGCGATTTCTTGTTTACAAAATAGAAGGACACATATTGACACATTATGAGAACAGACTGTTTTTCTTTGCTTTGAACTGGTCTGGTTCATTGTTTTGGATTCAACATTGTTAGGTGACAACGAACCTTTGGCTTACTACCATCATGCATGTAAAGAAATCATTAAATTACCTTGAAAGTTTTGGTAAGTGTCTTAGTGTTTGTTTGCTGTGAAGAGATACAATAACCATGGCAACAATAAGAAAAGAAAGCATTCAATTGTGGCTCGCTAAAAGGTTCAGAGGGTTAGTCCAGTATCAACAAGAAGCGTGGTGGCTGGAGGCAGACATGGTGCTGGAGAAACAGCTGAGAGGTCTACATCCATACCTACAGGCATCAGGAAGAGAGTGCCAGTAGATCAGGCTTAGGCTTTTGGAACCTCAAATTCCACCCCAGTAATACACTTCCTCCAACAAAGCCAGACCTACTCCAACAAGGCCACGCCTCCTAGTACTTCTCAAGTTGTGTCACTCTGTGATGACTAAGCATTCAAGTATATGAGCCTATGGGCACTATTCTCATTCCAACCACCACAGTAAATACATCTCAGAGATCTTCAGCTCTACCAGTGACAAGTGATTCTTTAATATAGCCATCTATTCTTTTTTTGAAGAGGCAGTATAAACACACTATAGTTATTAAGTTACTTTTTCAATTCTTCAATATCTATTTTTTTTAAAAAAAAATCCTTTATGGTAGTTAAATGATAGACACTGGCCTGATAAAAGTGAGTGATATTCTTATACATAAAGTCAGGAGAGGGCATTGGTCTCTAGGAATAAAATTTGTAAAGAATCTATGTCAACAACCAATGCTTAAGGCAAGAAATTAATCTTATTTAGTCATCAATACCAGTATTCAGTATCCCTTATTGATGAGAAATGAGACTTTGGCAACCTGACCTGGTGTCTCATTGGACACTGCAAAACCACAGTCACAAGCACCCTTTTTATATTGATCAAGAAGCATGTCAACTGAGGTTTTTCACATTTCTTATTTCAATGTAATTAACAATTCACATGTGACAAAATTTGGGTCAAATATAGATATTCTAAAATAGCTCTAGGAATGACAGTGACAATGAAAATAAATGAGGACACACACATACACATACATACATACATACATACATACATAAGATTTTCACTGTAAAAGAAATTGTAAAACAGTGAAGATTTCATGGCTGGAGAAAATCAAAGAATGAGTTTATTTATCTTGTTCAGTTACCAGTTGGCTAATTTAGTCTTGGCCACCACAGATCAATGCTAACTTTGCTCATGTAATTATGTGAAATAGGAGGTTATACAAGAGAACACGAAGATGTTTTTGCTGGCACTTTGTTAGGACCTTTCTCTCTCTCAGCTGGTAGACTAGCAGTCACAATTCTAGTAGTCATTTCATAATATAAATTGCTCTTTGGCTCAAAATATAATGGCAGTAGAGATGGTTTCTCAATGATACTAGCACTGCCTAATTGCAATTTCTGTCAGATGCTTAGAGAAAACCACTTTCCTCCCACAAAACAGTTTAAAAGTTTTTCTACCTATTATAAATGTGCAATCAGGTAAAGAATTGTATTGTTATTTCTGTCAGGCTGGATATAATTCTGAATACAATGTTAAAATAGTGGATTAATTCCCTAGTTTGAAGAGGTAAAATTCAGAATGACTTTCTACTGTATTTTGTGATTATTTATAATAGAAATTTATAATAATAATAATATATTATTATTACTATATAATTATAACACTTCTTACTTCCCTTTCCTCTCACCAAAGCTTTTCATATATACTTCCCCATTCTCTTTCAAATCATGGACTCTTTCTTTCACTGACTCTTATTACACACATGTATGTATATATATATATATATTCTTAAATATGGCCTAATTAGTGCATACAATGTTATCTGTTTGCACGCTTTCAAGGCTAAATCATTTTCACTGGACAACCACGTCTTGGTCTTCCCTGGTGAAGACTGTCTCACCCTATCTCAGCTTTACTCTGTTGGCTATAGCTCTTTATGTAGGGGTGTGTGTGTGTGTGTGTGTGTGTGTCTGTGTGTGTGTGTAGGTAGTCTCAGTGCATACTCCTGGCAGTTGACTTTAACTGAAGAGAAATAGATAAGTAAATTATCGATAATAACTTATTAAGATAGCCAATGTTGGGGTTCTAATTGAGGTTAATTATCTTGAATCATTTTATTATCAGTCTAAGTGATTTAACTAAGATAAATAGGAAGAAGCAGAAAGATTCCAGAAAGAGAAATATTGTGTTCATAATCCAGGAAGTCAAAAGACAAAGATGCTGATAAAACAGCAATGAAGAAACAGAATAGAGAGTTGAGGGGGCGAGGGCAAGTTCTCCAGCATGCAAAAAGGAAGAGACAAACGAATGCATCTCAGATGAAATGGGAATCAGGGCCAGATAATATATTACCATGGTCCATAGTAAAAAATATATTCTTTTCTCTACTAAAGAACTCGAATGTTTCACCTTCAGGGCCATGTTCGTGTTCTGAATATTTTGGGTCTTTGTAGCACTTTGAATTTCATATTTTTCAGAAGAGCAATGTTCAAGTTCGCTGCTGTTTAGAATTGTTATTATATTTCTACATTCAACTTATCTTAGACTTTTAAAAACTTTTCCACAGTTTTGGATACTTTACTTTCTTTCCTCATTATCTTCGCTCAGCATGCTCACTATGAAATTCTTAAGAAAATGGAAGTCAGCAGAAGGAAATACTTAACTTCTCAGTATCAGGAAAGCACTCATGTTTGCTACCATTTTGATCCATTTTTTCCTATAACAAAGAAGTGTTTTTCTTCTTTCCCAGACTAAAGTCTTGTCTAGTTCTATTTTATTATACTTCTTCAGGAACTTTAAAAAAAATCATTCTTAATGTTTTCCCTTTCCTCTTAACTCATATAGCACTATGGAACTATAAATTTACTCTTATAAAATGTGAATCTCAAAACTTTCAGGATCCTCATGACACTGTAATTGAAATTGTGCAGAATTATTTTGTGTTAAATGTGTTTGTGAAAAATAAAGGAATTCTCTGCTCAGTTAGACTTGAAACTTATCTCTCCTGGACATCTCATTCCATGTGAGCAAATATTACAAATACAGAAACGGCACCAAATACTGTTAGTCCCAAGCTCTTTGGATATATGATATACCTTCACCGTATCATACCTATGTCTGTAGCTCAAGTTGTGCTGTTTAGACAATATTTTGCCATTTGAGACTTGCTTAGTATTCATTGCTACATACTCTCCAAAGTTAGCGATTCCGATATCTTTAATTATTGCATGATGATTTTCAATAAAAGTCATCATCTGTCTGATATCTATACTAATATTTATATAATTTTGTAAAATGTAAGCTATAAATACTTTGTTCATTGGTGCAATCTCAGTGTCTAGATCTGAAACAAGATGTTGGCTTAGAAACTCGTTTTATGAATGAAAGAATGAATGAATGAATGAATGAATGAATGAAGAGTGAATTAACAGGGATACAATGACGTTGCTAGCCAGATAGAAATAGATGTTATTTTACTGCTCTTAATTTAACTTGATCAAAAACTCTCAGACACAGTTTTCATTTACCTTTATATCTAGATCTTTGGAGAACTTTGTATTTAGTATCATGGATATCCCTGAGGTTATCAATGAGTTTATTTCACAGAGGAACTCAATAGATTTTTGCTGAATACATAGATATAGGTAGAATATAAGGCAGTTTCACAGATAATCCCAATGACTCAGCTGGCTTAATTTGTAAGAGTGGGCATGAGATGAGAACAAAAATAATATTGCTCTTAATAAAATGAAAATAAATCAGTAAGAGAGGTTTAACATCATTCAGCTCATTAGTTGTTTTGTCTTAATGATCTCTATCAGAGCTTTCTATGTTTCCAAAAACTATTGAAAGACAACAATTTGAAAGGAAAAGTCCATTTTGAGAAGGAGAGCAGTTGGATGAATTCTTGACATGCAACTGTTAGGCACTTTTCTGGTTATTGTTGGAGGCTGTAAGAGCTCGTTCTCTGAAGACTGTTAAGAATTGATGACAGTTTAGGTATAGTTCTGCCTAGAGCCATAAAAACTAATTGGGTGACCCCTCTACTTATCAGCTTCCACTGTGAAAAGTGCTACAGGAATTTTCCCTGGAGATGGCCCATAGCAACCAAGACGATGTAGTCACACATCCAGGAACTTCAATAATCAGCTGTCATAAGATGCATGGCAGAGAAGAGCTTGTTAGTAATCCATAGTACTTGAAGACTCTGCAAATGTGTATATAATTGAGTTGTCTTTTATAGTATTATTAAACTACTATTAGAATAATGGACATCTTAGTCCTTGGACTGATATGAATCAGTCAGCAGTTTGTGGAGTGGCCATGGAATATCTAACATAGCATTGGTGCTTAGAATGAGTAGTTGTTTTTATTTTATTTTATTTTTTTTTAATTTTCTAGGATTTAGTAACCAACAGGATAGATAAAATTAGTGAAAAGGAATTCTTTACCGATACCTAAGGAAAACTACAGAAAGAAAAAATAAGTGCAATCATAGGATAGGTAAATATGAAATTCTGGAAGCACCAAGAAAATAGTTATGTAAATATTAATGAAGAAAAGCTCAGATGTTATGCAGAGAGGAAATGACGTGTTTGCTAGACAGATGAGGGAATTTATTTCCAACAGTCAGAAAGACTTAGGGAAACATATTTCAAAGAATTATGAGAAAGGTTAACTAAGTATAAAATAGATGAGATTAATAGAAAGAGAGGGTCCATATTTGGTTTCTAGGCATTAGAGAAATACATTAATCCTTTCAGATGTCTGTTGAGAATCCATTAATATGTACAGGACATTCTTGGCTAGGTTAAATCTGTTGTTCTTAGGAGCACCATTCCAATTTGATATTGCATTTATCATAGCTTCTGTGTTGGCATTTAATAACATGGAGTTTGGTCCAAATTATATGTTTATAATTTAGCTTAGCTATGCAACTTTCTGGAAGTTACTTCTGTTCCCTATACTTCAGTCTCCTCATCACTAAAACGAACATGTTGAATTAGACACAGGTTTCCCAAAGTAACAGCCATGCCCTTAGGGAGTTTTGAAATTTTGTAGGAATTCAATATTTGGTTTTAGAAAGCTTGGGTACTCGTATCATCTTGTGGACAAAAGACAGGAATACTAACTATATGAGAAGGTAGAGGACATTGAGTCGGAGAGTTGAAGTGGTCTTATTTCTTTATTTTTTCCAATTAACTTATGTATTTATTCACTTTCCAGCCTGATTGCAACCCTTACTGGAGGGTGGAATCCTAATTTGCTTCAATGCTGAAACAAATCTTTTTTTATGGACTATGTTTTACTATATGCACGTTTTCTAGGACTGAGCCTGTATAATCAAAAATGCATTCTCTTTTATTTAAAATTGTAGTAAACACATGTCACAATTTTTAAAACTCATATCATGATTGGTAATGTTGCTTATTATATTCCAGTTTCTAATACTTTTATCAGATTACATGTAGCTATGGCTGTACCCTGGTGCTGTGTTTGCATATAAAATGAAGTATCTTCTATTATAGTTTCACATGAGCATTTACGTACTCAAAATTTACATATCAACGGTAATAACGAACTCCTTTTATTTCTTCTTATACTTCTATATTACATTAAATTATGGAAACTAACTTTATAAGGATGTTATATATTTGTGAATTTATTTTCAGAGATTTTAATGAACTATTTGGTAAGAAAGAGAAATTTGAGCCTTACAAGTTTAAAAACCAGTGAATTTGGCTATTTCAAATAGCTTTAAGCTTTCATGTCCATGGATTTATGACTTTTACTTTAATTGGTAAGGAAGGAGAGACTCCTAAATAATTTTCCCTAGTAATGTCAGTGTCTAATTCTGGAGGAGGAAAAGAGTAACTGAAATATAGCTGAAGCAAACTATCTATCTTAGACCCCTTACTGTTTAGTAAAAGCAACACCAACGGTCTAGGTATCATCAAGAGCAGGAGTGAGTTGAACAACTACTGAGTCACACTAATGAGAATGTGAAAGGGCATGGGAAAATGCGTGTTCCTTCAGTGAGAACTTTTAGACATAGACATGTTCCCAGATAACAGATTTCATTTTCTTTCAAGAAGAGCTTTCTTTTTGTTAAAAACTGAAATCTGTTCCTATCATCCTTAAACTTTGCTCAATATCAGCAGAGGACGTGGGAGACTGAAGCTGTGATCTATCAAGGCACACATGTCCTATTTCACTATCTTCATTACATTGAGACTATGAAAATTACCCTCTACCTCTTCTATACACACATACACACTAATCATTAAGGCAATTAATCTAGTGGAACCATATCACAAGTACTTGGATAATTTTGAAAGGTTTTCTAAGTATGATGACATACAAATATTTTAGCAGAATGATCAATGTTCTTTGCTATATACGTCGTCTTTATAATTTGCAAATGTCACTCATTGAGAGCAAAGCACAATAACACTGAGCTCTTTCTTCTTTTAACAGTGAAATGCTGTGATTTTTTTCTTCATATTTCACCTCTGAAATGTGATCAGCTAGTAAAACAAAAGCTATGGGGCAGAAAGACATCTTCCCATTTTGCAAATCATGCAGAAGCATGAATGTCTGCCAGGATCTCCAGCAGCTCTGTGAGGCATTTCTCATCCCTCTGATAATGTGACCTTCACATGACAGAATTGGATCAAAAATAATATATTTGACAGTCCTTGTAAAAGTAAGGAAGCTGCTGTCAAAAATAGCCAGCATGGCCATGAAGCTTGAATACATAGTAGGTGTTGTGGAGGTAGAAGAAGAAGTTTGTATTTTTAAAGTAATAATTTTTCTTATAAACTTTTAATTTACAAATATTACTTGACTTTTCAATATCAAGTGATGTTAAAAAAAAAAAAGCAACCATTGGTCCAGGAATGATTACATGATTACAGTAGAACAAAATGTACAATGGTAGCCTAATAATACTTGTTAATGTATGGTGAAACATTTATATTTAACTCATTCATATATTCAATTTATTGACTTTCTACACCATGTAAAATATATGCAAAGAAATATGTTTTAATCTGGAAAAGAGCATACTATAAGACTTTTTTGATGCTTAAAAGAAGCTTGCAGCCAAATTTCACAAGCTGGAATTATGAAGAAGAAGGTATGTCCTATGTTCTGTTGCCTTGCTTACATTCATCTATTATATCTGAAAAGATACATTTAGTTTGAAGATGACTTTAGAAGGCTTTTTTGAAGAAATACAATTTTAATTTCCATTGTAAATGTCCTCTGGAGAAGAAACAATTGTTCTATTTACACTTTGTGCAGAGGTGTTGGGGTAGATTGAATGATAATGGCCTCCTAACATGCTATATTTGAATACTTGGTCCTGAGTTCCTGGGACTGTTTGGAAAGGATTAGGAGGTGTGGCCTTGTTGAAGGAGGTGTGTCACTGGGTGTGGGCTTTAAGGTTTCAATAGCCCACACCATTCCCAGTTAGCTTTCTCTCTCTGCCTCCTACCTACAGGTAATGATGTAAGTTCTCAACTACTAGTCAAGCACTATGCCTGCCTGCCTGCTGCTGTACTCCCTACCATGGACTCTAAATCTCTGTAGCTGTAATTCTTCAATAAGCACTTTCTTCTATAAATTGCATTCATCTCATTGTGGTGTTTCTTTATAGCAAGAAAAAAGTGACTTAGTAATGTGATATAGGAAGCCCATAAAGTTACATCCATGACGATGCACAAGGAGATAAAACATATTAAAGAACATGTGTTATTCATTTGGTAGAAGGAAACCAATACTTTAAGAGGAAGGAAAATTAAAACTTGAATTGCCATGGTGCAGCTGGCATCTCTATTCTCTAGTCTGTGTCTAGAATCTACTACTTTCAATGATGTGCATTTTCTACATGCCAACTATTAATCCAATATTGTGGAAATACCACTATCATTCCCAACAGTTACTGGTTCCTGAAAAATTGATACATTTTGAGGAAGAAATTTATCAGCAAATACCTTAGAGCTCGATATGACCAGCAATCATTTTGAGCAAAGCTCAACATTTGAAGCTTTCTTTCTCCTTGTGGGGGTTGGTGCAAGCATGGCCAGCTCATATATCTCTCATGAGTCTCTAAATGGCAAATAATTTATATATGATTAAATAAAAAATATGTAAAAACTAAGAAAGTCTTAGGTAAAGCATTGGAAGTGGAGCATGCATAGAATTGATCTAGAAGGCTAAATTGTTATGTTCGATGAAGTCTGTATATAAGTTTGGCCATTGACTTAAATCTGGAGACTTCTATTTGGAGATTTCAATCCTGGCCAAATTCATAAGATTGGTGAACTGTGGAGAAGATGTATAATCAGGATAGTTTATGTGTGAGCCTGCCCTCCTTCTATAACCTGAGGTATGTGTCAGATAGAGCCTGGCTAGGTAAGCAACCTTCAATATAAAGCTTGGCCACTGTGCCTCTAATATGCTTCTCTGTCAGACAACATATCACATATTCTCAAACACATAGCTGAAGAAATCCTGTGATTCATGTGTGATTATAGTGAATGACACGCTTAGAAAGATTTCCTGAGTGGCTTCTGTATTTAGCTCATTCATCATACCTTTGGCTCGATCCGCTGTTTAGCCCTTTGTTAAAACAGGTTATAACCCCATGAGTGTAGGGTAAATCTTGGTACTTCTAGTGGAGCACTGAACTTTAAAGCTGTCTTGAGGTCCACGAATCACAAAGCTATTATAGGTCACAACCAGATTGTGAAGCCTATTTATTTCCATGGATGCATTCAGGTCCTTTTCATATCTCACCATGCATTCTAAGTGTATTCTCCTCCCAAAAAGACAGGATTGATGGAGAAGTGCCCTCTTGTTGAGAAATTATTGTGCCATATCCTACCTGGTATATCTGTATACAATTCTTTCACAAGGGACTGTAATAACGATGGGAAAAATTTGCTCAATGTTGTTTGCAAGGATACCTTTTAGATTTGGGAGCACAGAGGAGGTTTATTAGCAGGATTATCATCCGGGCATTTCAGGGGTTGATTCTAAAAGCACAAGCCTGTCGCAGGATCACTGAAGATAAAATAGCCTTAATATTTTAGCAAAGCATTCAAAAATACCTTTCTCACAGAAGACATTACACAAAAACTCAATGTGTGAAAGGCTCACTAGGTTAGTTAGCATAGCCTTCCATGGAGCAGACTCTTCCTGCTGGATGTCACAAACTTACAGTCAGTGATTTCAGGCAGTAAATTCATTAAAACCAGGAAATTGCTTAATTAGTTGAAGGTGACAAACTCTTCTAAAAATAAATCTCTTAACTACATGGATCCCAAACAAAGTTATCACAATCAGAACTGTTACAGTACACCTATAATGACTAGCAAATTAATTCAAGATAATAACATGTCAAATAGTGTGTTTCTTAACTTTTATTTTTGCCCTTCTAAAAATGAACGTGCTATTTTAAAGGGGGTTGAGTTTTCACCCAGCCTTATTCCTACTAGTTGTGCTGCCTGGAGAGTATCTGACTTACAAGGTACCATGTCCTCTTCTACATTGTAGTAAAATCTCCATAGACACAAATGAGGATACATGATAGGATGGCCTATTGTAGTTTAGGGGCTCAATATGGGCTCTGGACTGATTGTAACGTATTCATGCTTTCAGTTTAAAGGAAGTATATAAAAAGGTTATGAATTTATGCTTTGCTATGGTTTGTTTGGTCAGAAAGAAAAAAAAATCAAATCTTATTAATGTAATAAATACAATGAAATGTGTTAATCCCTTGGACATAACTTCTGACTTAGAAATTTAAAGGGTATATGAACCATGAAGAGATTATTTTTATTGAAATGAGTCTAAAAACTAAGGTTCTTAGGCCTTGATTTTTAGCCTCATGCAGCTTTCAAGGGGGCATGTCTCTGAAGATATCTCTAAGTTATATTGGTAATAGCAAATAAATAGAGCAAGGAAATCAGGTTAAAGTTACTCCTGGCTCATAGGAACAGGGTATCTCAGAAACTAAGAGGGGTAGATTCAAATACAATCAGCATACTCAACGAGTAGTCTATAAAAATTACTACAATTGTTACTTAGTAGAAATCTAATGTTTCTAGACTTTAAGACACTAATTTACCTTCTTCCACAAGAAACCTTAGGAGACAATAAATGGTTGAAGAAGAGAGTAGAAAGCTATGGAGATTATAATGAGTTCATCATCTTCAGAACATTTCCTGAGAAGGTTTACTATTTAAAAGACAGCAGTAAGCAATAGCCACATCAACAGTTAGTACAAATAAATAACTTGAATAACCACACTCACACTGCATTTACAGGACCATTGGCTTCGAGGTATTATGTGTAATATTTCAAGGATAACATGATGGAGGTCAATTGGTTAAACACAAAATGCAATGTAAATTCATCCCATCATTAAAATAACTTTGATACAATTGTTTCTAAAGAGTTAATTTAGTATGAGCATTAATAATATTAATGTATGACAGATTACTGTAGAATATAGAAGTTAATGAAGAAAGACATTTATTATGTTCAGTATAAACAGCAAACAAAAACGTTATTTCCAACAATCTGAAGTTTTCAAAGATAACTTAAGTAATTGTTATTTATAATTATAGTATGAATTACAAATTAAATTATTAAAATATTTTTTGAATTTTAATTGTCACAGAATTCTTAAAGGGTTAATTTATTAATACCAATACTCAGGTATGTATTTGTTGACTTAAAAAATAAGCAAAAAATCTCACCAATTTTAAGATATTAAGGTAAAATTGTTCTTAGAATGCTTATAGTTCATATAAAAATAAATAAGTGATTGATACTCACAGAAACTCTAGTCTTCTGAAGAATTTAATTGCATCACCAACCTGCAAATTAACAACATCAACAAAATCTTAGATTTTTTAAACTCACACCAGTGAATTTTACAAGATAGAAATAAATTGTTTGATTTTTCATTTAATTATATACCTTTATAGCATGAAATAATACCAGATGATAATAACATTAAAACTTAGCTTTACCAAAGATCAACTGAAGCATAGCATCGCTAGTCTACATGTGTGTGTGAGTATTTGTGTTGGTGGAAATGTATGCGTGTGCACAGGAAGGTCAAAGGTCAACTTCAGTCATTTTTCTACATTGCATTGTACCTTATTTTTTGACATAGGTTCTTTCATTGAATTGGGAACCCAATGATCCATTAAGACTGGCTAATCCTTAAGTCTTAGGGATCCTGACCCTGATACCCTGGCTCTGAAATGTGGTTCACAAATTTCTATATGCAGTCTTCCATGCCTGGCATTTTACAAGTTTACTGAAGATTCAAACTCATGACTACACAGACAACATATATACTCTTAAGCCTCCACTTTAAATACTTATGACATATACCAAACAACTCAAGCTGCCAATACAGTTGCATACCTGTTGGGTAAAACAACTAGAGATCAATAGAATAACAGAATTATTAACAGAGTAGAGTTGTAGTCTTAACTGGTATCAGTATATACTTACAGACTCAGTCAAGTGCACAGCAAAAATGATACATTGTTTCCTTGTACCATCCCAACTAGTTTTTATAAGTCATTGAGTCTTGTTGCTAATACAGGGACCCTACAGCCCTTCAGCAGTAGCCACTGATGTGATATGTGTAGCTTGGTTTGCAGGAAGTCTCTGGGGTATCTCACTGATGTTAGCTCTGCTGTTCTTACACTCTACCCAGATGTTCTCATCTTTGCTTCAGTGACTAAGAACTCAATCTGAATGCCTTAAAGCACGAGTAATTGGAGCTCTGGGTGGAGGAAGGTTGGGTAGTAATGGACTCGAAACCTGCAGTGATTTCCAATCTAAGAACTGGTGTGAAACTGTGCAGTGGCCTTGATGGGTCACTCAGGTGGCCAACAGCTAATTGGGGCAGAGGGATATGGGTGTTTCTCATCATATCTTTTCTATAATACAATGCTTTTATGTAATATTTTGGAAAAAAGATATTGTCAGTAGAGATAATCTTTCAGGTTATTATTTGACATCCATCTAAATATGTGATTACATATTTATAAAATACAATGTCTTTAGGTTGACCTATATATCTTACCAGAAAGTTTTATGTTGCATTTGTTAAGTTTCTTGTCAACACTGTCTATGGAGGTGCTACAGATCTTTAATCTAGGAGGAGTCTTCTAACACTAACATGGGTTTTAAATCAAGAGTAGCTTTTATGCAAGCTGTATATCAAGATACTTGACAGACTTAAGTCATATAATTATAAAGTTAGATAATAGAAGGGAGAGACATTGAGAGACACAGTGAAGATAGAAAATTTGTGTTTTCAGATTAGATCTACAAGAAGGAGGAGGGTCATCTGAGGAGAGAGACATAAAATCCTCTATAGTTAAGAGAACCTGGAGAGAAATTGATTTGAAAAGAATAGAAGCATAATCATGGCATTGAATACTACATTGTGCAATGAGCCCGATTCTTAGAAATGCTGATCTGAAAGTGGGACCCAGTAACACAGGGACTGACACACACCGTAATTTCTGTAGAAATAGAACTAACTCACAGCCTGGGGAACAGATTGTATGATACAGGTGGGTTGAGTATTAACATCAAGGTAAGTGATGAAGTCAGGTAACTGAAGTGTACACAGAAGTGATGAAATCACAAGAGATAATTGACAGCCATGGAAATGCGCCCTTGCTCAGGGTGAGTGGGATTGTTCCTGTTGGATAATACTGTGGTAAACTATCTGTGCAGAACAGCATCTGGATAGTGTTATAGTCTGGAAAGATGTCCATTATCATGTCTCTGACAGAGGGAAAGGATAAGTTTGAAAAACTACAATTGCAGACAGTTTGAAGCTATCACAATAATTAGGAAATGGTGCTGGTTGAATAATGATGTGTGTTTAACACGCCTGAGGTAGGAAGTTAGTAGGTCTGTCACTTTTGGAGTCACTTTGCACAATAAAATCTTTATTTTCACTGAACAGAGATTACACAGATCTTCAGTATCATCCCTATGTTCGAGTCAGGTGAAGAATGCTGCACTGTAGAGTACAGATGACTCCAGTAAAGTAGACAGAGCAGTGAGGTGACCAACTCCCGTACTCTGTTGGCAAACTAGAGAATCATCAGCCCTTCTGTAACATGTCTCTGCATTTCTTTTAGTAGCTCAGAGTCCAATCCTCCTAGTCCTCAGTTCCTTTCCAGTTTTATATCTGCTTCTGATCACTGTTCTTACTAGAAGTTTCCTCGAGTCTATGTCTACTCTATGTCTACGGCACTGAGCAGCCACCCCAGAATATAGAAGCTCTCCCCATTGTTGCCTGTGGTTTTGTATGCGATGACAACTACTGTCTTACATTTGCATACTCTTACACTTTTGCGTTAACTCAATATCTCTAACCAGCTCCAGCACACATACACACACACACACACACACACACACACACACTCACACACACACACACACACTTCCTGACCATTTTCTTAAACCATACATCAGAAGACAGATGAAATAGTTTACATATTATGGTTCAATATGTGCATATATACACATAGTCTACAGTAATCCAAGATTAGTACCTGAAATTGTATCATTCTAATAAAAAATTTAAAGAATTTATTTATTTTTATTTTGTGTGTACATGTATTTTTCTGAATACATTGCCATAGGCCATATGCATTTAGTATCCATGAAGACTGGAAGAGGGTGACAGATCCCCTGTGACTTAAATTGCAGATGGTTGTGATCTGGCATGTGGGTCCTGGAAAACACTGACCCATTTCTCCAGCCCTCATCCCCCAAATCTTATTACTCTAAAATGAAGCCATTGGAAATTAGCCTATTTAAGTTTACCTTCTGTTCAGAATTGTTTTATGTAACCTTTAGCCATGAAAGAATCAATTGAAGTGGGAACATTTGTGTGATAGAGAAAAGAGCACAATCTATTTTGGGTCTGTTGTTTGTCTCAATTGCTTAGATTGTTTCCATTTTTTTAAATTAACAGAAAAGTGTCTGGCATCTGCCAAATATAGCACTGACAAATGGGAAGACTTGAATAAAGGAAGCTGGCATGCTGATGGAGTACTGAATTCATCAGTGGCAAGCAAATTCCCTCTGGATGGGCATGTTGTTGTTGGAACTCCCCATATTTGGTGCCTGCAACTCATTTGCATTAATCTTTGATTGAATATTACTAATCATCAAAAAGAGTCGACAGAGCTACTCCTCCGCACCTTTGGCCTTTGAAAGCCACTATTCACTAACTCTATTACACACACATCTGCTGAACCTTCTCCTTCAGCTGTGTTTCTACCACTGAACAGGCTTAGGTGACAGGGCACACTCGTTTCTTCTTTTTTACACGAGTTTTATAACCAGTTTGTGAATAAAGTAATTTTTCTTACGGAAATATTTTAAAAGGACCAAATACTACATGAATGACATACACTTACGGTGATTGAGTAGACACAAATGTCAGCATATAGAAGTTTATATAATTGTTGCTCCAAACCAGAACTATAGAGGTTAAGAGAAAGGACAAGTCATTGTAATTTAGAGAATTTCATTCGTGTATTCGTGAATTCATTCATTTGGTACAAATGGAAACTGTCTGCCATTCTTCTTGGTACTGTGAATGCTGACGTGGAAAAGGTGGCACAGTGCAAATATTTTAGTTAGAGAAGTGTGCATGGAACCCATAAGATAGCGATCTATGTTAGGATGAAACTAATTCACATGACAATGATAAAAATAGTTGGGGAGAAGTTGCAAGCCCAAGGGGAGATCTGGATGTTGAAATATCACTGGGACGGCAACATTTGATCAAAACTATAAAGCTGAGCAAATGAATCATGTGAAGCAACAGAGCCCAGGTTCACAGATGTTGTGAATATGGTGTGCATAGTCTATCACAAGCCAAACCTAGAGCTAGAGCGTCTCTGAGTGAACAAGAGATAAAGAGCAATAGAAGGTAAGTTATCGGAAGACTGGTTCTTACTCCAATAATCCTTACAGGTCAGAGTAAGAATGGTGTCTCTTATTACTAGCCAGGTCAACTTGGATAGCTTTAAACAGAAAGGGGAAATTATCTGAACACAATTTAATAGTATCATTATGAATAGTATATTGATTGTAAAACTAGGGTAGGACTGATTGGTGGGAAATGTCAGTCATAAGGCTAGTGCATTTATCAGCAAGGATATGTTGGTGGTTGCCATTTCCCTTATCCTTATATCCAGTCAATGAAATATCAACCATCACCTGAAAGACTCGTGTCGTTCTATGGCTGAGACAAAATAGACAGCCTAAGCAATTGGGAAACTAGAGAAGTTGAGATATGTTTTGACTGTGCTAGGTTAGAGCTAGGAAAGAGCAGGTTATTTACTAATAGCCTGCTCAGAGTTTTGCCTCAGTTAAGATAACCACTTTTCTTTATAGATTCCTAGCATTATTTCCTAGGACAACTGGGATACAGTATGGCTGAAACCTTGTACACAGAGGAATGAATAATTGCACTGTGTTGGACTAATAGACTTCTCCCAGATGTAGCCTTTATGTTCTTTCTTAATTTTGGATGACTGGGATACAGCTTTGTATAGGGACCTTAGAATATGTGCCAAATTACACATCCTGTGTTTCCTTAGGTCTGTAAATAATCCAGAGTAGAGAAATCACCTTGATGTTTTATTCCTCCACAAATGTTGGGCTTGAAATTGTAAAAGTAGAACAAGGAAACATATTTCAGCATATATCATTTTACAGTCTAGCATACTCTATGTGATATATTTTAGACCCATAAAGATATTCCTAGTAACACCATCCTTTCTTCCCACATAATAAGAATAAGAATATTCTGACATTGTAAAGAAGAGAATGCAAAATTTAATAAAAAAGCAAGTATAAAATATTTGGTTTGGCCAATTCTGCATTCAGACACTGCAAAAAAAAAAATACATTAGAAGAAATAGTAAAACAAATAGGTTGGGAAATAACAATGATAAAAGCAAAAGAATTTCTAAGGTGTGTCCATTGCGGGGGAAGAGCTGGCTTGTGTCTGTGAGAGAAGGAGTTGGCTTCAACTGAGACCCGGGATTGGCAAGATCAGGGTAGAAAGCAGCACACAGTTGGAATGCAGGTGTGTGATAGTGAGGCAACAGGAACCCGTACAAATTCCCGGTTGAAAAATCCAGTTTATTTCTTTGTACTTCAGAAAATAAGCTCAATTACGGTTGCTGAAGATATGAAATTTGCGTTGGACCTCTGCATATTTTAGGTGAAAATAAACAGAAGAAGGAGCTCACTGGAGGAAAACCATGAGATCGAACTAAAGACATAGAATAAGATAAAAGTCCATATTATTTTCTCATACAGAGAATATAGAAAAGATAAGCTTGATTCATTTAGAATTCTCGTTGGGCACTGGTACAAATTGCTATAGCTTGGGTCTTAAATGTTTCCAAAGGGTCCCAGTTGTTGAAGGCTTGTTCTTCAGCCCACATCCCTATTGGAGTATTATAGAACCTTAAGTAATTGTGTTCCACCTGAAAGAAGTTAGCTTATTAGAGGTTTGTTCATGAAAGGGATACTGAAACTTTGCCCTCCCCTCTTCCCCTTTTGTTGATTCCTAGATGACATCAAACAAACATCCACCCACTATGTGCTCCCTGCATAATATACTTTCATTTCAGATCCAGAGCAATGCGAAGTGAACGAAGACTGATACTTCTTAATCCATGAGTCAAAACAATATTTTTTCTTATTTGAATCTCAAGTATTTTGTCACAGTGGAGAATGCTAGCATAAGGGTAAAGAAGTTATGTAAAGTAGAGGTAGGTTACAGACAGTCCTTGAGGAAGAGTGGATTTCCCACGTGGCACAACATAAAGGAAAGTTCAGAGATCAAAGTATCTGTCTCCTGCACTCTGTCCTTGTTACTAAGCCTCAATTTCTCAGAAATTGGGGGGTTTGATGGGGTCAAAGTCAGTTTCAGTTAAATTGGAAAAGTATAAATAATCTTGGAGTATTTAATTAATTCCACAAGAATAAAAAGTATTGCAGCCTCTGAGTAGTGTACTGAATGTATTAAAGTTGATATTTGTTGGATTCTGTCTAGAAAGGTTTCATTGATGTTTTCTTTCATTCCTGTGAAATGAAATTCAATTCTACTTAGTCAATATTGTTGAGGAGGAAAAACTTATATCCCTCAGATTTAGTAGACAGCATACATATAACTCCTATTGGCCACTTTATGGGTTGTCTTTGTTCTTGATAAGGTTGTTTTGTGTGGACTTAAGTCAAGCAGAATAGGAGGATATAAGCTGTGATTTGTGCAAAAGTATTAGAAACAGAATTTCCATTTCTATTGGAGTTGAAGAGTCAAAATCACAGTGGTAGGAGGACTTTAGCGTCACTCTGTTCCACGCAGGAAAAGGCTGTTCTGAGAATCATGCTTCAGGTACACAAAGAAGGAAGACATTAAATTTTTGATGAGGTCCTTTGAACACCTGCAAAAATCATGTGTATCTAAATTACCCTTTACAAAAGCTTCAGAAGAAACTGTACTGTCTTCCTGTTTTAAAAACTTTGTTTCCAACATTGTGACCTACAATTTTTCACTGTTGTGATGAAAAATTTGAATTAGAACAATGAACAAAACTGCTTTAATAAGGCATCTCAGGGTTCATTCGTAGCAAAGAGAGCAGGGAAGGGAGACTTGAGAGATGTGACAGCCAGCCAGGGACAGGGCGGGCTGCGTCTTGTGAGAGTGGTGGCTGCAGGAATGAGAAGTAGTTCTATTGGGGAAGAAGTATGGGCACGGATAAATGTTTGGATACAGGATAAATCATAGATGACCTGGAGCCTTGCATCTAGCCAGTTGGGAAATGTATCTGAAAGGAGGAGGATTATGTTATGAGAAAAAAAGCCCAGGTGGCCAGATAAAGGACAGCGAGTGAAACCCAGGAGAGTTGAGGGAGGACGTCTGAGTGGTACTATTCTATGCCTGCCAAGCAGAGAAGAAAATCGTTCTTAGCTCCTTTGGGGATTCATTAAAGACATACAGAATAATTTTGTGAAGCTCTTAGTGAATTCTTTAAGAGAAAAAAAAATATATATGGCAAAAAACTTTCAGTTTTTAATATTCCTCTATTTTCCATTCCTCTTTTAAAAAGTTGGCATGACAATACACTTACTGTCTGAAAAATTTCATAGAAAATGGGTTTATCTCTTAGCTGTGGAACCTCTGAGATCGGAGGTAGCTTCTCTTCTTCTGACGTACCTCATCTTCTGGACAAAGAATGTTCTGCAACAAGACCACCCCCCTTCTTTAAAATTTTTCCCTTGAGATTCTTCTTATCAATAGGTTCTTTCATATATTTCTCATATGTTCACTCCATCATGTCAATAATTATGTTTTCATGTATCCAGATTAAAAATGATCAACACTAGCCTCTTTTTCTGCTAGATATCACATCTACTCCACAATAGACTGACCTATAGTTGATTTGTGAATGGCTTCTGAATTGTAATCCTTGATTATGGAATCATAATTGGGGATCATTTGAGACTATGAATGATAGAGAAATCTCTAATCATAGCTCCTTTCAGGCCCCCACAACCTTTGTTTGTAGTTTTAGTTCTTAAAATAAATACCTCTAAGCAGCAGTAGAAGGTACTAGGCTGATCGCTGATTTTCACATTGTATTGCTGTCACTTCCTCTTGGACTTCGCAGATCTTTTTAATGCTAAACTTATCTAGAAGCCTATGGGCCAACATGACACCAGTGAAATATGCTACAGAAACTTCTTATGCCAACTTTCACACTGTATTTGGATGCATCCCTGAACAAAATATCATATCCCCAAGAATAAAGGCATAAGACACCTGACAAAGGATATATTACTCATCCTGTATTTGGGTATGTTGCTAATTTTTTCTTTGATCACCTAGCCTTTCCAAATAGAGCATTCACTTTCCCTCATCTTTTTTTTTTTTTCTTTTTCTACATTTCATGTGGTATCTTTTAAAGTAGGCCTTATTTTCAGCAATTGGGACTTAGTGCTGTGAAACTCATCTCTTGCTGGATATAGACCTGAAGGATCAGCAACAGTATCGGCAATCACTGGCAGATGAATGCTCTCCCAGGTAATATAGAAATACAAAGTCTCATTTACCTCTAAGTTCAATGCATCACTGGCCTGGCCTGCTTCTACCTTCAACTGCAGTTTACTCTGTGAACTAGAAATCTCTCCAATGATTACTTTGTTATGTCTAGTCCATGTAAGCATCAGCACCTTCTCATCTGCTTTATGTTGAAGCATCTTGATGGGATCTTATTTTTTTCCCGATAGCCCCTGCTTTTCATGAAGTATTGGCTACAGTATGCTCTACCATTTTGTGCCCTACTCCCTGAAATGAGAAAGTAATTATAAACATAGACCAATTCCCATGTAGGGAAAGCATTACATAATTATGCTCTAATAGTGCTTTATTATTTTTCTCTCACATTCTTTCAACCAATCAGACTATAATTCCTATTTCCTATATTATGATATTCTCGTATTTCCAAGAAGACACTATAAGGACATCTTTCAGAATATCGATTGCCTGTAATCCAGACTAAATTCTCTTCATTCTCCCCACTCCTTTGGTAATATTTCTGTCAACAGAGACTCATCTTTCTGGGGGTTTGAAATGACTCTGTGCTATGATAATACACATTTGACTCAAAACACAGAAGAGGGCTTAAGAGAGATGAAGCCAACCTGTACAAGGACATGCAAATGACCCAGTGTGATGCCACCAGGGATGTATGTTCTCTCAGTAAGCTGTAAGAAGCAATAACTCTGGGGAAATCTGAGGGCTAGGAGAGAGTCAGGAAATAAAATAAGACTAGACTGGAATGACATAAAACTTTGTTGGAGAATCTGTTACAATTAGTTTTCAGGCTTTATGGATGCTTCATGAAACCATGATCCCTTCAAAAGATGCCATTCTCTGAGCATGCGTAAAGTAGCAAGGAATTAGAAAGCTCTTGCTGGTTTTGAAAAGGAGAGGAAACTCTGGAATCTGATATAAGAGAAAGGAAGAAGACTTCCAGAGCATGAGGAGAGAGAAAGGATGAGAAAGAAGGAAAAGGTGGAGCAATGGGACAACACTAGGAAAATATTGTACAGAGAAAGGAAATTCCATAGTCAATGGTAGGATTCTATCATATTGTCTGCTACTTGTGGGAAAGAAATAACAGAGAAGCAGTTTATTTTGGCTGAGTTGACATAGTGTCAAAAAAATTCCTTTAAAGGTAGATAAGAACATTCTATTATGTAGACAATTGAGTATATAAAACATATTTGATTTTGACTAAATTAGATCATTTGCCTTATTAAATGTATCTCAAAGTGCTTGAAAGAGATTCACACTAGAATTTCTGTATTTATCAATACTTATTGAGAATGAAATTTAACCATTAAAAGTAAGATTATATAGCTTGTTAGATAACCTTTACTATCAACAAAGTATCAGCTTCTCATTAGCCTAAGAGTCAAGAAAAAAAAAAAAAAACATCTTCTCTTTGTTAAATGGCCATAATTTAGAACTATATGCTTCTCCTATTCCCTATGTGCCTTCTTTATAAAGGTAGAAAGAATAATATGTTGAAAAAAGCAATGATTATTAAGGAAAGGGCTTTAAATTTTGTTAGTCTCACTAATCTAACCTGAAGTTTGAGGCTGTTAGAATATTATCTACTTTATTATTTTAGGGTAAGAGAAATGCCATATCATAAGATGTTGCAATGTAGAAGTTCCTGCTGAAATGTTCAGCAAAATAGCTGTGCTGGCTAATTTCATGCCAGCTTGACATTAGATAAGAGTCATTTTTGAAGAAGGAATCTCAATTGAGAAAATGTCTGCACCAGATTTGCCTGTGGACAATCTTGTAATGCATTTTCTTGGACTGGTGAGGGAGGGCTCAGCTCACTTATGAGCTGGGCTGTGCCTGGGCTGGTTGTCCTGTGTGCTACCAGAAAGCAAGCTGAATTAACCACGAGGAAGAAGGCAGTAACAGGATTCACGCGTGACCTGTGCATCAACTCTTACCACTCTGTTCCTCCCTTGAGTACTTTCCCAAATTCCTTCAGTGCTGAGAGTGCCATCTGAGATTTATAAACTAAAAGAAGCCCTTTCCTCCCATAGTTGCTGTGATCTTGGCATTTTGTCACAGCAATAGATACCCTGAAGAAGACAACAGGCAACAGCCAAGGATAAGGGTCATTTGTGACTTGAGGATGACCACTTAATTTTGATGAGCACTCTTTTTTCTGTATTAACAACCTGTGCATTCGTTTTAGACACACCACATGAGAGGGGTTTTTATGAAGTTTATCAAGGTAATATTTATAAACGTCACTCAAATCCCAAGCTGAAAGACAAAATGTCAAGTAATATTACTTGTCTAAAAATGAGACCTTTGTAAGCCTTAATTATAATTTTAAATTCCCTTACATTAAGGAATCAATCAAATATAATGAGTAGTGACTATTTGTGCATTTTAAGTTCTTTAGGGCCAAACAAATGAAATCCTTCATTTTTTTATTTCCCACAACAAATGACTATTCAAATCATTGGTGATGATAGTAATGGCTATATTATACAGAATGTGAGTATGGAGATAATGTGATTATCTAGTCTTTGGTAGCATGCACAACTCTATATTTTTTTGTGAATTGTTAAGCAAGGGGAAATTATTCTTATTAATAGAGATCAGGATAACAGAGAAAGAGAGAGAGAGAGAGAGAGAGAGAGAGAGAGAGAATCAGATTTGAGAATGTTTTTTCTTAATTCATTTTTAAATTTACTTTACATCCCAATCACAGCACCCCCGCCCTCCTCCCAGTCCCAGAGGCAATATCGGAATAGTCATTTGTTGTAGGGGGGAAAAAAAAGAATGATTCCATTTGTTTGCACTTAAAGAGCTTAAAATGTACAAATAGTCACTGCTCATTACAAAGAAAGAGAGTCAAATGAGGAAGCAGAAGAGCCAGTGAGTACCTAGGAGACAGAGCCTTACAGACACTGTCTATGGTAATAACTTATTATTTATTTCTTTATTTACTTATTATTTTTGATTATTCACATTAGCAATAAGCTAATATTCATGATACCCAAGAAAGCTCCTTAGATATAATTTCTAAGAGATGAGCATTCCCCATGCCTTGAATAAGTGCCTTTCCTTATATTATGTGAAATCACCTCACAGAAACGGCAGTAGTATTTGGGTGAAAAGCACTCCCTGTGACATGTGTTCTTGAGAATATTCTGAAAACTTTCAGTATACAAACAGTGTTCTGGACACTCATATCTGAATACCCACTACCTGATACAGCAGGAAATACACATAAAACAGTAACTACATGTAACCATTGAAGAGGTCTTTTGTTACATAAACTCTTTTGTGTGTGTGTGTGTGTGTGTGTGTGTGTGTGTGTGTGTATGTGTGTGAAAGAGAGAGAGAGAGAGAGAGAGAGAGAGAGAGAGAGAGAGAGAGAGAGAGAGAGAGAGAGAGATCATGCTGGATAAGATATTTTCTTTATAATTCCTATTTTAAACTAATATCCTCACTAATCTAACTTTCATAATGTGAAATTCATTTATATGTTATGGTACATAGTGAAGATTTCAGGTTTTGTTTAAGTGAGAAACAAAAGAGTGTTTAAGAGAGAAAATGGGCACTAATCATTTGTGCCAAGGCCATATGCAACCTGGCCTTCGGTCCACACTGATGGATGGCATCTGATGGCCACTGATGGTCCTTTAGGAGGGAGGCAAGGATATGCTTTTGGGTGTTCTTCCCAAATGCTTAAAGCAAAGAGATTTTACTTATGTTCCTGAGTAATTCTTTCTAAATGGATTTTATAGTAATTGAATCACACTTTAACTGCACTAAAGGATCTTGCTACTTAAAGGAATTGTGTGGTTATTTCTATTGCAAATTGGATAATGGTAACCCCACACTTCTCTTTTATAAACTTTTGTATAGGTTGAAATTACTTAGCTCTCAGTTCATCTTTATAATCACCTCTAATAGCTCTGCAAAATACATGTATGTTAACTAATTCCCTAAAAATAAATTAAAGTCATCCTGTGCTCTTTCATTCAAATCTCAAACCCATCCCTTCAGCAGATCAAGTTGGCCATTCCTTTGGCTTCTATCCTGTTTCTGATGTGTTGCTTGGCACACATCAACAACCAAGATGTCTCAAGTTATCTACTACAGTAGCATATTGATGGATCTCACCTGAAGACTATTCCTCAACGATTATTTTGATTATAGAGAAGGTCACCTGTCCCAGTGAAGCTCTTCTCAGTTCCCATTCCTTATCAGTAGAATAGAAAGTTGCTGCTGTCTGCAAGCCATCACCTACCTTGTCTTGCCTGTACCTCTCTCTGCCATGTTTACTTTCCGTCTATTGTTACTACTTGAGCAGCCCAGTCATGTTTCCAACTTTGGATCCGTGCACCGGGCAGTTTCCCATATGTTTATATTGCTTACATCTTTGGTTTTATTTGTCTCTCCATTCAGATATCCTCTATTTGGGGAAATGAACAACAAAGAGTATTTTAAAAGTTACATACCTCAGGGTCTACCTACTTCATAATTTTTACTTGCTTCCAAAGCCACGTTCTGTGCGTTCACTCTCTGCCTTCCTAAGGCAGGAGTTTGGCTCTATTGTTTTCTGTGATATTTGAAGTATGCAAATCAATGTTTTTATGGAATGCATACCCACATAGTTGTTTGATTAATAAAGAAATATGTATAAGGGTATCCACGTTGTTATCAGAGTTCAGGTTGAAGACTTAAAATTTAAGTTCAAGTCCCAATCCTGCCATCTCTCTCTCTCTCCCTCTCTCTCTCTCTCTCTCTCTCTCTCTCTCTCTCTCTCTCTCTCTCGTGTGTGGAAAGAGAGAGAGAGAGAGAGAGAGAGAGAGAGAGAGAGAGAGAGGAACAGTGAGAGGGACAAGAGGAAGATGGAGGGGGGAGAAAGGAGAGGGGGGAGAGGGAGCAGAGAGGGAAGGGAGAGCAGGGAGGGGAAGAGGGAGGGGAGAAGGAGGACAAGAAGAGGACATGGGAAGAGGGAGGGGAGAGGAGGGGGAGAGCAAACCAGGGCTCTTGCACAATCTGGTTAAGCTTTGTAGAACTGAACTACTTCCAGAGCCTTCCTTTAGTTTTTAAGTAGAATAAGATAGGTGAAATCATGGCCAAGTTGGAAAGAATGAGAGGCAGAAGCAAACCCTTAGGTCTTGAAGCCAGAGAGGCATAGTGTGTGTGGTCAGGGATATCTTTACAGCGCATCACTGGAAAGTTTCAACAGATTTAAGCAACTACTCTCTGAATGAACTACTCTTTTCAAAAAATTAAATTAAATTAAATTAAATTAAATTTAAAAAGGAGGACAAATTCCCTGCTTTACAACTCTGCCACGCTGAAGAAAATTCCCAGATTTCTATGTTGTGGCTACTGAAGGTAAGACATATCTCACTTGCACACAGACCCTCCTTGTAAGATTCCCTGCTTCTGGTACCCTGGAGATGCAAGCTAGAAATACAAGCTGCCCTTCAGCTGATCTCAATGGCCTCCAAGTTGCCCAGGGAGAAAGGCTGATCTCTATCTAAATGGTGAAGACCCAGCCATTTAGTGCTTTATAGACCATGGCCTATTGCACTCAGGAGCACAAAGGCAGGAGGTAGAGGCTTCAGCATTGGAGCTCAGATTCAATGGGCTGCCTGCAGTTCTTCATCCAAGCAGTAGCCAAACAACCCTAGTGCTGCCCTCTCCACAGCTGTGGATGTCTTCCAAGGCAGAACAATTGCTTAACTGCAATAACGGAATGAAGTTGTATAAAGGCCAGGCACAACTTTTAAACTGAAACCATACTTAATTCAGGACCAGTCTTTTGACGGGAATCAAGAAAGTATTTTTAATCATGATGCCACCCTGCCAAACGGCACGGTTATTAATAATGCTGTATACGTTCCAGATAAAATTTTGACAACTTTGTTTTTATAAAAAAAAAAAAAAACTTAGAAATGTTACTGGTAGTAATGTTTGAACAGAGATCTTAAAATAAGTTGAAAGATACAGTTTTTACTAAGTGCCCGGGCGAAGTTTTACTTTAAAACTTCTACAATTAATTCTCTCTCTCTCTCTCTCTCTCTCTCTCTCTCTCTCTCTCTCTCTCTCCCTCCCTCTCTCCCTTCCTCCTTCCCTGCATCCCTCCCTCCCTCCATCCCTCCACCTATTCCTTGCTTTTGGTTTAACACCACATAACTGGGTTTTAACACTCTCCTAGCACACTCACTTCTTACCTTAGGCTGGCCTAGCCATTCGGTCTCTTCTTCCCTGGTGGTCTCCTGAGCGTTGGGATTACCGGTACGAGCTATCCTATGGCATCTGGCTTTTAATATGCAATTTCTATTTGTGCCTCTGTTTGTCTTTGCTTTTATATGTTGAAAAATGTCCATATGCTTGTGATGTGGCATTTAAATGTGGCTGTGAGGACTTGTCAAAAGCGAATGATAGTTTTGTTAAACGGGGATAGTTTAAAATGTGTCCTTCAAAATGAAAAGAATTGTCTACAATTATCCAGGGCCTAATGGCCCGCACCTTATTTAGAAGTAGGAGTCTATCAGTATAGTAATGGCATCTTTCCCTTTTCTGAAAGTTTCTTTGTAACTTTGTCGCATATAAGTGATTACACTCTGCTTTCATAGTACCGGTATTGTCAACCTTTGTTGATAAAGAAGGACACCTAGGGTCAGCGAGTTGAAATAATTAAGCCATAGATATTAATTTAATGGTAGGGATAGCAGGCCTGGGTCTAGGCTGTAAATCATCTGCCCATCTTCTCTATGCCCAATCTTTCCTTCCTGCCACTGTGCTCCTGAGTGATTTTTCTAACACTGAGGCATCTCTTATATTTCCTTCTGGGGCTAATTGTGTCATACAAACAATAATCGGATTTACAACTCATTAAAATTAACTTTAAATTTCAATCTTAGAACTCAGAGATATTAAGATTTTCCAAAAGCACATAGCACTAACTTAAAAAAAAAAAGAATCTGAGAGATTGAGAAAAAATGTCTAAATATGTAAGTGCCGATCTCTAAATATTTTTTAGTAAGGGAAAGTCTTATTGAAGGTATTACCTATTCACATGACACTCGCCATAGTACTAAGAAAAGAGAAGTGAGTATTTTAGATACCATAAGCAAACATATTTTATGCGTGCTATATGAACGTACCAATAAAATCCTTTTCTACATTTTTTAGAAACACTAATTTAAAGAACAATAATCTAGAACAGTGTTGTCCAGTACAATAGTCATCTGTGAAGCTCTTGAGCGTTCAAAATCTGGCTCAATCAAATATGAGACCCGCTATGGATGTAAAATCCGTAGCTGATTCTGAGGACTTCATAAAAAAGGACACAGCTGGGTACAGTGACACATGCCTCTAAGTCCAACACTGGGGAGGTAGAGGGGGGATACTGTTATACTTTTGAGACTAGTCTGGGTCTCAGTGTGTGATCCTGTCCCTGAAAACAAATACAACAAAATAATGTAAAACATGTCACTAATGAAATTTATCCCGATAATATTTTCAGGTAATATTTTAGGTATTTGATGTCAATAAGGTATATTGTTAGTTCTTTAAAATAAACCAATATAACTACTAAAAATTTTAAATTACATGTATACTCAATATATTCCTATATTAGGGTACTGCGCTAGAGAATATCATCAATATCTAACCTAGTTTTTGTTTTTGCTGAAAGAGGATATGCTTATGTATGTGAATCAGTGGTCAGTGTCAGGGCATGTCTGCTTAAATGAAAGATGATGGTTAAAGAAAATAATGCTAGGCCCCAAGGCCTGACACTAGTACTGAGGCTATGGAGTGCTCACAAAAAGGGCCCTAGCATGACTGCCCTCTGAAAGACCCAACAAACAACTGAAAGTCAGATGCAGATATTTGCACCCAATCAATGGACAGAAGCTGCTGACCCCTGTGGTTGAATTAGGGAAAAGCTAGAAGGAGCTGAGGAGGAGGCTGGCCCTGTAAGAGGATCAGCAGTCTCAGTTAACCTGGAGCCCCGAGATCTCTCAAACCCTGGACCACGAACCAGGCAGCTGTACACCAGCTGATATGAGGCCCCCAACACATGTACAGCAGAGGACTGCTGGGTCTGGGTTCAGTCAGAGAAGATTCACCTAACCCTCAAGAGACTGGAGGCCCCAGGGAGTTTAGAGGTCTGATGGGGTGGGGGTGGTGGGTAGAGGGTGGGAACATTTTTGTAAAGACAGGGTGTCTGGGAAGGTATGGGGTGGGGGAATAGTCAGAGGGTGGACTGAGAGAGGAATAAAATCTGAAGTTTAAAATGGATAGATAGACAGATAGACAGACAGATTTTTTAAAAAAAGAAACTTTACTCCTGAA
Organism: Uromys caudimaculatus; assembly: GCA_028551405.1. Classification (NCBI taxonomy): domain Eukaryota; kingdom Metazoa; phylum Chordata; class Mammalia; order Rodentia; family Muridae; genus Uromys; species Uromys caudimaculatus. The sequence goes on from CM052719.1 coordinate 37,185,837, forward strand.
TAAGGTCAAGCATAAGGAAATCTGTGTGGTTCTCAGTGCCAGAGAAAATGTGATCTTAGGGGTTGTGACTCTCTGAATGAAATTGGAAAAGAGGGTACCCACCGGGAGGGAAAGCAGAGGAAAGATACAGCAAGTGAAAATGAGAAGGGTTAGAGTTACTACAAGATATTTTATATTATTTGTGACTATTGTGAAGGGTGTGTTTACCTAATTTCTTTCTCAGCCCATTTATCATTTGTATAAAAAACGGCTACTGATTTATTTGAGTTAATTTTCTATCCAGCCATTTTGCAGGCAAATGGATGGAACTAGAAAATATCATCGTGAGTGAGGTAACACAGACCCAAAAGGACATGCATGATATAAACTCACTAATACGTGGATAATAGCCAAAAAAATGTACAGAATACCCAGGGTACAATCCACAGAACTCAAGAAGGCTAATAAGCCAAAGGGCCCAAGGGAGGATGTCTCAGTCCAACTTGGGAGGGAGGAGAGAGCAGTCACAAGGGGCGGAGGGAGGGAGGGACCTGGGTGCAAGAGGGGACAGGGAAGGGAAGGGGAACAGGATCAGGTAGTGTGTGTAGTGGAACAGGACTGAAGCCCCGAGGGCCAGCAGAAAGAATGGGAACAGGTGATCTCAGGAGGTAGGATGTGGGGGGACCCTTTAGAATGTGCCTGAGACCTGGGAGGTGAGAGACTCTCAGGACTCAAAGGAAGAGACCTTTGTTGAAATGGTCTACAGTGGTGAGGGGGAACTTTTAGAGCCCACCTCCAGCAGAAAGACAGGGCATCAAGTGAGGGATGGGGTTGCCATCCCATAGTCAAAAATTCGGACCCAGAACTGTTCCTGTCTGAAGGAACTGCAGGGACAAAAATGGAGAAGATCCTGAGAGAAAGGAGGTACAGTGACAGGTCCAACCTGGGATCCAGCTCAAGGGGTGGCCCGGGGTCCTGACACTGTTACTGATGCTATGGTGTGCTTGCAGACAGGAGTTTAGCATGGCTGCCCTCTGAAAGGCCCAACAAGGAGTTGAAAGAGTCAGATACTCGTATCCAACCAATGGACAGAAGCCAAGGAACTCTGTGGTTGAATTGGGGAATAGCTGGAAGAAGCTGAGGAGGAGGGAGGCTCCATGGGAAGACCAGCAGTCTTCACTGACCTGGAAGTGCCCAACCCCCACCACGAGATCTCTCAGACACTGAGCCACCAACCAGGCAGCATACAACAGCTGATATGAAGCCCCTAACACATATACAGCAGAGGACTTCCTGGTCTGGCTTCAGTGAGAAAAGATGCACCCAAGCATTGAGAGGCTTGAGGCCCCAGGGAGTGGTGAGGTCTGCTGGAGTTTGGGTGGGGATTAGGGACATCATCTTGGATATGGGGAGCAGATATGGAATGGGGAACCGTTGGGAGTCGGACCAGGAGAGGGATGAAGACTGGACTGTAAAATAATGATTAAAGAATTTTTATAAAATGACAAGTATGATTTCTCTGAGTTCAGGAAAGATAATGCCTGATTATGAATTATGGACTTTTTCTGATTTCCTCACCAAATCTGTATTAATCTTATGTTGTCAAGTAAAATACATGATATGACTTCTATTCCTAAGTGAGATGTTTGTTAGCCACAAATTATTTTTTATGCTTGTTTTTCTTCTCCGAGTTCAATTTACCCTTTTATTTCTACCAATTCACCCTGTATGAAACAGCTTTGAAAATCATTATGGGCTCTCAGCATCACATGGCTCATTGCTCTATGCATTTGTCAAAATTTCTGTGAGTGGAAAGATAACCTAAGGACATAAAAATTAACACGTGTAAATTAATCACTCATTCTGGTGTGAGTTATGAAATCAATAAGAAAAATACATCCATTTCTAAACTTAAATTAAAAAAAGACTTACCCAGAAGTGGTGTAACTGATAATCTGGCTGGTTTCAATGAGAACATGTGCTGAAACCATATGTCAAAGAGAACACCAGAAATACAATTCCTGAGAGATGGTTTGTTGTAAAATTTGGAATCAAAATGGTAAAGTGAAAGGTTTTTTTTTTTCTACTCAGAGTAGTCTAATTTATATGAAACACTAAAATAACAAAGTTGTTTCTGGGTTATTGGCCTCTTAATCTTGTATATTAATTCAGGTAATGCACCAGTACCACTCTCTTCTATTTAATTATTTTTATTTATGTACCATTAAGCTCCATTTCCATTAATTTTGCAGAAAAAAAACCCCAACCTTACAAAAAGGACAAACCCAGGGTATTTGGGCAGTGCTAAGAGCCTCACTTTTAATTCACGGGAGACCTCTTTCTTGCTGCAGAATAAAAATGACAATCTTTGACATTATTTAAAAGCATTCTTTATTTCTCTAATTAGTAGTTTCAGGCATGCTGTTCTACTTGGACCTTTAACATTTCCAGACTCTTCTGCCTCACTCCCCAGCAACTCTTCCCAAGCCGATGTTGAATACATTCTTGATGTGTAGGAACGCTGCTTTCAGGCCCTTTCATATTCTGTTATAATCCCTTGGTAATTACAAAGTCTCTCTCTCTCTCTGCAACAATAGGTAAATCTGGGAGGAATTCAGTAGTTATGCTTCACCTGTGAAATTGTACTTGGACATCTTATCTGAACTCACACTCTGGGGACTGTCACTTAGGAAACAGTCCTGTTAGGAATGCCAAAACTGAGAAGCTCAAAGAGAGTAAGGAAAATAACTCTGCACCAGTGGAAAACATTTTCTTTTTTTTTTTTTTAAGGGTGCATCAAATTTCAACACAGTAACTCAATAGTGCATGAATTCTATCTACAAAAGATCCAGGTTTAGCATAATATATCCCAAGCACAGTTACAATCCAAGGATAACAATGTCTCCTTCTCGTTGTGTTAAGCCATTGGGAATCTATGCTTCCTTTTCTTTCCTCTAATTATTTACACCCATTTCTTCATTGTTACTTTGATTTACTGGCATTAAAAACCGTATTAGAAACTCATTAGTGTGACTAAATCACAATTTGCAAAATAATATTTCTCTAATTACTCTGTTTGGCTATTTCCAATTTAGCTTGTGACTAAGCATCAGTAATTGGTTATAATTATTGACTGAGTTTCAAGCTTTATAGCAGTTGCTTCTCTTTTCTTCTTCTTGGCTATAAATCACAATGAAATAAATATTTCCAGGCACTTCAATACATTGTAATTTGGGAAAGTTTTAAGTCTTCATTCTCCAAAACAATGTAATATATCCCTACTTAGTTTTGTCCAGTGGCAAGCCAGACATGTTTCCTATAAATATCTTGAAAACTAATGAATAAGGTAAAGTAGGTCGGTGGTAAAAATTATAGGGTCTTTGGTTCCTACAGCTAACTGCACCTCTAAGATAGAAGACTGACAAAATCAAGGGGGTGGAGGTAAGATCTAACCCCTTTCTGATGTGCTGTATAAAACATCTGCACGCAAGCTTTGAGACACAACACTGCTTCTTGCTTTCTGACACCAGAGACTTCAACTAAATGCCATTTATAAACTTGTTGCATGCACATACCACAACCATGCTTTGTAGAGGACAATAGCTAAACAGGTAGGAATAGTATATGTCCAAGGGAACTCTGAAGAGATTTTTTTCTGCTTCACTATGAATACTGAGGTTTGTGACTGATGGAGCTCTGAGGTAGGAATCTTAGGAACCATGAACATGTCATAGGTCTTCTAATGATGCCAATAGAATTAGGAGGGCTATAGAAGAACATGAAGCCATACAGTAGTTAGAGAGGTAGCTTTTTGTCTTATTTTGTTTTATTTGTATAGAGTCTAACTATGAACTCAAGGTAAGTCCTTGTATTTGCAAACTTCATGCCCCTGTCTCTGTCCCTGTCACCATCTCTGCCCCTGCCTCTGCCTTCCTACTGTTGGTAATAATTAAAAGACCTGGCAAGAACTGGCTCCTTTTGATTCTTAGTATCACTAGCATTTCTAGGGTATCATGGCATGGATGATGCTAACTAATCCTGGATGAGTCATAGTGACCTAGAAATCATCCAAGTCCTTAGTTCTAAAAGTCTCTGCAGGGAGATAATTAACTACAGGCCAATGGTATCTCTAAGGTGAGGTGTGTACATTTTCAGCCATTAAGATGACATGTAAAGAGGGGAAAGGACAGAGGAAAAGAGAAAGTGCATAGGTCTAGAGGAGGAGGAGGAGGAGGAAGACTGGGATGAGGAGAAGGAGTAACATTAGATTCTCAAGCCACCTTAATTCCAAAGAAAGAGTTGAATGGAACTAATCAGCTTTCAGTAATTTAATGTACATAGCAAAGAGAAGATATTTCCCTGCAAGCATTTATATGTTTAACACATGGGCTCTTCAATAAACCATTTGTGAGTGGAAAAAAATACAAAACATTTTCCATTGGCAAATGCTTGTTAAATCTCCTAAAGCGACTTTTTCTTTACCCCCTGCCTCCAGAGCACTGAGCTCCATCTATAAATTGGTTGAGGTGGGGAAAAAATTAGTTCCTTAGGTCCTTGTAAACATTTCACTTTTATTTTTAGAAAAATAAAATGGAGATTATTTTTCAAAAAGTGCAGGAAAATAATATTGAAAGTCTCTTGTGAACAGTTTTATACTTCACCCCATCAGAGTGCCCATGGACTAAAACAAATTGGATGAGAAACACAAACCTTGTAACTTCAGATACTCAAAAGCTTATTACAGACAGAAATGAGTTCAGCATTGCAGTCTCTGCACTTATTAGAATAGAGAACAGCTCTACCTTGTGCTCAGAGGTAAAAGTCACCCCACTGCAGTTTCTGGAAGAAAGCATGCTTGTGCGCCAGGTTTGACATTGGCTCTTATTGGTCTCACAGATTAAAATGAAGTTTTGAGTCTTAATTGCTATTACTGGTTAGAGAATAAAGAAAGTCTTTCTTCTCAGGGTAAAACTGTTAATATAGAAGAAATGTTTACTGAATTAAATTTTGAATTTATATGTAAATAACACTATGTCTCTTAAAATGCCATAAAATGCCTTTGAATTTCAGTCAAGAACTTTATTATTACTATAATCATTAAATATCCCCACAGCAGCACTGGGAGGCACCTCCATTTCTCACCTGGTTTGTTTTATGGATAGTTCACAAACTCTCAATTTTTTTTCAAATTAATCAGTAAAATGCAATATATATATATATATATATATATATATATATATTCATGCATATATGTGTTCATATATTTGGGACAAGCTATGATCCCAGTTAAAGCACAATGCTAGCAACCTTTGTCTTAGTTATATAAATATAAATTCTGATGTGCCATGAAAACGCCTACAGGAGCACATTCACTTACAGGCACCCCCTTTGTGTGCGCTTTTATTTTTTTATAAGCATATGAATGAAGATAAAATAATACTTGATTATTTCTGCTCACAGTTGTTTTTGTTTTGTTTTTTTACCTTTACAATAATTATTTTATTGGTTTAAGATATTCATGGCAGAGAAGTCATAAAGATCTAATTGTGCTTTCGAGTTCTGCTTATAGAATTATTAGATTCTCTACAGTTCTGAAAGCCTGTTAATTTTGAGGTGAGTTTAGAAATTTATTAGATAGTTTTCTGCATGTTGCATAACAAGTGTCACATATTGATTTTATGCCATTTGACATAATTTTGCAAACATGTGTGTGCCAGCAACAACATCAAAATGTTGAAGATGCTCATTACTCAAAAATTCCCAAATGTATTTTTAGTTGTGACTTCCACATACCTCTCCATAAGCCATATTTTATTGTCATTATAAATTAGTTTGAATTACTTAATTATTAGTTTGAACTGGATAAAAATTTATAAAACTAGAATTATAAAGGAAATTCGGTTTAAGCCTGTCTTCTCTCACATAATATAATTATTACTAAGCAGAACTATTTTATGTTCAACAACTATAAAGAAGAGAAGACAATATACTGTTTGTTTTTCCTTGGAATAATTGCAGTGGTTATACTGTCAGACTAGCTGGGTTTCTCCAAGTTGGATTGTGGCAATCTACCAAGAAAGGTTAAAGGGCGAGAAAGGAATGGAGTCCATTCTGCTCAGGTTTGTTGCAGACAATTTAAGAAACACAGTAGAGTACCAAACTTAAGTTCTAGCATTTATTGTTAGCCAAATCTCATTTTTACATTTTCCATGTTTAAAAAGACTGCTCAGGGATCTGTGTAAAAGTGGATGTGGAAAGATTGCAAGACCAGAGTTAGCAGGTGACTCCTAGGAAATGGTATCTTTGAGACACAGCAGGGTGGATGCATGTATGAACTCACAGAGACTATGGAAGGATGCATAGGACCTATGCAAATTCAGACAGGACAGCATCCTAACACTGAAAAGGGGAAGTAGACATAAAGTCCCAACCTTAAAAAGGTTCTATTTGTAATTGATACATGATAGGAAAGGGAAAATCATTGACAACGGAGTATTACTGGGCATACCAGTCACACTCCAGGGAAGACCCATCCCCAGCAGTGGTTGGCCAACAAAACACACTCCATGCTTTGTGTGTCTGTGTGCTTTATCTTTTGTACTGGCACTTTTAGTTCTATTGGCTTGTTGTTTGTCATGGTCTTTGTTTATGTTTATGAAGTTTTATTTTTCTGTAGTTTTGAGAGAGAGAGAGAGAGAGAGAGAGAGAGAGAGAGAGAGAGAGAGAGAACATAAGTTAGATTATTATTAGGGAGGTGGGAGGCGATAGAGGATGAGAAAAGGAATGATCAAATATACTGTATGTAAATAATTCATTTAAGTAAAACTGTAATAAAATATTCTATCACATCATAGTAGCAAAATAATACCAATTTTTTGTTTTCTTTATAAAACTTAGCTCTTGATAATTGAATGTTTTATTGTATTTGCTTTCTGTACTTTTTCAAAGGCATGAAATCATTTTGTTCACAAACATGAATCCATTCCTTGTACTAATACAAACAATAAAATAAAAATGAATAACATATAATAATTAATAATAATGATAACTTTATTAATTGATGATTTTATGACTATATCCTGCATAATAGTCAACATTAGATAACATTATAATTAGAAATAAATTCCACATATTTCATGTTGAAATGAAAAAAAAATTCTTAAAACAGCTAAGTGGTTTTTCATAAATATTTAAAAGAAACAAGTAAAGAACAAAAACATTTGAATCACTAATTTATGCCTTTACTGTACTATCAAAACTTCTTTTATAAAAGCATCTCATAAATACAATGCATTATTTATTTATTTATCATATATATATATTGTGTATATATATATATATATATATATATATATATATATATATATATATATATACACTTTGATCAACAACTAACCTAGAGATAAAAATCATACAGTGGCTATTAGCCAGTGCTCTTAACCACTAAGCCATCTCTCCAACCCACACTGTATAATTCTTATCTCTAGGTTAGTTGTTGAAGTATACTTAATCAAACAAATATCATTTCACTGTATCAAACTTCATGTGATATGTCCTCTGCATGAATTACTCTTGATGTAGTCAAAACCCTTACTGTCATCTTTTTAAAAGTGATCACCACTAACATTTTACTAAAAATTCATATGCTATTATATAACTTTTATGCACAGTTCTTTTTTTATATTGGTAAGTGTATCTTTTGCTTGCTTGTTTTGCACAAGGTGTCATTGGAATCCTTTGCAGTATTATCAGGGGTGAGAAGCCAATGGTAACATAGTAATTGCATCTCACAAACTAAGGTCTCATGGGTAAATGAGATCTTTTATTTCTTTGGCAATTTCCCCCCACTACTTCTGAAAGTAAATCACCAGTGTAATATTTTTCATTTGAGTATCATTTGCCAGTATGTTTACTTATTATTTTCTGTGTCACATGCAGGAGAAGGAGAAGTGGATCTGGCTGAGGAACTGATAAAAAAAAAAAAACAAAACTTCCTGTTGATAGAATCTCTAGGGAAAAGCTCTATTAGTGCAAATGAGACAGTGTCAAAGGTTAGATCCAGAGTTTCTATGCTTTAAAGTGAAGTAAAGATTCCACTGAAATCCAAAGACTGTCTGAAGAGTTAAGGGACTGAAAACCATGGAAGAATAGCTGGAAAAAGAGACTAGAAGGGCAATCCAGCAAATCTTTAAAGCAAATAACCCTCTGGTGAATCATTGTCTTGTTCTTCAAGCAAGTTGGTGGAGTGTTTCAGCCAATTGGAGACTCTGAATTGGTCTCCATAGAAACACAGAAGAAGAAAATACTGATTTCAGCTTAGTAGTGGGGGAAGCAGAGTGGGGGGGGGGACCAACTCACACACAAACAGCAGTGAGCCAGATTCAGGAGCTGGAACGTAAATAATTATGTTGGGGAACAGAAATGAAGTGGAAACTTACAGCAAATATTCTTGAGTTAGTTTCTCATTGTGTCGGAAACAAGTTCAGACTTTAGGAACAGCGCATGTTGTTTATCCTTGCAGGTATGTGGCTAGCAGACATTGGAAATATGACTTAGGAAAAATCAAGAGTTTGACAGGATTGCATGTCTTCTCAAGAAACTATACTTCAATCATTTCTCATACTGTCTATGGCTTTAAGGGTTACCTGCCTTCCAGTATGTGGCTCCTTTCTACCAATGGACCAACAATCCTGTCAATCTGTTCACTTCTCCCCATTCTATATCTGATCTTCCTGTTTATACCTTTCACCAATAAAAACCTTTGTAGTTATATAAGGTCCAAGCGAGTAATTCCGCATGATGTTTCAATTTCAAGAAACTTGCCTAAATCTCATCTGTAAAACCAAACCACCAACTATAGAAAACATATTCACGTGTTTGAAGGGACCAGGTACAGAGATGTTTCTTTCTCTACAGTATTAGATAAAATGTAGGTATCCTAAGAAGATTTTGTATGTGATTCAGTAGTATCACACATGTTGCGTAGGAGATTTTCACACAGAATATATTTATTTTGTATTTATTTGAAGAGGATGGAAGGTGGATTGCTGAAGGGGCAGGCTTGGAAGTCTTACCACCTTGTTTTCTTGGTAAATATACAACCTTCTATGCAAGAATATTGTCCTAGCATTCTGAGTCGTATTGCTTATTACAAATCTAATATTCTTTGGGTCATATTTCTGAATGAGGCCATATTTTATTTCTGTTCTTAGGCAAATACTAAGAATAAGCTAGATGACATAGTCAAAAGCTTCATTCTTTTCTCTCCCTTTTAAAAGACAGTTTCTCTTGTTTAGAGTCCAAAAAGACTTTCACTATGCACAAAGCTTGAGCACTATCATGAGGAGAAGTCCTGTTTAAATACAACCTGGCTCCTCCTAAAATCTAACAAAGTCTTTCTTCATCTGGTATTGTTTATTTGTAAACACTGTTTACAAAGTAAACACCTCTTTAATTGGCATATTAATTCTAACCCTTCCATCCAACCAGGATAAAAGCATATAGATAGAATACTACCAACTTTGATTTGCTCTGGACTGGTCTCTTATGGTCAACATTCTCCAGAAAAGGTAAAGGCATATATAAAATTGGATTAAATGAATTAACAAGATGAATATCGAGTACAAGTTAATATCATTGATAGTAAATAAATAGAGAGCAGTAGTAAATATATGTTGATAATAAATATATAGATAATGAATATATATGTTGAAATATGCATATATCTTTTTAAAATTATATTTATTTATATTATCTATATAGATCTACATATCATGTATATCTTATCTATATCTATCTCTTTCTGTATATCATCTATTTATCTATATATCTACATCTATCTGTATCTAGATTTCTTTCATATCTATCTATCTATCTATCTATCTATTTATCTATCTATCTATCTATCTATCATCTATCTATCTATCTTACTGGTTGCCTCATCAGATTTCTGTCTCTAGCCAAGATTCAAGGATACTTCTATTTACTCTCATGAACCAAAATGGATATGTCAAGGCTTGCCTTGAAAGATGAACAAGACATGATTTATTTTTACCCACAATACAACTAAGCTGCCTTTATTAGATATCTCAAAACCACTTGTTGAGAATGGTCCTGTCCAAAATTGATTTAGGAGGTAGAGATGGTTTTAAGTTTTATAAAGTCTGTTTTTGTAGATTTCTGAATCTGGGTGCTCCATGGAGTTTTGTTGTCATTTAATGATTTGAAGCAAGTTAAATAATAGCAATGATGCCCTGAGAAAGGTGATGGCTTCTACTAAGCTTAAATCAATCTATGTTTAAAGATCTCTCAGGCCTTCACAAGTCACCAATTTAACTAAACATCAAGATTACGTGAATAAACTTATGGAGATGCAATGACACGGTGAGGTTGAGGATGATATTTCCTAACTTTCTCTTAGACATTTCTTTAAATTCACCATAATTTTGATTTTTTTTTTTACAGAAAATATATACTAGGTATGTATTATTTAAGATTAATTTAAGTTGAAAATTAATTCTTTTATAATGGCTTCTAACCACAGTTTTCCCTTCCTCAACTCCTCTCAGCTCCCAACTCCCTTCTCCCTCAGATTCACCCCCCCTCTGTTTCCCTTCAGTAAAAAGCAGGCTTATAGGAGACAATGGGCAGCTGATCATGACAAAACAAGATACAATAAGACAAGGCAAAAGTCTTCATATTGAGGCTAGACAGGGCAATCCAATAGGAGGAAGAGTCCCAAAAGTAGGCAAAAGAGTAAGAGACACACCGGCTCCCACTCTTAGGAGTTCTACAAAACACTAAGCCAACAGTCTTAACATATATGCAGAGGACCTGGTGCAGACTTTTGCAGGCTCTGTAGTGCTTGCCACTTCAGTCTCTGTGAGCCCATAGGATCCCTGCTTGGTAGATTTGGTGGGCGATGATTTCCACAAATCCTTCATTCCCTTTGACCACTGTATTCTTTCTCCTTATGATCCTTTCTCACTGACCTAGACTATTTTTTTGAGCTAATTGTATCCCCACCTGATCTTCAAGATTCTTATTGACCTGCTCTTTGTTACATTTTTGTTTTTTGTTTTTTGTTTTTTTATTTTGTTTTTTATTTTTATTTTTTAATAACTTAAGCTTTGTCTATGCATTGGGAACTTCCGTCACGGCAGATTTTTCCTTCAAAAGCAAAAGATTTTGTCTAAAGTATCATTCATAATAATTTGTAAAATAGATCCAAAATTTGTTTGCAACTCAAATTTATAGGTGCCATCTGTTGATGCTTGAGAATCTTAGGCTTTTAAAACACAACTAATATATTTATAGTGCCTACTGCATGTGACATACTGTGGAAGGACCAGGATGTGGCTAGAAATGAGGAGGATGTGGTCACTGCCATTAAAGAAAAAGGTTTAGAAAGGACACAGATATGCAAATAGCTCTAATGAAATGTGATAAGTGCTTTTACAAATGTATGAACTAGCTCCTTTGGGAACACAGATAAAGGAGCAATTAATTCAGCCCAAAGAAATTCAGGGAGGCTTCTGATAAGAGGTCACATTTCATCTGGGCTGTGGAAAAAAAATAAGTACAGGACTTTGCAGGGAAATTAAGGGTATTGAGATGATGGAGAAGGAAAAGGAGGAAAGGCATAAGAAGAGGAGGTATCCATGTAAACAGGTTTACAGAAGTTCATTGCTGGCCTCCTGGACCGTGATACACACCAGTAATTATTTTTCTATAAAATGTTAAGTAATTAAAGACATATCTGAAAACTGAGTATAATTCTGGTACCTATTATATTTCAAAGTGTGCCTTGTTGGCTCTAAGAATTAAGCTTAATTGCTACCAGTAGCAAGCATTATTAACACAAGTTCTTCGGTGATGGTTACCATGATGCTCCGAGAGATGCCCATCTTCTTTCAGAATTTCCCTTTTCTTTTGCCTTTAGAAAAGGAATAAGGGGCACAGTGCTAAGGGATGACAGCAATGGTATTTCTTAGCTGCCACTCTCTGGCCTTGTACTATACTCTCTGGCAACTAAAGGTCAGATATATTGTCCTGGTTGCGTGGTAAGTTGTTGCCAAATATTAAGGAATAAAAATTGTTTCAGATGTCCAAAATAGAGCTAAAACATCCTTTGAGAAAGGTAGCCCAAAAGAGAGGGATGGAGGTGGACTTTGGAGAATAATGGACAAAATATCTATAAAAATTTCAGAACAAGAACCCAAGGTCAGAAACCAAGGCTCAGACATGATAGAATATGTTAAAAATAAAATATTATGAAGGATGGGGGAATTAAAATTGGTTAGGCCTAATATAAAATTATACATATGTTAGTCATAAAATATGGAGAAATCAAGCTCATAATTACCCAGAAATTTCATCTCTACTAGGTATCTTTCATTGTTCTGGGAGGTGCTAGGCACACTACTAGCCTGGCAGACATTTCCTTGATGCAATAGTTGCATGGGCTTTATGGAAGTAATCAGCCATTTCAGATTGAATTTAAGTCTTGATCCAAAAGATAAAAACTTATACCTGTTATCATTATCAGACCAAGAACCTATCCTAGACGGATCACAGACCTTTTGGAGAATTTGCTACCAGTGCTTTGCTAAATGAATACAGAATTAAAATGATCCCTAATGATTCATTATTATAACCCTAGATTATTATGCCTTACAAGTCTCAATGGAGAAGATACTTTGTGTAGTTGTAAATGTACCTTCTGTTTGCCTGATATAATTGTTGTCTCAGAAGCTTACTACTGAATAAGCTTATCCTTTCTAATTCTTTCTGAACTCTGGCTGGCTAGTTCAACTCATCTGTGCTGGCTCAAACTCCTCTCCAAGCTGACTGATTCAATCTGGTTTCTCTTGGCTTCTCATTGAATTTCCCTGCTTGGCCTCAAACTAACTCTGGCAATTTGCTCTAATCTCCTGGGTCCTTCTTATTCTCTGGTTTCAACTGCTTCTTCATGAACTGATGAACAAAATCAGCTACATTGCTGTACTCATTCAACTCAACTTCACTCAACTGAACTGAATGCTGCTTGCTTTCTGTGTGCTATTCTTAAATAGCTTCTCTTTCTTGTGCTGTTGTTGTGAGAGTTGAGCATGTCCTATCTTTTACTCATTCTGTCAAATCTTTCTCTGATTTGTTAGTTTGTCTGTCCTTCAATTGGATATCACTTTGAAACATGGTTGCTTCCTTCTACAAACTAACTTTTCTTTAAGGGTATGTACTAAGAACATATCTGTATTCCATCCAGAAGGATTAATGGTGTATTGCATGTCTGCATCCAGCTAGATCCCATAGACCTAAGTCTTTAGATGTGATCTCTTGGCGGAGTAGCCATGTTGCTGGATTAAAATTCCTCCCCAGTAATAGATGATAATTATGATAATTAATAGAAACTCTCACAAATGACCAAGGTTCAGAGAATAAGGGACTGTGGTGTGGAAAAAGCGAGACAGCTGCACATATGACCTTAAAGCAGCTGTGACAGCATGTACAAAACCTGTGCAAGTTCAAGCCAGATGAAATGCCAGCATGCACATGGAAGTGGGGCAAGCAATTCAATCTGTACCCTTGGAGCTAGTGGAAATTGCTAGCTGCAAAGAGGGGCATGGGGGTGGGAGGGAAATGGTTTCCTTGAAGAGGTCAGCTCCTGTTAAGTCAGTCATGATTCACTGTAAGACTAGACATCCAAAAAGAACTTGAGCAGCACAAATTGTTCTTGGTTTGCTATTTATTTATCAATTGTTATTGTATTCATACATATCTATAAATATAACCTGCTCAGTCTGTACATTGTTACTTGTAAGTATGCCTTCAGAGCTGAAAATTTTGTATTTGATAAGAAATGTATGTGCTGTTCCCTAGGGGTAGACAAATTCTCCCACTCCTGGAGCACAGTGAAGTTCTTTGTGTGAGGTTGAAGCCTCATGGGCTTTCATTCTTTCTACATTGGAATGTCTATTTTTGTTCTTGCTCAGCTCATGTTTGGACAGTCATATTAGTGAGACTTTATGGGCGTATCTTCTGAACTTACTAGGAGACACAATCTCACAGTAAATGCTATGATCTTCTGGCTCTTACAATCTTTTTTCCACATTGTCTGCAGTATTCTACCAGCCTTTGGTGGGGCGTTTTGTAGATGCATTGATTGGGACTGGGCTCTACAGCTCTGTTTTTATTGGTTGTGTTTTTATACAGTGGTCCTCATGTATTACAAAGAGATGTTTCCTTGATGAGGAGTGAAAACTACACTTATCTGTGTATATAATGATAAGTATTTAAAGTGTAGCTAGGGATTATTCTGGTTTTTAAAAAAAGAACGTAATTTTGAAAGAGATGAAGAAGAGGTATATGAGAAGCATTGGAGATAGGAAAGGGGAGGCTCACAATTCATTGTTCTCAGGGAACTACTAATTATTTTTAAAACCTTGTATTTAAAAGCAAAAGTAGCTGTGCTTTGTATATGAAGGGCTATGGATTAAAAACTATTTCTAGGAGCTGTAATTCAATGACTATAGAAATCAGAATCAATGGTATTTCTTTGATCAGGATGAGTGGTATTGTGGAATGGATGGCCCCAGAAGAGTTAGAGAGAAATGGCCAGCTGTCTGAGTGATACAGAAGGTAAAATAGAGCCAGAAATACAACTTAATTGAGATTTTAACACAATGCAAACAGGATTAAAAACATTGTTTATTTACCCACTTGTCTATGTTTCCTATCTATATTTATTCTCTCAGTGGCACAGCATGTAGAAAAGGAGGACTCATGTTTTGTTTCCTTTGGCCTGAGGGACAAAATATGCTGCAAAGTAGCTCTGAAATATTAAAAAAGAAAAACATAATAGAAATGATTTTCAATCCCTACCACATCAATCCTTGCTAAAAGTTTTTTGTAATTGATTAAGGCTTTGTCATATAGTTCTCCCTTTTATTATTTTTAAATAAGTTCTTTGAGAATTTTGTACAATATTTTTTATATTCATGGCCACTTCTTCAACTACTCCCAGTCCAATACCCTTGCCCTACCCACCAGTATTTGTGTCCAGTTTTCCTTAAACCTGTCAAGTAAAATCTGTGCTGCTCATATACTCTTGGATCAGTCTTTCACTGCAACATGTGGCAGCCTATGAGAGGATACATCTTTAAAGAAAACTCTTCTTCCAGAAGCCATCAATTACCAATAGTTTCTTAGCTAGGGGAGGAACATAATATCTGTCTCCCATATCCCTGAATAGAGTTTTGCCTGCATTTGGCTTCCATAGGTCTTGTGCATGCTGGCAAATCTGTTGTAAGTTTATATATACAGCTACCCTTCTGTGTTCATAAAACATTGTTTCAC
Organism: Uromys caudimaculatus; assembly: GCA_028551405.1. Taxonomy (NCBI): domain Eukaryota; kingdom Metazoa; phylum Chordata; class Mammalia; order Rodentia; family Muridae; genus Uromys; species Uromys caudimaculatus. Next base: position 37,201,170 of record CM052719.1, read on the forward strand.
TGTAGTCATCCACCACTGCTGGTTCTTAGAAAGTTTCTGTTCTATCTTCCATTATACTTCTTGAGCCTTAGGAGGAGACACTGGCATACAAATGCCTATTTACATTCCATAGTCTCTAGTCTCTTACTCTATGTACTTTGACCAGTGATAGGTCTCCAACATTAACCATCATCTCCTGAAATAGAGCCTTCTCTGATGAGATTTGTGAGGCGCATTCATCAATGGGTATAAGTCATTAGGAGTCAGTTTAATTCCATGCAACAGAGTAGAAACAATCTGCTCTCCACTAAGGCCAATAACCTGTCTGGATACATAGGTTCTTGGCATGATGACGATGCCACTATGGATTACATCTTGTGGAATAAGAACTAAGTCTAATCAGAAAGGGTGGTCATGCTTTAATGGTATTTGTGTCACTATTATACCCACAGACATATGATTATTGCAGCTTATATGATTCACAGCTATGAATGATTCGTGATTACTTTCCTCTGTTGGTAATGTGCAAAATCCTTCACAGCACAAAGAAAGAACAAGAACTAGCCAATCGGGATGAAGCTTCCTGATGACAACCATTTGAATATCTCCATGTTCTATATCTCAAGTATATATACCATCAGCAAGTATCTTTTGAAATATACATATATGTATATAAATATAATTACATATTTCCTCTTATTTTTCTGTCATTCAGCCCCTCCCATTTATGTTCCCCACACATTGTTCATTCTGAAATTCATGACCTATTTTTCTTTAATTAATGCCACATAGAAATGAGGCATTAATATCAGATTCTACAGTGTAATCAAGAACATTGTTAATAGGCTGCAGTATTTGGGGAAATATGGGACTCCACTCTCCACTGACTTCAGAAGGGGTAACACATTGCTGGTCCTGGAATTTTTACATATGAATAACCCTACACGCTATTAATGTGCCAAATTTTCATTATCCATTCAACAGTCGATGGGCACTTGTATTGTTAGCATGGGGCATCTAGAAGGAACAATGTTGTCCCATTATAGAATAGCTCCATGACTTTTATATGTATAATTTCAAATCAAAAGTACTATGAAATTTTATATTACACCATTCAGAACAACTATAGTTAAAAAAAAAGACAACAAATGATGTTCATGACAGTGGGAAAAGCAAAGCACATATTCAGTGATGGAGGACATAAACTGGTGCAGCCATTTCTACACATGAAATTAGTGTGGAAGCTCGTAAAAGTAGATCTGTCAGAAGAGCCAGCTGCACAGTATTCAGGCATATATGCAAAGAACTCTGTATCCTATTAGAGAGATATCTGGTTTTACATATTCATTGCTATTCTAGTCATAATATGAAAAATAATCGAGTCTAGGTGCCCATCAACTGTTGAATGGATAATGAAAATTTGGCACATTTATAGTGTGTAGTGTTATTCATCTGTAAAAAAAATAAAATTATTAAACTTCCAAGTAAATTGATGGAGCTGGAAACAGAAAGATGCAGAAAAAAATATGACATGGTTTCGCTTCTTTTTGAATGATATGTATGTATCTTCAGATGTATGTGTTCATTCTGGAATGTCCACAGAGGTCAACAAATTGGTAAAGGTTTATGGAGTTGGGAGTTAGAGATGAAGAGTTTGGCACAGTGGTATAAAAGGCTTAATTGGGAATGGAACAGAAGTGTTAAAGGTGCTATGGTGGGGGCTGAAGGGTTGTGTAGAGAAGAAAATGCAAAGTATTAAAAACTCTTTACAGTAGAAGTGTTTTTAAAAATCCATATACTTTTAAAAATATAAATGTAGTGGTTCAACATATAATTCATCACTACTGCCTATGGAAAGCTGAACACATTAAATTTAGCTATGGTGAAGTTGTAATTGTATAGGAGAACTGACATCTAGAGAGGCAATTTTTCAACAGATCAGATTTTAAAATTATGTTTCTGTCAATGTTTATCAATTTGTTTTGATTGATTCTTTTTGTTAAATTTATTCTTTGTTGAAATCTAGAAATCATGATGTATACTTGGGATTACTGTTACTGTAAAATTTTTTGAAGTTTGAAGTGTGAAACAGATACAGGTCTTTATAATTCTGTGTATGCCACAACATTTATTGTATAATTTTTTATGGACAGATAAACATTTGTATTTAACAAATACAAGATACCATTCTAGAATACAATAAAATTGCCTGGCTTCGGTCTATAATGCTGTCTCTGCTGTTCATTCTCATTTGCCATGTTCTTGTAGAGAACGACCAGAAGCCTTGAGGGAAAAGAACAACATACAAATGCTATTAGCGTACACATTGTTGAGCAGCAGGAAGCCAGTAGTAAGTGTCAGAGATTGATCAGGACACTGTTCTAAATATAAACAATTGCCATCAGGTGTAGCCTGGCGTGAGGTCAGCCATGCGCCTAGGCAGTAATTTGAGCCATTTAGAATTGTGGGCAGCCTGGAGAGGGAATAAATTATTGAAAAGTTTAACTTCAAGTGTAAAATGTGTCTTTATGGCAGATTTCTCAACGAGACTGATTATGTGCTCTCATAGTAATTTGGTAGATGAATCAGAAAAATTAAACATTTATTTGAAAACATGTAACAATATGTTAGGGTACCATTAGTTTTGCAAACAAAGAATATAACCTAAAATTGAAGGTAGATGTATTTGGTGATTTTTTTTTCCCTGAAACACTCCATAAAATAAAAAGTGAAGAAATTTTTGTTTGCCACAATTTCCTATTTTTTATTCAATCTTTCGAAATAAAATTAAAGCCAATAAATAGGTTTGCTGATTAAAAACTTACATGAAGCTTTATTCCTAGACAGCTAATTTGAAAGAACACTCTATTTACTGAAAACCAGTTTAGATTTAATTTCTGGATCTAGATTCTCAAAAAAATTCTCAAATTTATTAATTGAAGACACAGTCACACCACACACAGACACACAGACACACACACACACACACAGACACAGACACACACACACACACACACACACACACTGCATACATACCACAGATATACACACACATACCACACATACATACACACGCACTATAAACAAACACCCACAGCACAGACACTTATATACAGAGACACACACCATAAAGACACCCCACACATATCCTCCAGACAGACATATTTTGTGTTTAGTGTGTGTGCTGTGTGTGATATGTGTGAGTGGTGGTGTATATATATGTTTGTGTATGTTAGTGTGTGGTCTGTGTCTGTGTATATGTGTATGTGCGTGTGAGGGGTCTGTGTGTGTTCGTATGTTTATATATGAGTATCTGGTTGTGTGTGGTGTGTATTTGTGGTCTGTGTATGAGTATCTGTCTGTGGTGTGTCTCTGGTGTTGTGTCTCTGTGGTGTATGTATGTGTCTGTGGTGTATGTTTGTTTGTAGTGCTGCGTGTGTGTATCTGTGATGTGTATGTGGTATTTCTGTATAGAGTGTGTGTGCATATGTGCTGTGTATCTGTGTCTGTACTGTGGGGAGGGTGTATATCTGTGTGTGTGTGCATGTCTATGTCTATAGTGTGTACATGGTGTGTTTGCATGGTGTATGTGTGCATGTGTGGTGTGTATCTGTGTGTGTGTGTGTATGTGTGTCAGTAGTGTGTATGCCTGTGGTGTGTATGTGGTATGTTTGTATAGTGTGTGTGTGTCTATGTGTGTGTAAATGTGTGTGAATATATTTGTGGTGTAAGCATATTTGGTGAGTGTGGTTTGCATGTATGTGGTGTGTGTGTATGTGGCTATAGTGTGTGTGTCTGTGTCTTTTGTGGTGTGCATTTGTCTGTAGTGTGTATGTATATGTATGTCTATACTGTTGTGTGTGTTTTTGTCTGTGGTGTATATGTCTGTATTGTTGTGTATGCTTTTGTCTGGTGGTGGTGGTGGTGGTGGTGGTGTGTGTGTGTGTGTGTGTGTGTGTGTGTGTGTGTGTGTGTGTGTGTGTGTGTTAGGGTGCATCTGTGGAAGTCAGAGGATAACACAGAAGTCTGATCTTTCCTTCTACCACTGTGCCCTTGGAATGTCCAGTTCTTCAGGCTTCTTGGCAAGCATCTTTAACAGCGAGCAGTCTATGGCTCCAATAGAACATTATTCTCGTCCAAACAATTCCATGGCAGAACTCAACGTATACATTCTCTCCTTTTTCTTTTAAAATTTTAGAACTGTAGTTCTCAACCTGTGGGTCATGATGCTTTGGGAGTCGCAGAAGAAATATTCTACATATCAGATACTTATATTACAAGTCCTAACAGTAGCAAAATTACAGCTATGGAGTAGCAATGAAATAATTTTGTGGGTTGGAGTCATCACAGCATGATGAACTATGTGAAAAGCTCACATTATTAGCAAGGTCGAGGACCCCTGCTCTACAATCATTGGCTACATCACAAGCTCATCAAACTTCCTTTGAAATTATGGTCACATATAAAATCATGTGGTGGATGCTACCTATAGGTGACATTTCTTCAGACAATGATTATGCCTGTACTGTCTTATTTCCATTGAGGAGGATGCAGAGGCTCTTTCTGTAGCTGCAACAACTACTTGAAGCCCAGAGACTAAAACCACCAATTCCTATTAGCCCTTGATTGCTAGATGAGATACCTATAAACTCACATTTTTTTCTATTTTGCTTTGAAAACTCTTTTAGACATATTCATTCTGCACCCTTATAATATGATTACTATAATTAGTCAGTCATGTATCCTAACTTTAAATGTCTCAGTGTTTTGGTTATGAAATCATCCATCTTGTTAGAAATTAAATTTAATGTACTTATTGGAATTGCTAAATTATATATAAAATTTTCTTATATTTCATGCCAAATGGATGTTCATGGTTTAAAAATGGAAACTCACCCTTCTCAGTGATGACTGTGGGGAAAAGTTGGTCCTGGAAGTAAGCATACGCTCCACTGAGTGACTCAAATTACAAGAGGATACCTTAGATATTCAGACTGCCAGTGCGTCGTTAGACATCTTTGAAACCACGAATACTTTCAAGTGGTTCTTTTAACTACCACATTTTTGACTAAAAATTGTAAACAATTAGGTAATGAGCCAGACTGAGCAAAGAAAGAAATGCAACTATTATCCAAAGTAAATAGAGTTGTCCCCATTCAAAAATACGGTGATATGACACTAATGTTTTTAAAAATCATATTATGATCATAATAGTAAATTTTCATTCTTCCTTTGCTTTTGGGAATACAAACTCTAGGTGGGGAGAGACTAGGTCTATGTCACTGACCTTCATATGCCTCGTGTATAGCACAGTTTTAGGTAACTTATATATGATTGGTGTATGACCAAGTAAAAGTCACACATTAATACAATATTACCTATTAGATTTATTTTATCTATCCATGTTCTGAAGATTGGCATTATGAGAATAGAATGTGAGGACACGTAGAGCATTCTGAGGTTCACAAAGTGATGTCTAACTCACTTCGTAGGACAGTATGTGGAAAGAAGACAATGGTTACTGGAAAGAGCAGAGCAATATGCTTGGTCACGTAGGATCTTACTGTTTGGTTTAAAATGGGGCAATCTGAATAACTAGCTAATCAAAGGAGTCTGCCATTCCATGGGGACTGAAAATGAGCATCAGCTAGATTACACACACACACGTGTTTTCATAGATGCATATTCATAGCAGCTAAAGGTTGGAAACAGACAACATGCTATTAGTCGAAGAAAGAAAAACAGAATGTGGTATTTATAGGAGGCAGTTCATAAATTTCCAATGGTTTATTATTCAGAGGTAGAAAAGAAGGATTAAAGTACAGTAACAGCCATAGCATGAATGAATATTAAAGATATTACACTAAGATGAAGAAGGCAAATGTGGAAGTTTACACTTTATGATTCCATTTATATGGATGGTTCAGAATACATAAATCTGCAGGAAAGTGAGGCATAGTCAAGTTTTTAAGGGCTAAAGGGAGTGAGGAGAAGCCACACACTAGGCAAGGGCTTTACTTAACAGTGATGCAGGTGTTTAGAAGCAAGTGTGGTCATGGCACATTATGCATGTACAAAACCTCCACTTCATTGCTCAGGATATAGTCGCTAACTTCATATTCTATGAAATTCATCTAAAACCTAAAAAGATAATCCAATCCGTATCTTAGAATTCATCATTTGCTTTTGAAAATGTCCTTTAAAAATAAGCCTTGTAGCAAATCTATCCTCTCTCCCCTCCCTCCCTTCCTCTCTCACTTCCCGGCCACACTTTTTTCAATTTTGCTCTGCCTTAAGCTCTGTCACTGTGCTTACGACAGCAGAGAAGCTAATAAACAACATACAGAGACCTCTGAAGCTATGAATCCAAATACAACATTTTTCTTTGTAAGTTGATTAACATGGGTATAGGTTATAGGGACAGACAGGAGGTTAACACCTGAAAAAAAGAAATTTCTACTGCTCTTCTTGAAAGGCAGTGAATTACACGGAAACATAGACACAGGCTGCCCTCTTGAAGCTCTTATTGAGTAGACAATGTGGGCAGCAACCAGAACAGGGCCCCAACAGGGCTGCCTTGGATTAGGTGCTGCACCTTCTGTGGGCATGGGACCTTTCCTAGCCTCACTTAGTGCAGGTCACAGTGTCCTCTACCCCTAGACTCCAGGAAAGTTTCCTTTCTCTGTAATTCACAAAGAGGAGCTGCAAGATGCAGCTCACTTTCAAAGAAAGAGGCAGCTCATGAATTTTCATTACATGCATAGATACAGATACAGGTCACAGGAAGTTGCACTGAGTGTCCAAGACAGTTTCTACACCTTCTACTCCCTGCGGCAAAGTTGGAAAAGGGGGCACTTGTAAGTTTCACATTCTCACTAAAGCTGTCACAATGAATTAAGCATAGTAGGCCAAGGGAAGCAAGGGCTTTCGAGTTGAATCTTAAATATAAACAACTGTCAAGACCATTTATACAATTATAAATCATTTATACAATATCATTTATATATTTATACAAATCATTTATACAATATCAAATAATAACATGAGGAGAAGGATGTGAGTTGCTGAAGACATTGTCTATACAACCAATCTCTAAATCCTTTATAGCATAGGAGAAATGATTTCTGTGTGTGTTCTTGTGACCAAAGATGCAATCATGCATAATTAAAAAGAAATTAGTCACTGAAAGGAAATTCTGAGTGTGTGGACAAGAGGATCTATGGTGCAGATACAATATGAACAACTATAATAACATCAAAGAATTTCTAGATTGCAGTGTTTGAATCTTCATGTAAATATATAATTCTTGTATAGCATAGTGCTTAAAAAAACAAATTCTGCAGCTAGCCAACATGTACTGAGAGCTCAGTAACAGTCTTACCTAGCTAGTATCCGTGAATATTCCTCTGTAGAATTAGAATACCAACTATACCTGATAGGATCAAATGAGCACTTGGCACAAGCGGGTATATTATGCTTAGCTATGGTCATCACTCCTTAAATAAATTCATGTAGATAAATTCCCCTAGTCTTGATATCATATGAGCCAGTCAAATTATGTTTGGGGAGTTTTGAGATACAAAGAAATTTTCTATGTTCCATATGTTCATGTATGATCGTCTAATATGACTTTGCTACAGCCCTCTGTTAAAGTGCACTGGACAGCTCACAAGAAGAATGATCAAGTTGTCCCTTTAGATTAAGAATTCACTTCCCAGAACAACTTACAGAAAAGGAGAACACCTCTGGCTTTTATGAGATGTACTGTTTTGTTTTTCAGTTACAGATGTCATTTCTACAAATTGTCATTTTGGTCTGTGGCACGTGCATGTGGTTTAGAAGCAACATGGCACATGTGCTGGCTGTGACTGGGACATTCATTTGAGACTGTTTCACACAAATTAGGTGAGAACTTACTGTTGTAAAGGAATGTCTGTCACTGACAATTATGGTGATCCCCAGCCTATGGCTGCAGTGTGAATGCAGAATGTCAACATGTATTTCTCAAATTTTATGATTCAAGAAGGAAACATCAGCCTTGAAAGAATAAAATAAATAAATAGAAAAGGACAAGCAAAGCCATTTCCCAGCTGCCATAATCATGCCCCATTAGAAATGGTGATGCTTGGACTTCATTAGTTAATGTAAGCCACATTTGATTAAGGAGGTCAACAAGCCATACTCCTACACCAGAAAGTGGGTCACTAACATAATGAAAGAGGGTCTTTTCATGAATTTACTTGGTACCAAAAACAAATTATGTAGTGTTACAGACTTTCTATTTTGAGGACATCCTCGAGGTTTTCATTGCTTGGGAGAGCCCTGCAAGTGGACACTGTTCAGCTGAATTTCCTCATTAAGAAATATCCAGGGCATGTATGCCCACACCCTGGCTTTCTGTAAACTTTCATCTTTTGATATTTTTACATATGTTTAGTGTTTTGAGATGGAGATTGATGCTGAAAGTTAAGGGAAGAGTTATTTTATAGTTAGCCATAGTGACAATGTCTACATTTTTCCTGTTTTCTGGATATGAACTTTGAACTTTCTACTTTCAGACTAATGTTGTAAGCTACAACCCTGAAAGCAAATGCTTACAATAAAACCACAGAAAACCACAATATCGCTGACATTCCCTTTGCAATTTCTCAAAAATATATGAAGCTATAATAAAAATATATAATATATATATCATGAACCAGAAATCATTGTTTGTTGTATAACTAATACAATGTGTATGAAATAAATCAACAGGAATTATGAACTTGTTACACATTAAACATGATATTTTAATTATTACTAATGAAGTCCTGGGAAATCCTGGCCTAGCTAGTGAAGCAGAAGCGCTAAGTGTAAAAACATGCTTATGGAGATTTAGATATAGCATAAAATTTAAATAGCCTGCTGTTTTGCTTAGGTTTTCTGGTTCTATTGAATGTGATAGTCACCTGTGGAACTAGATAGCTCAAGCAAACTGTGTGCTCTTTCCTAGGCAATGTCCACCAACCATGCATATGTAAAGATGACATCAGTGGCTTCATAAAATAATGCAAACCAAGTGCTATTGTGAAAGACTGTTTGCTCAAGCCTCATCCTGCAGTAAAATCTCAGCTAATACTAGCTAACAGTAATTGAGCATGAACCCTCCACTAAGTGCTTTGCTTGTATTATTTCATCCAATCCTTGCACAATTAGCGATTCCATTCCACTTCTAGCTTGAAACAACTCTAAATCAGAGCGATGCTGTAGCTGATATTTATTAAGTACTTACTGTGCACTAAATATATTACATGCATTATCTTAGAGCAATGCTCTAGTCTTGTAATCACAGATAATTTTAGTTCATGGTGACTTATTTGGAGATTATTCTCTTTCGAACCACTTGGTATTCTCTTCTGCAACTCATATACACCTCATCCATTCTTGCTTGAAACGTAAAACTGAGATGATTCTGGAGGAGTTGTATAGGAAATCAAAGAAAGATTTAGGAGCCAGAAGATCAGGATACATGGAGTAAGATAGTATCACGCAGATGTGACAGAAAAAACATGCCCACAACATTTCAGTGAAAGGTTTCCCGAATAAGACTGCGTATAGACAGCACCATTTGACTTGCTAGCACAGACAGGAAAATTTCCACAAGGCTACACTCAGTACTCACTGACTCCAAGAGAGGGAGAAGGATCCCTGCATAGCTCAACCAGTCCAAAGTGGTCATCCAGGATCACATGTACATAAATGTGCTATATAAACTCAGTCAGCTTTACTTACATTCATGTATGTGTATGTGTGCATATGTATGCATGAATGTACGTGCGTGTGTGTGCATGCAATATATAACAATAGTAACTGAAAGACAGACAGGCCATGGGAGAATAGCAAGTTATGGAGGGAAATGGAGCAAGGAGGGAGACGTAGGAATCATGTAGATTTGGGGGTCATGTATAAAGTTCTCAAAAAAATCTTTAAAGAAATGGGAAAAGAGGAGAAAGAGAGAAGAAAGAAAGCTGCTATGTTTGGCGCTTAGGAGGGGAGAGGACTTAACCCTCACTGTAATCATGAAAGAAGTGTTTATTTTGTACTTTTAAATATAGAAAAAGGAGAGGCTTATAGGGCAATAACTCCATCAATTTCATGTATGTTGGGACCCTGGCTTCATACTGGTGTTCATAAGCCTGGCAGACACAGGGTTATTGGCCAGTACGTGTAGAAGCAGAGTGACTGCTACTGTGTGCTTTGTTGTAAGGTAAGAAACTCAGCTATTGGACATGACAGCAGCAAGAGGAGGACCCTTTTTATTCAAACACCATTTCAGTTTGCTGGAGCATAGCATTCCTAGGAGAAAAGAGGTACGTGTCATATGACAGGTCATTGTGGAAAACCCACCCCTGCTTTCTTGACACAGCTTTGGAAATCTACATGATCATCTAGGACTTAAACAGTAAGGACCACACTGACCATTGTGAACTGGACAACCACTATACCTCCTTGGCTATGTTTATTTTGTTTATGTTATTTTTGCACCCCTTCGATATTTCACAGGCCTCTTCTCCACAGGGAGAAAGAGCATACCTGAGAAATATGAAAGGGAGTTGCCGAGTATAAAACTGTCTCATTGTCCTTGGTTCTTTAGCTGAACTATTTTTTCCCTCAGACAATGAGCTTCCTGAAAGCAGGGATTTATTTTACTTATTAATGAACTTCCAGTGCTGTTAATAGGGCCTGGTTTATTCTTTATAAATGCTGCAGGCTGTCTAATTAATACCATTCAATTGTAACACAAACAATCTATATGGAAAAAATGGAGAATAGTGGTAGATTCAGAGATGAGTATCATAGGGAAAAAGATGCTACTTGTACTGAACTTTGGACCTATGGTTTTCTTCAAGTCCCCTCCACATGCTCTCTGGAAGGGGGTGACCTTTTGAATGTGATCTAGCCTTGACTCTTTTCTATTATCTATCCTGGGTACAACCGGATACACTGCTGTCTTATTCCCCATGGTGTCGAAGGCCATGTTATTTATCATTTAAAATAGGATGTCATTTCTGTTTTTTATTTTACACCCAAATCATAAAAGATTGCTTGACTTTGAGCAGACTTTCTAGTGGTGTCTATATTATCATCTTATATGATTTAAAGCTCCATAGGAAGCTGAAATATTGTTTTTAAAGCCAAGCACAGCTATGGTCTAATTTAGAGCGAATCGATTCCGTTAAAACATCTACCACAAAACACTTACAAGGTGATGGCTTTGAGTTTCTGAGCCTTGAGTGGCTGCCTCTAATAACAGGTTAAAATTAGAAACTTTTAAACAAGTATCCAGTATGTTTATGAAGGCTTGGAAAAAATTTTAAAGGAGAGATTTAAATATTTTTTTAAAACATGGCTGATGCCGAGGAAAAGATTTCATTTTCTCTTTAGAGTTACTGAGGCGCAAGAAAAGACTAGGAAAGTTCACCCGGCCATGTATATTTTACAGCAAACATGTCATTTTAGACATCTCTCAAAATGTATCTGGAATATGGAAAGCAATCCTAGTGGGCAATTGTTTGGTATAGCTCATTGACATATTTATGTTTGTGAAGTCAGTCAGATCAGGGCAAAGATGAGTTTGGGAGTTTTATTTCTATCTGAGAGAAATGAGTCTGGAAATTTTCAGAAAATACAAAAATAAAGAGAACGCGTGCTACATTTTGTCTATTATTTAGTTCTTAACTGCTGTTTTTTTTAATGAGGAAGAGAAAGCATTTAGAGATTATTGGGGGAGTACCAGGTTTTCAAACCATCATGGAAAAATGCCCATTGCCTTACAATATAAAACGATGCCGTGCATCCCAGAAGTGTGGCTTCGAGGCCAAGTTGTTTCTCTCATCCTGTGTACTGCCAATTTTCATAAAGTCAATAGCTAATCAAGAGCTCAGATAGCACCTTAAACAGTGACACTTAACATAGCTGGCTGTTTCTTGGAATGATAATAAGGAATAAGTAACAGACTCAACATGCAAAAACACTTGAAAAGCCTAACAAACCACAAGTTTTTTGTAAGTAGGAGACACTTAGCGATGATGCCACAAGTATTTAATTAGAACAAGCTATAGTCTAGAAGCTTCAATATAATTTGAGCCTATCTCAATTGATTATATCCTTACTATCTTTACTCTGAGGAACGAGAAACATATGTCTGATAGGACAGTTTTAGAAAATGATACAAGAATTAAATGCACCTTACAGCCCAGTGGTGGTGGCTTTTGTTGGACATGGAGGGGTGGATACGGCTTTAAAAAAAAAAAAAAAAAAAAACAAGCTTCCTTAAAAAAAATCAGAATCTCCAAGGCATAGGTTTCTTTTTATAATCATTGCAATTTTTAGCCAAGATATAATTTTAATAACATAGAGTACAAAAGAAGCCTATGAGAGTCATTATGGAAGGGAATTTGCAGAAGATTTTGTTATAAAACAATGATCAAATGAGGATTTGTCTCCCAGGAGTAAAGAGTCGCATCACACTGTATGCTAAGGAAGTTCTTTTTCCAAAGTCTCTGTCTTTACCTTCTAAAAAGTCTTCTGGTATATCATTTCCAGCAATATTTTGGCAGCCTAAAATTACACCATCCTGACCTTGACATTAGTATTCAGCAGCACTGTTGAAATACTCACAGATTCCCATCCTAGTGGGTGATCTTACAAGCTTTTACGTTCATGACTATGGAGTTTCTGTCAAATGTGCTTCCAACTGAATGATGACATTCTCTTGAATTATGAAGTGGCTGCAAACTGTGCTAATTGTGCCCACACTGATGTCACTAATAAGAATTAAATAGCTGTGTGCATTGTGTGCATCTAAGGTCAAAAACATATGCAATTATATATGTATGTGTATATATATATATATATATATATATATATATATATATATATATATATACACACACACACATTCCTTTGTGTATAATACATAACTATAGCCATGAAGAATTGTTTTATTTAATTAAAGTAGTCATTACAGACATTAGGATGAATTAGAGGCAAATCATAAAGAGATGACTGTAATAGCAGATAGCAGAGAAGAACTATAACAAGAGGTTAAATGCTATGACGATTTTTATTATTTCTGAAGTGTAAGTGCTATACTTAGGTCTGCATGAAAATATTAAAGAATATTTCCTCTTTGTCCAGAAAAACAAACAGTATATGCCACAGAAGAAATTTATTGTACGATGCCAAAGAGTTGATAAGGAATGATGCCTGTTGTGTACTAAAATACATTACCAAATGTAAAGGCTCTTTGAACAGTAAAACATCTCAAAGACAGAGAAAGAAGAGGTTTTAGGTTATACAGGACAATGTTACATGCACATAGATGCTTATTAATAAATTACTGTCTGATGTAAATGTAAGATCCAGAATGATTCTAGTATATAGTAACAGAGTACTATGGCATAGTTTAATGTTCAATAACCACACAGTATACTGATATTTTAAACAGACAGATCTTGAATTGAGTAGCTGACAATCACCACAGAATTAACAGCTACTAACTTACAGAAAAATCAAAGAATAATAAATTACTGTGCTTTATTATGGAACACATTTTTGTATAGAGTTGCTACATCAGTTTAATGTGGGTACATGAGCAGTTTTATTAAATACTTTTGTCATGAAATGTTTCCTACCACTCAGTGGAAAAAAGACAGCATCTTCAACAAATGGTGCTGGGTCAACTGGCGGTCTACATGTAGAAGAATGCAAATTGATCCACTCCTATCTCCTTGTACAAAGCTCAAATCCAAGTGGATTAAGGACCTCCACATAAAACCAGTTACACTGAATCTAATAGAAGAGAAAGTGGGGAAAACTCTCGAACACCTGG
>CM052719.1:37215521-37244537 GCA_028551405.1 Uromys caudimaculatus
AAACAACCCAGATGTCCCTCATCAGAGGAATGGATACAGAAAATGTGGTACATTTACACAGTGGAGTACTACTCAGCTATTAAAAACAATGACTTCATGAAATTTGCAGGCAAATGGATGGAACTTGAAAATATCATCCTGAGCGAGGTAACTCAGTCACAAAAGAACGAACATGGTATGTACTCACTGATAACTGGATATTAGCCCAAAAGTTCAGAATACCCAAGTTTCACTTTACAGAAACTGCTGGACTGAGAGTGAGATCCCAGATGGAGGAGTTGGAGAAGGGACTGAAGGAGCTAAGGGAGTCTGCAGCCCCATGGAGGGAGCAAGAGTGTCAACTGGCCTGACACCCCCCCCCCCATCCCCGTCTTCCTGGAGGCTGGACCACCAACAAAAGAATACACATCGAGGGACTCATGGTTAGGACCACATATGTGGCAGAGGAGGGCCTTGTTGGCCATCAGGGGGAGGAGAGGCCCCAGTAAAGGGGAATGTCAAGGTGGGAATATGGGAGTGGGCGGGGGGGGGGGGATGAGTGGGAGGTGGAATTCCCTCATAGAGGTGGGGGAGGGGGAGGGGATAGGTGGTTTCCAAAGAGGAGACCTAGAAAGGGGGAAACATTGGAAATGTAAATAAAGTATCAAAACAAACAAACAAACAAACAAACAAACAGAAGTATACCAAAAGTATTAAAATAAAATAACAATTGTGTCTAATGAGGGTTTCAGACTTTATGGTTTGCTAGAAAACCTTAGAGACTGGATGTTATAAGAATAAAGGAAGCTTTTGCAACCATCCTTATTCATTTCTTTGGTGAGCACACTGGTTTGTTAAAAAGAATGCTGTTGGGACTGGAGAGATGGCTTCATGGTTAAGAGCAGTGGCTGCTCCTCCAGAGGACCCAGGCTCAATCCCCAACACCCACATGGCAACCAACAATTATCTGTAACTCCAGTTCTAGGGGTTCTGACACCAATGCACATAGAACAAAATTAAATAAATTATAAAAAAGAATTGTTTTTAAAAAAGGAACTGACGTCTGTCCATAACAAAGAGTCCTCATATATATGCATACATAGTAGTGAAGCTGCATACGGCTGCCTTTCAGTGACAAGGGATGACACTCCTAACCAAGCTCTTGTCCTTCTAGCAGGAAGAATGTCAGAAATCGTACCACCGCCAGCATTTGCTCTTTCAGAGATGGCAATTATGAGGCTAGTCAATGACTTATTTAAAATATATTTGTTGGCATGGCTTCTCCTAGGTGAAGTTTCTGCGATAAGTGGGACAGAATAGCTTAGATCAACCCGAACACCGTTGAGAGATCTGATGCACTTAGAGCTAAAATTAATTAGGATCCTGTCCATGCCACTTTATCATGGTGACACAGGAACACTTCTTTAAAATACATCTGCAGATTCTGCTTTAGAATAAAATGAAGAGCCTCCTATTTGCTAAGAGTTATACTATTCAAGCAGCAAGTCAGGGAGAGAAAAAGGTTAAGAGCAAAGAAGAGGAAGGATTCAGGGAGTATCTACAGGCAGGCTAGATGGAGCAAGGGAGATGGGGTTAAGGGAGGCTTTTGAACCAGATGAGATGTTTCAGGATACAAGGAGGTCATATCAAAAAGGACAAGTGATGAACAGGTTCAAGGAGGCAGAAAGGTGGGATTAGGGAGGTGAAAAAGAAAAACCTTCCAGGCAGCCTCCTGCTCGAGAGAGATGATGACAGGGAAGCCAGGGGGCAGCCACGATCAGTGTCCAACTGCCAGTCAATAATTTTTAGAAAGAAGCTTTCATAGAATCAACAGGGATCAAATAACTAAAGCCTGGCATTCTATGATGTATTCTTATTTGAAGAATATGTTCAATTTCTTTGTCAATGAAGACAAGTTTCTTATGATGTTTTTGTCAGAAATTTTAAGTCTGAGTGATTATATTGCAAAATCATTAACAGGAACATTTCTGAAAACCTTGGGGGGAGAAAAAAGAACATATAATAATAATAATAATATAATAATTAATAATATAATAATTATTATTTATATAATTAAACATAATAAAATAAATTAATATTTAATAATTTAATAATTAATTAATTATTATTACATTTGCCCTTTTGTTTCCAGTGAAATCATTATTTTTTTAAAAAAATATATTATAGGAAACTTCTGATTGACAGAGGAAAAGAACCACAACTGCTCTTACATAAAAGTCAATTTGATATATAATTCCTGAAAAAAAGAAAGAGGAAACAAAGTGGTAGAGTTCAGAATCTGGACCACTCTGAGGTGAGAACAAACCTTAGCCCTTCAGTCCCACCTTGGGAGGCATTAAGATACTCAGATCACTAACAGTTTAAGTTACTCAGATGTAAAATGAGGATGATAGTCAGCATCACTTATTCACTGAGAGAATGAGAAAAAGTTGATACCAACAAAACCTGAGGCAGTGCACTCTGCTCTCAGCAGCACTTGATTCCAGACATGAATAAACTCACAATTCAAACAACAGGTTCTGCAGTGAAGGTTTTATTCTTACTAACAAAGTAATGAACGAATGTTGTGTGGGTAGAGATAGGAGTACGAATATAACAGAAATGTGCTGTATGATTTAATATAAACTCTTGTTCTCACTGTTATCCTGAGGAATGCGAGGCTCAGAGGAGTACTTACATACGTGTTTTCACGTCATGATTCAATGCGTCGTCTTTTCCTTTTGATGAGAACAAAACCCCCAAATCAGTGACACAAGTCATTCATTATCAGTTTTCAGCGTAATATTAAAGGCCACAGTTGCTAAGCAAGTTCTTGGTATGAGAATAGTCAATTTAAATAGCACAATATGGATAGGATAGATAAAAGAGAGCACATTGCCGCCGGCCATCTTAATTCACACTTTCCTTTGAATTAAATCCTTGAGTCAGAAAGTAGAAGATGGAATGGTTGGAAAATTTTGTTATAATACCAACCAGTTAAAGGGCCTGCATGGAGAATTCCTAACTGAAACTTCAGAAGTCTTTATGGACACAACTCAAACTCGTGAATAGAATTCTGATGAATATCTTACTTTTCCTTCAGCATGGTGGGTCTTGATAAAATCCTAAAGTCTGCATGTTTCTTCTGGGCTTTTGAACATTACTACATTACTCCTTCCATTTCAAAGATAGGGCTGTGTTTATTAAAGGTCTGAATTTTCTGTAGTTGAAATGGATGTAGACTGCTAAACCATGCCACTATTCTGGGCTCTGGGTAAATAGCCACTCTATGACTATTGCTTAATTTTTAACTGCTTGGTTGTCATTGCCCTAAGTCTGTACGACCTAATGAAATGAGGAAATATGAAACCTTTGCATGTGTTATAGTGCTCTTGTAAATCTCCCATGGAGAAGTTTTAAGCAATATTTGGTATGGTCCAGAGGAGATCCCAAGGGAAGTATGGAAAGGAAAACAGAACTATGAAATAAGAGACAAAGGAACTCATGCAAATAAAATGCTATAGTCGCACAGAAGCAACCAGGACCGCATAGCCATGAGGCTGACGGATTCCATTAAGAACAACACCAACAACCAGTGACTAAAGTCGCTGGTCATTTCCAACATGAGGGGAATTGAGCTTGGACTATTACCACATATTAGAAAATCATATAGAATGCCTTATGATGTATGTACAAAGGATACTAAAGTGTTTTAAGTGAACAAATGACAGAGTACCTATGGCCCTGGCTTCATGTCCACATGCCCCTTTTTACTGGGATCCAGTACTCACTGGATCACTGTTACGCTTGCTAGACCTTTCACCCCAAAGATCTAAGTGTGACTATCAACCACAGCCACAGTGGCTCAATCTTACTCTGTCATGACTTGTATTTCTAGGACAGACATGTCAGTGTTATGTACTGATGAAGGACATCATGATTAAGGGGATCTTGTTAATTCAGCAGCAAATTAAAATAACATGAATACAATGGTAAATTATTATCCAAATTCTTTGGGAAATCATTTGGAAGCACCATAATGCTACATTAGTTCATGATGACTAATATTATTATAATTAATATTCAATGGTAAAAGAATAAATGACTTCTTGTTCTGAGTTCACATATTCATGAAAGCATGAATTTTTGAAAGCATGTGCTAGCTTTTGACTTCGGAGCAATGGGAGGGAACAAAACCACTGACGAAACAAAACCAATCCTGTTTCTTTATAACTCAGCATTTTCCTTTTGAATTGCTTGGCTGGTTTCCTGTGTGTTTGGACCAGGACGTTTTCCATTATGCTGTGATGTTCCAAAAGAACGGAGGTGAGTGTAATAATTTCCTAAAGTGAGTTCTGAGGTTTTGAAGCCCAAAATGTGCACGAGGCAATGACATGTTTGCTTTGAGAGCTTTTGAAGCTGTAAGTACTGACCTCTGTGTGACCACTAATGCCTGATAATTGAATGTAGACACTGAGGATTGGAAAATAAGGTATTTTTGAGGCAAAGATTGTATTCAAACCTGCTCATGTAATAGAGGAGCACAGTTTATCTGAGATTGTATGCCCTGCCTCAAAGAACCTCAATAATCATAAGCAGTGGGAGATTCCCACTTTCCATAGTGAGGGCAGTACAAATCTTGCTGTAGGTCACAGGGAACAGAAATAAGAAACGAGGTCGATGAAGGGGTTCATATGGCAGTTGCCCCTGGAAAATGGGTATCAACTTCCATCTTGAAGTTTAATGATAAGCTGTGACTTTTGTCTTGCGTTCTGCCTGTAGTGTTTTATTGTATTTGCTTTAGTCCTGTTTGAATGAACTCTTCCAACTATGAAGATGTCATGTTCGTTAATAACCTTGACACTTTGTACATGGTGTTTTCTGCGACATATTTCTTCCGAGGATTATCTAAGGCTGAACGTGAACCTTTTCCTATGCATAAGACAACGTGATATTGTGGTTCTATCATTTTAGATTTTAATTTTTGAGACATTGTCTCACAATGTAGCCCACAACTAACCTCAACTCATGACAATCCCCTAGCCTCAGTCATGTGAATTCTGGGATTATAGATGGAAGTCACTTTGCCTGAGTAGTTTAAAATTACAAATGCCTCTGGTGACAAGCATTAGAATATGACAGGATTGTTAAGATATTTTCCAAATATTTATGAGCTAAGGAATGAGTGCTGATGGAGGTACAAAGAAAGTGGATATTTGAAATGGGTTATAGTCTTGGTACCTATTTTATGAGTACTATTGCAATAACGACCTAGAATGTAGAATATTTAAATAGTTATTTGATAATGCAGTGGCAGATGACTTAAAATTTGAAAAATCTCTACTCAGATAAAATGGCTATCAAGTAACCTTGCATGCCCCACCTCTGCTTCTTTCTCTTCTCTTCTCTTCTCTTCTCTTCTCTTCTCTTCTCTTCTCTTCTCTTCTCTTCTCTTCTCTTCTCTTCTCTTCTCTTCTCTTCTCTTCTCTTCTCTTCCCTTCTTCTATCTCCCACCCCCCTCTCTCATACACACAGACACACCCAGAGAACAGAGGGAGAAAGAGAGGGAGAGAGAGAGAGAGAGAGAGAGAGAGAGAGAGAGAGAGAGAGAGAGAGAAATTAAAAAGTCAAAACTTAAAACTTAGTAGAAATGCACGAATGGGTTGAGAGTGAAGTGTGACCCCTGTTCAGCGATTGTGAATGGAAAGGAGTGGTAGGTTTTTTCCTCTGTTATAGTGAAATTGGCCTTTGCTCTTTTTGATCTCTGAAGTAGAAACTGACAGTGTACAATGATTTGTTTGTTTAAAGACTATGATTTACCACTTTCCAAGGAGTCATTTTTTTCTACTGTGACATTTTTAGGTCAAGAGATGTGCGCCCTCAGTTCAAATGTAGGTCGCTGTCCTTTAGTGAACCTCTGAAACAGATCTTACACATTCAGCGATTTTAAACCTCAAGATATTAACAGCAGTTCCAGCCACAAGTCTCATATTCCATCCACATCCTTTTGCTGAGTGTACCTTCTATTTCACCCCTTCGTGACATCTCAGATGGGTCGGCTTTCATTTAAACCAAATGGATGAGCTCGTAGGTGGGGGCAGGTTTTATGCAAATTCCTTTTTTCCATTTACCTATCCTGTTTTCTCCTTTCAAAAAAAATCAACAGATAATTTCATTGACTTGACTTCTGATAAAAAATAATGATAATGATAATTAATAATAATAATGATGATGATGATGTTTAGAATCCTGCGATAAATTGTTTTGGAACTACATTGGGTAAGAAACTTTTTAAAGTAAAAGTTTTTAACTTTTCTTCAGTGTGTTTTTGGATGAAGTAATCATTATGACCCCCACATCATTCCTCCTGATGTGTTTGATGGTCTTAGCTCCCCTGTCTTTGCTAGGTTTTGCAGGATTTTTGTCCTCCTCTGCAGCATCCTCAGGTAATTGAGCCATAGTTTTGAGCTGTTAGCTTGACACCATAGGTGGCTTTGCTTTTAAAAAGAACAACAGCATGTTTCCTTTAAGTACAGTTACAAATTCATATTCTGCCTTTGTAGAACACCGGGAGAAACACGTCTGAACATCACTGTGCACAGATTGATGAGATAATTATGGTAATGACTTGCCTTGGTTGTAGTTAGTATAGTGTAATCTTTCATAAGAATTTGGCTAAAGTGAAGTAAATGCCACAGTTACTTGGCATGAAAGAGAATATCTTTATATTAATCATTAAAGACAGACAATGAAAAAAGAGATTTATTTCTTTTCTATATTAAAAACGTTTCTGCATGTTGCAAATTATTCCACAAACTGAATATGCGTTTTAAAATAATTTTACAAGGTGACAGGTAAATTGGGATACTCCTGAGTAATGATATCAATGAGTAGATATTGTTTAAAATATTTGTTCAGAGAGGTATTAAAATATTCCAACAAAAATAGTAAAGTTTACATGTGACTGAAATCCAGGATTAGGACAAAGGTCCAGGCAGTGGTCAAAAAGCACTGAAGAATGTACATCTGAGTAGAGATTACATATTATTTCCAGAATGTTTGGGTATTCCATTATAAAACCAGGTTCTTTCTACCTTATACAATAATGTCAAAATACTATCTTTCTCTTTCTGTCTCCCTCTTCCTCTCCCTCTCCCTCTCCCTCCCCCTTCCCCTCCTCCTCGCCCTCTCCCTCCCCCTCCCCCTGCTCCCTCCCTCTCCATCTCTGGCTCCCTCTCCCTCCCTCCTCTCTCTATCTCTTCTCCTCCTACACAATTGTTGTCTCCCCTTCTCTTTCTTCCTTACACACCATCATCTTTCTTCCTTCTCTCCCTGTATCCTTCTCCTTCTTCCCCTCTCCTTTTTTCTTTCCCTTCCTTTGCTTGCCCTCCACCCCATTCCCTGTTCTTTGCTCAGACTCCCACTGTCTTGAGCCAATTCTTGTGATTAGGTGGGACCTCAAAGAATAATTATGCATCACATGTATTGTACAGATGAGAAATGGAATCCAGCCAATATTAGCATTTTACTCAAAATTCCATAGGTAAGAATAGTAACATCCCAAATACATATCTTCAGTGATTAGGTACATTAGTACTTTAAAAATGCTACACCATTACCTTGTATTAATTTCTCACAGGTTTTTCTGGTGTTTAGTCCTGCAAGAAGCCACCTAAATTTTATAATATGCTATTAGATTTAGATATTCAATTATTTTATTCAGGCCTGTCTTTTCTTAAATTTTTTTGATACTGTGATTGCAACCAACTGATCATAGGGAAACCTTTGTCATAAGAGACTGTCTACAGCAGGGCAGGTAATGAAATTCTATTTTAATTATCCATTTAATTTTTCCTTTAATAAATATGTAATACCCAATGAGTGGCAGGCACTGTAATATGTATATATAATATGCTGCAAATATCGAAGAGTTAGTAAAGAAGAAAAACAATGCTTTTGTGGATTTCCTCCTCAAATCAGAGTTAGAAATACAGCATGGTTAATATTAGATAGATGGATAGA
Source organism: Uromys caudimaculatus (assembly GCA_028551405.1). Classification (NCBI taxonomy): domain Eukaryota; kingdom Metazoa; phylum Chordata; class Mammalia; order Rodentia; family Muridae; genus Uromys; species Uromys caudimaculatus. The sequence continues at coordinate 37,223,523 of CM052719.1, forward strand.
TGAGAGAGTCATAAAGAAAGAAGGATGGATGGATGGGCGGACGGATGGACAGACGGATGGATGGATGGATGGATGGAAGGAAGGTTTCATAACTGTGATAACTTGACCTCAGTTTAGAGAAGAGTAAAGGTGGTCCGCTTGTCAGGGAATATAGAGATTGGAGCTTCTCTTTATATGATGAATAGAGAATGCTACAATGACAGAGGACCTTCAGTCCTCTGAAGATACAGTCCTCAGTGATACAGACAGAAGAAATGAAAACAAGGCCGAGATAAAAAGGAGGAATTTTCTAGGAAATAAGAAACAGAAGCCTGAAAGCTAAGATGTGCTTAGCCTACTCTAAGATCATTATAGAGTATCAGTTTAATAGGAGCTACAGGAATAGGAGAAAGACATGTTTGAGAGAGGAGGCTATGATATCTGCTCAGCCCTGATTGCATCAAAGGACATGCTGAAATTTGGTGATGCTTTGTATCTATTTCCTTTCTTTCTTTCTTTCTTTCTTTCTTTCTTTCTTTCTTTCTTTCTTTCTTTCTTTCTTTCTTTCTTTCTTTCTCTTTCTTCCTTCCTTCCTTCCTTCCTTCCTTCCTTCCTTCCTTCCTTCCTTCCTTCTTTCTTTCTTTCTTTCTTTCTTTCTTTCTTTCTTTCTTTCTTTCTATTTTTCTTTCTTCCATCCATTCATTCTTTGGTTATGAGGAGCCACAAAAGTCCAGAACAAAATTACAGAACATATTTTAAATGTATCATTCTGACTACTGAGAATTCTAAAAGAAAATGCAAATGATCCCATTTAAAGAATACTATAATCCATGCAGAAGTTGATGTAAACTTAATGAAAGAGAAAGAAAGAAGAATGTGGGTACTAGATTTTTTTCTGAAACTTAAAACAAAGGGATTTTCTGATACTCAGGGTTTGAGATGTGAGTGAGAAGAGTCAGAGGTGCATTTCTACCTTCTAACTGTGGACGTCCACCAACTATGACAGTAGGTGTGCAAGATAAATTTAGAGTTTGAAGTACAGGGAAAAATTTGGGATTTATGAGCCTAATGTGACGTTAAGTCATGTTATTGGAGAAACTCATTGTGAGGGCCATAGAAGGTCAGAGAGACAGAACCGATGATTGTGTTCTGGTCACTAATCAGAATGAAGGGGAAGTAACAGTTAATGCAAATTAACTTTAGGAAGGAATCATAGGCTGGAGGTAAACCCTCAACAAATGCTGTGCAGGGTACCAAGCAAAGACAGTATTGAGAGGAGGAATTGTCCACTTTCACAAATTTGCTTGTAAAGTAAGATGAGAACTCTGGGTAATACCAGATTTGCAGAGATGAGTTATTAGTAGCTTTGCCCAGAAAGATATTATGAGGTACCAGGCATAGTGGAACTTTAATCCTAGTGCTCATGAATTTAAAGTCAGCCTGGTCTACATAGAGAGTTGCAGACCAGCCAGAGACATAAGGGGAAATGAGTGTTCTCTAATTCTGTGTCATTGTGTATATCAATCACACTACAGAGCAAGCCCTAGTCACAGGAGTGGTTGACTTGCAGAACAAACTCCATGTTTTATTCTGTTTTGGTTGGCAGGGGACAGGGCAGTATTTTGTTGTGCATTTCCTTTCTTACTGGTATTTTATTTGTTTTAAGTTTTCATTTTTTTTTTTTTTTTTTTTGGTTTTCATTTGTTTTTGCTTCCTGTGATGGGGGAAAAGAGAAATAGTGGGGAGAACACAAAATCAGGTGGGGAGATGGGAAGACAGGCACAACCTGAGAACATTTAGAGAGGGTAGAAGACCCTGATCAAAATATATTCTATTTAAAAAATAAATGAAAATTTAAAAAGACTCTATGAGGTGTTAGGAGCAAAATTGGATGTTTTATTTATTCAACATAAAAGAATAAGTTTGATGTTTGAAAAAGAAATGGGAAAAATATTCCTAATGTATTGGAATTGAAATTAAGGGAGAACAGAGTAGAGATAATTTGGAAGGGGTATCCAACACTAAAGGAATTTTTTAAAAATTGCAAAGAAACCTGCTATAGTAGAAATTTCTTTAAACATTTACATAAACATATACATAAAGAGTTCAAATGAAGTTAACTTAAAGTAATAACAATGCATTTGAAAATACCATAGGCTAACAAAAACAAATTACCTTGTTTGGATTTGTTGGCAAGAGAGATCCTATGGCTTCCTGAACATCACAGGCTATTTCTCTTAGTTATATCTCAGAAATTGAAGGGAGACTCTGTTGCTGAAGACACTACATACCTGAGTCATAGAACATGCAGAAATAATGATGGTACTGACTAGAAGATCCATCCTTATGGGCTACTTTTCATAGTGCCGAAAGGTACCATGCACTCTATTGGAGGAGAAAACTAATTGACAGTCATAACTACCTGTACCACTTCAAGTTATACTAACAGCCAGCCTGGCAAACCTGCCACTGGATGTAAGAGTGGCATGAAGTTGCAGGAGTAACAAATACTTTCTGATTGGATTTAATGCCCACTCCAAAGTAAAAATGCTAGGAAACCCATACTGAGCCTCAAACCAGTGGCTTGACAGGAGAACCTACAAAAATTAACGTGCTGAATGAGCACATAATGGAACTATTAATGACTTACCATTATACCCCAAAATTTAGCTTCATCTAAAGAAGCTTCTTTTTCAGTAGATGTCCATGAACACAGAGATCCATAACTGATCGAGTCATAGAAAATGAGAGACTGCAGAGTGCTCAACCTTAACTGGGACATCTATATTATATTCTCTCTAAGGCACTGTAATTATTGTAGATGAGTGGGTGGAAAGACTGTGGGAGCCAACGCTGGTGGTTAACTACAGCAAAACAATTCTTTGTGGACACAGTAGAGCTGCACGTAGGAATGCACAGAAGTGCCAGCATGCAGAAAACTTGCACACGTTCAAACCAGAGAAAACTACAGTCAGGGGAGCAGAGTTAGATACAAAACTCCACTTCCGGCTAAGAAGTCACTTAAACAATTGATAGCTGTTGTGATAGTGAAAGTCATTTTTCTAAGTATGCGGTCCTTGGTAGGGTGCTCATGTTCCAGTAGAAGGCCACCCATTCAGAAGTATATGTATAGCAGATACTGTATTTGATAGGAAAAATTTGTCTTACATAGAGAAGAACACACCAACTAATTACACAATACCAAATGGTCAGAACTGAGATAAAACTACAAATTATATTTATGCGTTTAAGAACATATATGTGTATAAATATACATTATAAATATGTAAAAAATAATAAAATAGAGGATATCAATTTTAAAGGAGATAACAAGGAGAAGAATGTGAGAGGTCTAAGGAGGGTGGAAAAGGAAGGTAAAATGATGAAATTGTGTTCTCATCTCAGAAAAAATTACGAATGAAAAGAAGAGAAAAGGCTTAGTGGGAAGGGAAGAGGGGTAGATCTGGAGAAGTCTCAGGAAGAGTGTGAACATAGTCAAATTACATCTTACAAAACTCTCAAAGAACGAATAAAAATGAAGAACAAAAAGATTTGATATTAAAATTTGAAGAGAACTTCAAGAGCCATCTGTGCTAGGCGGGGCAGTGCTTCAAGGAGATTGAACTGATTGGAAAATTACTGGTGAGAAGTCCAAGACAGATTTTAATGATGGATCATAAATTGCTGTGAATGGAGGCAACGGGTGACACAGTTAGAGAGGGGAAGGGCCAGCTCTGGATTTTGGATATATTTCCTGACGAGATAGTTGTAGAGAAAAGGTGTTGCTCCTTCCTAGAATCAGAGACTGTGTAACAAATTTGCTAACCCCCAAGATGCAAAGAAGACCAGCAAAACAAAAGCAAAACACTTCAGCCTAACCATGTGATAAATTTTTGTGAAATAGATGTCTCATTTAGTGCTGAGCATTCTGCAGTCTCATTCTCTGCTCCTTGAATTGTTGTTCTCTGTGTTCATCTTTATAGGAGATGAGAGCTCAGACAGAACTGCTAGCAAATCTCCTGTCTTTCTATCTTTTTCTCTTATCTCAACCTTGCACCTTTCTGCTCAGTGCCATCAAAAACAAAGTAACGAACTAGATCGTGAGATACACGTAACTGCAACAATTAATGATTTTATCAATGACATGTATACTTTTAGTCTATAAATATGAGGTATCATGAACAAACCAATGTATGTATATTCAAAGGACAGATAAAAAGGGACTAAGGACAATGTCCAGGACTGGCACAGACTCTTATTTAAGGATCAAACAAATCTAGTATTGAAGGACCTAATTTGGCTCTTGACTCTGTTGGAGAAGTTCTACACAGTATAGGCTTTCTGGAGCTGGAAAAGGATTTGTGCCTGGCAGCTAGAAAGAACCCCTGAGCCTCCAGTAGCAGGAAACCATGTTCTCTTCCAAGGCTTGAGGTCTCGCCAGTGTTCTCAGAAAGACACTTGGTTCCACCTTGGTTCTTTTGCACTTCCATGAAAGCCTACACACATAGATGTGGGCTGACATGCTTTGAAGTAAATGTTTCCCTTCAGCTTTGAAGATCTAGTAGCCTCCTTGCTTGTTAATTTTTCAATCTGTTTGAATCCATGTAAAATTCTTCTGCTAATTCTAATGGGGTTTATGTGTCTACAGGTTTGATGCCTGGAACATATATGATGCCCAACAAATATATGTGCTGTCCTGTACAGGTTGGTCTTATGAGGTGGACACTTAGTACAGAAGCATATTTCTCCTTACACACTTTCGTAGCAGGATCAAAATAAATGAGCTAAAAATTAAAAGTAAGTAAACATAGGTGACTTTCTACTTCTACGTATAACGTTTTCTATAAATTATATGTATGGGACAATTATTGAGCATTTTTAAACCTACAAATACATAAACACAGGCACACCACAATGTTCAGTTGCTTTCTAACTAGATCTCTCATTTAGGTATGACTTCATGTTTGAATGCTCTATATTTTATTTAATCTTATTCTCCATTTTCATTCATATTTTTATCTTTATTGGAAACATTGAAAAGCAGAACCTGAAGGTTTTCCCCTTAAAGCACACCTAGGTATTGCTTTCTGTAGATTACATTATGTTCATTAAAACAATTCTATTTTTTTGTTGTTTCTAGCTCCTTAAAAATTAGGTTTTTTTGGAGTATTTCATACATGAGACTCTATTTACATAATTTTACCCCCCTCTCTCCCACCTGTAATTCTTCCCTTGTCTCCTGTCAAATTAATTCTCTCCTTTAATTATTGTTACATACATTTTATATGTATATGTGAATGCGTACACATGTGCATGTGTATATGTATATGATGATATGAATATGTATATGTGTATGTATATGTGTATGTATATGTGTACGTATATGTGTACGTATATGTGTATGTATATGTGTACGTATATGTGTATGTATATGTGTATGTATATGTGTACGTATATGTGTACGTATATGTGTACGTATATGTGTATATATAAATACAGCCTGCTGTATCCATTATTTTAACACTGCACATATATCTCTAAATAAGAACAGAATTTAACTGAACATTTCAAACCAGGCACTCCTGTATAAATGAACATGTGCTGCAGAGAGAGAGAGAGAGAGAGAGAGAGAGAGAGAGAGAGAGAGAGAACAAGCTATGGCTGACAGCTCTACCATGTGATATTTTATTTTATATTTGTTCATCAGTTTATGAACAAAATTCCAAATATACCTGAAAATTAGGCCTAAGGCATCAAGGTCTAATGAGCACAACTAATCTAAAGACAATGCATCAAAGTTTGGGCTTTGCTTAGGAAATAAATTTGACATTTATGAAGGCATTTGTGAGATTGAGGCAGAGTGCTAATATGTGTTACATACTAAATCAGGCAGCAAGCAGTATACACACCACATACATGCATCACACATCACACACACATCATACACACATCACACACACACATCACACTCACAAATAATCCATTTCCTGCACGGATCTCATATTGTCTTATTATGCATTTAATATTTCAAATTGTAAGAATGAGGTTCAACTGCATGAGTTAGTTGCTCTGGGTCATAAAGACAACCCCTGGTGAATCTGAGAGCCCAGTTCTCTGTTGGGGCACCAAAAACTACAAGGTATTTTGGGTGATCTATAACATAACCTGAAGGCAACACAAATTGGCTACAGGGGTTCTCATCTTCAGGCACTTTGATCCTTGGGATTTTGTCATGCTGTAGCAATTTCCTGGCAGGGAAGAACAATTAGGTTCCCGTGAAATACCCTGGCATCTGTCCATCCCTCATGAATGGAGCATGACATACCCCCCTCCACAGACATCACAGAAGACACACTGGGTTAAGGCTAATATGTTCTTTTAATAGTTACTTCTGGAAGCCAACCAAGAGCAGCCATCATTTGAATTTGGCATGATTTCATTGATGCTTGTTGCTCATAATTTCATTATTCTCCAGATGTTAACATATTTTTCTGTGATACTAATTTTTCTTTTGCCAATTAACTCTGTCAGATTGGTGAGGCAGTTATCTTTTGGATTATTTATTTGTACATTGATTTGTCTAAAATGTAAGCTCCCTGGGGAGACTGAATCTTCAATGGACCAAATATGGTGATTCTGGGAAAGTATGTAGTTATCAACACTGGTATGTCTAGTGAATATGTAGAAGTGTATACATATACATATATGTGTGTATATGTATGTATATGTGTGTATATATAGATATGTGTGTGTGTGTTTTATAGAGTGTAAGATATTAAACCAGGATACCTAAATATATTTTCAATAATTAGAGAATAGCAGAAATTAATTCTTATGTTTCCACTAGGAAGTAAGAACTGAATGTCACAAGCCATTTATTCATATCAGTATCTAATAAAACAAATTTTAATAATATTAAAATTAAAAATAATTTTAAAAATATTAATATCACAAAGAAAATCTTGCTAAAAAACATCCTGTTTTTTTTTTCAATTAAAAATAGTACTCTGAATAATCCTCTTTTAGTATATATTTCTCCTCTTGGGTCTGTGTGCCTCATTAACTGTCAATTTGTTATCTTAATTTTAATCACTCCATATAAAATAGAATTAAAATTTTAAAGTCTTCTTTCATTTCTTTTTGGCTAAATTCCTATATCTTTGGTGATTTAAAATTATAACTCCTGTTGGCCTCTCTTCCTTCTGAAATGCTGAATGCTATGTAGACATCTTTTTGGGGGGGGGTACCAGCAGGCATTTTGGGCTGTCTGGTACATATTTGAAACCTGTCCTTTTGCTGTCTGTCTGAGCATCTGAAACCCACAGAATAGTGGCATGAAATGTGTAAGATGTAGTGTCCATAGCTGCTGTTGCCTGGGGGTTGGATAATGACGTGTGAAGCGTCTCTGTACTATGCAAATAGAAATTCATGCTCCAAGCTTAAAGGGGGACTCCTCCCTGCCAAAGCAGGTTCACCATTCCTCACTTACACCATTTGCAATAAGAAGTGGCAGCTACTGGCATAGAGGATGCAGAGCCTGTAACCTACACAGAGTTAAAAAGAAAAGGCTACAGTGCATAGTAATGGCTAATGTGGTTAACAAAAGGAAACAACAACCCACAGTGGAATAAACTGGAAAGAAAAGATTTAAATGTCAAAAACCAAGAAGTGGTCAGCTCAACCCTATAATTGAGCTGGGGCAAAGATCCAGAGCTGATCCTTTTAAAATGTCCCTTTCTTGAGAAAGTTCGAGTGGCTATAAAGTCAATCAGGTAGCATCTGTTTTGAAACTTGCTTGTGGTATCAAGTCTGCTATATTAAATTTCTGAATGGTGGGAAGTGCCTATTTATTTCATAATATGGGCATCCTTTGCCCAGAATGATCAATAACACAGAAAGATCTTAATTTATTCTTTTAGCGTCTTCTACTTTGGGCTAGAACATTGTAAATGTGTACATGTGTGAATGAATCTGCTGGGGGTTCTTTAAAATGCAGCCTCTGAGGCAGAAGTTTGGGGTGTCCCTCAGAAGATTCCCTATCTTCTCTACCAAGTTTCCTACAGATATAGTTGGTAGATTATCTCAAGAAGCAAGGCTTTAGGTTATAAAATCCTGTATACGGGTGCAAATATACTCCTAATATACTCCTAGTTTCTCTCTCTCTCTCTCTCTCTCTCTCTCTCTCTCTCTCTCACTCTCCATTCTTATTGACATCTGAGTCTCTTTTATACCCTGAGGCTCCCTTCTACCTTAACATCACCTATAGGGATTTTCTGGTCAGATTGACTAGCTGTTTGAATTTGACACTTTTTAAGTTGTAAACTCTGGTCTTCCAGAGAAAAAGGAAGTCATGTGGGTAGGGATTCCTGCTTCTGTCTTGAAGACGGGTGTTCTGTTTCTCATGCTCTGAGGAGGAGGCTAACATATGGATATATTGTGGGGCTGCCTGTGCCATCTCTTAAATTGCCAGACCACGGTGTAAGGTGCAGCAGATGGCCAGAGCAGCGGGACATGCCAAACGATGCACTGCAGAGTCCTTCCGCAGGAGCCTGTTCTCATACCAGTAGCAGAGCTTGAGAATATGCTGAGGGCCTTTCACTAAGACAAATGATCTGGTGGCTCTTCAGATGGTGCTATCAAAATTGTCATATAGGGTGGGTGATTTACCTCTTCTGTGAGCTGGCAAGTCAACATTGTGTGAGGGAAAGAAAAAAAACTTACTGGAAGTTTTCAACTGTTAACTTTTTTTTTTTTAACCCCATGAGTTTGGGCAGAAAGTACTTCTCTGAATATTCTGTCCTTCTGCACAACAGACAGCATTTCCTTATTTCTCTCCCTCTTAATATCCCTCTCTTGTGCTCTAGAACCCTCTGACCAGGATTCTATGACAAAGCTCTTATATCATGATTAACCTTTAACCTTATTTTCCCTTTAAAGTCTGTGCCTTCCCATAATGCTCTGCTCTTCCATTCAAAATACATATTCCGTAAACACATACCCCATTCTAACTCTTCCCAAAGCTCTTCCTTTATCCTTTCCAGATTCATTCATTTGGCATGTGAGTACCTCTTTATAACTGAAATTTGATTACTATTGTTTAACTTTTGAACATGTATTCATTCTCTCATCGTTTTAGCACAAATCTTTGTAAAATTAACAGATATTGGGAACATTTTTGAAATCCATGTTAGCGAATAAATGAGGTCTTACTGGCATACGGCAATTAAAGGTGTAGCAAGTAGAGGCAGCATTCTCCTCCTGAAGACACAGGGGTTCCATTTAGAAAGTCAGTGGTCATGAGAACAACAGCAAAGATGAGAGTGAGTAGGGCAAGATTTGTGTCCATAATTCCTTTCCTCAAATTAAATAAACAAGGATAAAATATTTTCTTCTCCCTGGCTATTTGCATCATGCTGGTCTGCACAGTGTAGTGTACAGGATTTTCTCTGTTTACCAGTGAGGGTTGCTGGTGTTTCTCACTCTTAAGGCTTAACCCCACCCCCTTATTCAGGAGACCTCCTTTCCCAGGAATTCCCTAAGCTAGCTCTTGATTTGTGTAGCTTAGATTGGATTCAGAAATTTATTGTTACTTGCCATAATAATGCTTCAGAAAGTCATTATTTTGTTTTGAATTAAATTTGAAATCCTTTCTTGGAATGAGCCCAGCTCAGTTCAAGCCAATTGGCTTAATGTCTCCATCACCCAGTCATCCTACACAAGCCTATTCCAAACTGTGCCATATTCTTGGAATGCTAGGGCCTACCAACTGCCAAGTTATCTCTCTTCTATCATCCAAATAGCTCATGCAATCCAACCTCTTCCACATAATCTTCCAAAACTATTTGGAAAAGGTCTAATAGCTTCTCTCTGTACCATCCAGTATAAGCATTGGCCACTTAAGGCTCTCTCATTCCTAAGTGCCCCGCTAGCATTCCTAATCTTGAGGTGGACGTGATGCCACATACTTTGATTTACATTCTTTGGCCACCTTTCCTTGTCGCTTTTGTATGCATTTTCTGCACATTTGGATAACTTTTACTGTCCATGACTGATTCCACGGAAACAGAGCTGTAACCAAAACTCTCTCTTCAGTGTTGAGTACAAGGTTATGCTAAAATAGATAATACACAAGGAGATTTCACAGATTTGATTTTTTAATATACAAAGAATATAGAACATATTTAATGTTTCAAAAATCCACAAGGACCCATTGGAGAAATTCTTTAGCCTTGAGCAAGGATGTCAGCTTCCACGGGGGTCTCATTTCTCCGAAGGCTCAGCCTCAGCTGCTATTGGTAGTAATTGCAGATAGAACATAGAAAAGATTAGTAGACACTCCTGGGGTTGAATGACAAGACCATGCTAGGCCTTTCCCTGGGAGAAAGTTGTAACAAGAAGAACAATTAACTTAGGGCAATCAGGTACAGATACCTTCCCTCCTTTAGAGAAGGCTGAAAGTAGCCATGATAGAATGAACTAGAATCTGATCTTAGCCTTGACATGTGCCTCTCACAGAGTGAAATCTCAATGTGCATTTGTCCAGTGAGAAAGGGAATCCTTCTCTTTAGGTCCAGGACAAGAATGTTAGCTGGAGCAGAGGTGGTGCTTCCTAGATCATCTGTTTGAGAAAATAACAGGCTAGCAAAGTCTTCTGGGGACAGTTTGAAAGGTCACAAAACAGTCCAGGAAACAAGATGTGTCTGTTTTTGATCCAGTAATGATCAAAAAAGACAAATGCCATCCGCTGGACATCATTGTAGGTCAGGTATAAGATGAAAACATAGGGTCCTCTGTTAAAAATGGATTAAGAACTGTAAAAGAATAACAGCAGAACGCTGAACCGTGAACAAGACCCTTCCGAGCAGGGGTTCCCAAGTGACTAGCCAGTCACTTCCTGCCTTTGGAGATGACCTTAGCCTGCAGACATCAGTAGTATGGCTTTTTGACAGGCCATCAAGTGCACAGGACTAATTCTAATGTGCACAAAATACCATTCTTTACAATATACCTTTGATTAACCAATATGCAGTTTGGTTGCAAACTATTTTCCAAATACCTCTATAACAGAAAGTGATATCTTTTGGAAAGAAGTCAATATATTCAATTTGGTGCCTTCCTTGACATCTATATTACTCATTTGAGGTTTTTAATTAGTAAACACATTTTGACTTGTATGTAAACTGCTTGAACTCTCTGCCCGCCCACTTTTTTCATTTGTAAAATGAGGAATATAAACTACCTCATTTCTGTGCTTAATTAGTATTTACTGAGGTTATACATTTGAATATTCTGAAGTATACTAGTCTCTTCCTTTCATTTCTTCCCTCTTATCTCTTTGTTCAGCCTACAATTCCTCAAATCGATTTACTGGCCATGCACATGAGTCTTACATCTAGGCTGGGGCACATCACACCCTGATGCTATACACAGATTGATAATCCATGTTGACACTGAGTCCCGCAGTGCAGACCTATAATCCTAGCTATCCAGGAGGCTGAAAAGTGGAAAGTGTCACAAGTTAACACCTACCTTGATTACAATGTGAGTTCAAGGCCAGACTCAAAAATATAATATGTCTCGTGCCTCACAAAGAATAGGAAAAGAAGGTGGGGGTTGGTGGTGGGGAGGAGGATGAGGTGAAGGAGAAGGATGAGGAAAAGGAGGAGGAGGAAGAAGAGGAGGAGGATGAGGAGGAAGATGAGGATGAGGAGGACAAGGAGGATGAGAAGAAGGAAGAAGAGAAAGAGGAAGAGGAGGAGGAGGAGAAGAAGGAAGAAGAGAAAGAGAAGGAGGAGGAGGAGGAGGAGAAGAAGAAGGAAAAAGAGAAAGAGAAGGAGGAGGAGGAGGAGGAGGAGGAGGAGGAGGAGGGGGTGTGTGTGGCATTAAGCATATAGGTCAGTGGTAAAGTGCTCACCAAGGTTATATGAGATCTGAGTTCAATACTTAGAGCCAAACAAAGCAAACAAACAAACCATAACGCACACAGGATGCAACCTTCTCTTTTGACACTTCTTATCAGTGATAGAATTTATCAAAAAATGGGCAAGGAGATGGGGAAAATAGAATGAGAGCCTGAGACATTTCAGGCTGAGGAATACATGGCCATTAAATCAGTATGAGAAATTATGGGCTGAACAAAGAGATAAGAGGAAGGAAATGAAAGGAAGATGCTAGCATACTTCAGAATATTCAAATGTATAAGCTCAGTAAATACTAACTAAGCAGAGAAGTGAGGCAGTTTACATTCCTCATTATCTGCACAACAAGCTTCTGTACTGTAACTTCGATCTACTAACAGCCTATTCCACTGCAGGGAGAAGCAGATGAAAGCATGGTGAAGATTGGGTGAGGGATAAAGAGATAGAAACCGATTCAGGACATGCAAGCTGGATGCAGAGATGCTCAGATCTATTTGATCAACATGGGGAAAAAACACTTTTGTCAAACTGTCTGCTTTGTTTAGAGGTTCTCCCATGCTCACACATCATTTGCTCCTAAGCATCGATGCTGTCTCTATGTTTTAACCACTGTTAGATGATCGATGTCCAGTGCATTTTTTCCCATAACAGATTTATTTAAATGTGCTCAATGTTTAGGTGGTCATCTAACGGAAACTACTGTAGTCTCTTTCCTTCACTCATGACCAAAGTTGCACATCACACAAAGGATAACAAAACTATGTGGCGGATTAGGGGAATTTGATGCCACAGCAAACAAAGCACGAGTAGCATTATACTTTACAAATAATGGCTTTTCTGCCTCATGGGCAAGGAGAAATAAGTTTTCCAACACATAATAAATTTATTAGCCTTTCCGACCTCATCATTCCTACCTTAACTTCCATGCGGCATCAAAGACAAGAACATCTGTTTGACAGTAATATTTTCAATTCTGTGTTTTTACCATTAGGAGCTGGCTGTCTCAAAGTTACTGCATGAGCTCCACCTGGTGGGAGTATGGTAGATTGCCTAATGTTGCATCCTGTACAGGAAAAGCCTCATAGTGGGAAGTTTTCACTACCAAAAAGGCTTGTTCACAGAGAAATGTGTTTTAAAGATGACTATGAACTTTAAAAGATGCTTTATCATGTAAAACAAGATTCTCTTAATCTGGTAGTGTAAAACCAACATGTTTTATGCTTTTCTCCTTTTTGTGATTAGAATGGTCTTATTTTCTTTGTTCCTATTTATTCCAGCCAGATTTGTTAGCCCTTAACTCCTTCAAGATGTAACTCATCATGTGGTTTCACCTGCCAGCTTTACAGATCCAGTGAAGAAGTGTTTATTCTAAAGAAAGCATCAATACAGGGGCTAGTAGTTTACAGGGAACTATCATACAATATTGCGGAATCCCGAGTAGTCAAACACATGCCCCAGCTCCTCAAATTCTGAAGGGGCAAAAATAAAGTTAACTGCTGGGAGAGGTCACACATTGGCTTCTGTGGACCTGTCCCAGTCAGTTCCAGATAATGTTTTGTGAGTCAATTCAAAGAAAAAGTTAGAGACTAATGGAAACCATTCAAATCTAAGGAGAAGGGCATTGATACGTTGTGAAGGAGCCAGCGGACAACATCCACTCCTGTCCCCATCCTGCTCCTTCTCCAACCATTCTGGGTACCTGTTTGACCAATATACATTGATAGATAGAAGGCATGAAGATCAAACAATGAAATGCTATGTTAAGAGGATAACAGCTTGGTACAATCAAATATTTCCATGATTGATAATTTACACTGTCTATCAGTTGGACATCTCCCCATCCAGAGCTCTCTTCATTACTACATCCAGGCACATATAAGGTAAAAGTGTGTGTTCACAGCTGTAGCAATGACAGCTCTGCCTCAGATTCTCCTAGTAGCTGCCCACTATTACATGCCACTTTTCATAGAGCAGAAATCAAAGATTCAGTCTGAAAATTTAATGCTAATTACTGTCTCTACTGAGTCTCACCTCTCAGTTCCTGAAGGGCACTTTGAGTCAGTGCTCTGTAGCTCACCAAAGAGAGCAGGTCAATTGAAAGGTACACTGGCTAATGAAGCTGTGAGAAGTATCTGAAGTTTGAAGTTCAAACTCAGGAAAGAAAAACATTATTTTCAGGTCTATTCTGTTTACAGAGTGGTATTGGATTCCAACAGAGAAGGGAACAGGCCAAGTTGGCAGGTAAGTGCAGAGATATGCAGAGACTTATGTCCTAGGGGTTTCAAGAATGGAAGAAAAGTAAGGTTTTACTACACCCACACATGAAGTTGGGGAACAATTTTCCCTTCTAAAGTTGAATAAGTAGGAAGACTAGACGCTCTTTTTCACCTCTTTATTATCAACTGACCTACTGTAAGACTGAGAGTAAATGTAAACAGTGGTTACTGTGGTACAGAATTAGATGTATTCAGAAGGAACTTGAGGATTCTAAACATAGGCATTCATGAGAAGCAATTTAGGTCTCTGGTGGGTTAGAAACTACGTAAAAAAAAAAAGGAGAATTGTATTCAAAAAGGAACATGTGAAGTCCATATAGATATATGCCAGAGTGTTCATGTTCTCGGGCAACTCAGTACCTCATGAGCCTTGTTTATTAGGTAGGCATCTTAGTTAAGATTTGTATTGCTCTGACGGAACACCATGATCAAAAAGCAAGTTGAAAATGATAGGGTTTATTTGACAATTTCACAGCACTATTCATTATTGAAGAGCATCGGGACAAGAACTCAAATAGGGCAGGAACCTGGAGGCAGGAACTGATGTAGTGGCTATGAAAGGGTGCTGCTTAATGGCTTGCTCATCATGACTTGCTTAGCCCAGGACCACGAGCTTAGGGATGGAATCCCGCACAATGGGCTGGACCCTTTCCAATCAATAACTAGTTAAGAAAATGCTCTACAGCTGGATCTGATGGAAGCATTTTTTTTTCAATTAAGATTCCCCGCCTTTAGATGGGTTTAGTGTGTGAATGTTAAGTTGACATAAGACTAACGAGCACAATAGCTTCTCAAAGGTTTCTCCTTGAACTTGGTGGTGGTGATAGAGATAATAGTAACTATGTCAAGAATCCTGCTGCCTGATTAGGAATCCACAGCTGCCACATACTTAGCTATGTGCGCTCTGCTTTTCTTCTGGATTACATAAGCCTAGGATTTCTACTAACGCCTGAGGGTGGAGAAAGGGCATTCTAAATTGACTGTTATTAGACTTCTTGTCAACCTTGGTGATGATGACTTCACACTGGATTTAATCTATCTTAGAAAAATAAAGCAAGTGACATTTCTTGCACTCTGAGTACCAGAGAGCAAGCTATACTTGTTACAAGTATAAATTTTCCATTGCTATCATATAATAGCTATTTTTATGAGTGAGGGGTTATGTCCCAGTGTCAGGGAGATCATTTTATCTAGCACCTTTTATTTTTAGAACTTTTTTTAAAGGATAGTGTTTCTTACTATACTATTTTCTGGTCTACCTAAAAGAGAAAAAAATAGATTTTTTTTTTTTTTTTTACAATTGTTTTTGTAGAAACATAAGCTCTTCGGGGCATAGGGCTTGTGCACTGAATTGCAGCCCAGCATGAAATTTTACAGCTGAATTATGAACTCCTGCCAATAAAAGTTTACAACAGAACAGCCTGGACTTTCTAGTTATGAGAGTAGAGGTGGCAAAAAAATATACATGATCCATCAGACACTGTTTCCTGGAAACCCAAAAGTCAGCATGGCACAATTTGAGAATAAAAGAATTACAATGTGAGAAGGAAATTAATTAGAAATACTTGGGAGTTATATCATTTATTATCCAGGTCTCACGCACAGTATTTACTTTATACAAATGTACACTCAGTGATTTGACATCTCTTTCGATTTCATAATTAAATTAGAAGATTTGAAAATTCACAGGTTTTAAATGGAACTAGTATTGACTTTAAATTATCCCTGGCAAGAGAGAAGGTAATAGGGTGAATAAATTAGGTTCATTCAACGCACTATGATTTTGGTATCATTAATTTCCCTCCCAAAGATAATTCTTTTTCCGTTGAATACATTTATACCACAATTACACAGACATTCAATATTTGAAAGACTTAAATAGTTACAGATTACTTTAGACACAAAGCGATGTGATAGAATGTGTTATAACCTCTTTTGGAGTAGGACAGTTGTTGACACATTCCCTCAACAACTGGTTAGAGGACCATCAAGTAAAATACATTTGACAGCAAGAGTTTGGTTTATTTCTCTATGTGTATGGTATGTGTATATAGGTGTCTTTGTGTGTACGTATGTGCTGATGTGTGTGTGTATTCCTATGTATATGAGCAAATGTGATTGTATGCATTCAAAAGCATGAGGTTGAAGTAGTGAGCCCTCCTTGATTATGCTTTACCTTACCCCCTGAGGTAGTCTCTTTCTTAGTGGACTTACAGCTTATGGATAATGTTAGCCTGGCCAGCTAATTTCTCTAGAGATTTCTTATATCTCTTATCTGCTATTTATTTGGGTTCTTGGGGTCTGAACTCCTACCCTCTTGCTTGTGTGCTAATCAGTCTAACTGCGAAGCAATCTGTCTACCCCAAGTATATTTTATAATAAAGAGCTATATTTTTGTAGTTATTGAAAATCCTTTGAAATGTCCTAACAAAGGGCCTTGTGAATATAGCACAGGGTTTTCTTGGGAATCTGTAAACAGAGTTGTGCTTTATTCTGCCCATTCTCAGCTATTCCCTACGGGCTTTATTAAGCCTGGTGGTGATGGCATGGGTTTATGGGTACCACTAACACTGTGATACTTATGACAGCCATAATATAGGTACACATTGCTTAACATCCAGAGCACATAGAAAAGTTATGATTTGTAAGAAAGAAGAGGAGGGGATACAAGAAGGCTGTGAACTTCACTACTGACTCTGTAACTAATCACAGAGGGGTTTAGGGAGTTACCCAACAGTTATTTCCCACTGACCAGTGACCAGGACAGAACAGATTAGACTCTTAGGATCTCAACTGAGAGATGTTTAAGTCATCAAAGTGATGTTGGGAGGATTTGGATGAAATGCTATAGCACAGCACTTAGTAGACATTATGTGCAGAGGAATATATCAACAGATTATATATATATATATACACTTTATGGAATGCCAAGTATTTCTGTAAACTGTAGCAACCAGGGTAATTCATTTCACAGAAAACTATTGCAAACAATAACTACCACCAATACATGATGTATTTTCTCTAAAGTTGGTGCAGCCATAATAAGATACAGATATGTCTTCTTAGTCTCTCAGAGTGTGCCCATGCTCACATTCATGTCTTTAGTAGTGATTCAGTGAACTATTGTCTACCAGGTTTTAAACACTATGCTCAGTGCCAGACATCTGATGATTAAAGCACATCTCTGCTCTCCAGGAGCACATAGTCCTTGGTGGAGGGAGACTAAGAGACCAAACAGTTTCCTTAGAGGGAAACACAATACCAAGCAGAGGTGCAGAGAAAGGTAGCTCATGCAAAGGGAGAGGGACATGCAAAAAGGAGGAGGACTGAAGAGCTCTTGGAGAAGGAGGCATCTGTGAGGTGTCCAAGTCTTCAGCAGGAAGAAATACACAGGCACAGGAATAGCAGGAGGTGTTTGGAGACCTATGAAACATATGCATTGCAACCCCTAGAACACACAAAGAGATAGTCTAAAATGCGCACACTAGGGAAACAGGAGGTTAAAGTATTTCATTAAAGCCATGGACAATGGGTAAAATGCTTAGTTTTGCATCTATGAAGAGGATTCTACTGATGTAAGTAAATTGATTAAAGGGAGGGGGCGAAGAAACAGGAAGCTTCTCCACAGGAAGCATGCGTTATCAATAATATTTCAAAATTTAATGCTCGGCACCTGCTTGCAGAGGCACATGAGTGCACACCTCTTATATCTTTACCTCAGGGGACCAAATGCCCCCAAGATGCTGAAGTCTCAAGTACATCAAAGAATTTGTTCAAAGGTCATGCAATTCCCAATGTTAATTCCTTCCTGGTAACCAAACAGGACTAAGATAAGAAAGAAAAGCAGCTTCTGGGAGACAGAGCTGCCACTGATGGGGAAGGTGGCCTCAGAACTCCCAACAACCTTGCTTTGCCTTCTGTACATTTTGTGATGCCTCTGGTCTCCCCTCCACCCTAGGCTGGACTTGACTGTTAGACTGAAAACTCTTTCAGCTTCTTTGATTCCTACCCAGTTTTTCTCCCCTCACGGGAATTTTCCCTGGTATAGTCAGTCTGTTCACTTGTTATCCCATATTGACATCTTCTTCCCAGAAGACTTGGCCTAATATACTATATTTATATACTAATATACTATAGTTACTGAGCAAAAGCTACCTAAATTAATACAGATTGGGAAAATGTAAGCCTCAGGTTAAGCCATGCTAATCCCATTCTTGTTCTAGCACTAAGCAAAATAAGAGAGCTTACAGTGAATGATGGAAAGAGTAAATGCCTGTAGACTTGGTCAGCCTACAGTGCTTTCCTTTAGAGTTCAAGGTGATGTATTACTCATGCTGATTTTAGTGAAGGTGATGAAAGAGCCCGTGAAGGGATGCATTTTTTTGATTACCAAGGAGATTGCTCATAAATGTCCTCCTGTCCAGTGTAATTATAACCAGCAGTATAGTTGTTTAGCTTTTGACAATCAGTTAAAGTATGGGGGGCACATAAAAATGACTCACAGGTTAATAATCTACTGCAGCACTAAGTACACTTCAGCATCTACTTATAATGAATGAATGGTTTCCCTGAATGGAATTTATTGAGCAATCATTTTTGTATATCGAGTATATATTTTTTTCTTAAATAAAGCAAGACCGTAACAGATAATTTGTAATTTGTAATTGTGATTTATTAATGGTGAGTTAGAACTTCAATCTGGATATATATATAGGAGAAGGTGCCATCCAAAGGCAGTCCAGAATAAAAGCTTCTGAAGTAACATATTTGAAAGCATCTCAGGGATGGAAGTCACAGAGGAGAGAAGATTCAAAATACTAAAAGGAAAAGGTAGTTGGAGGTACAGGCAATCCTACTGTGAGGGCTAAGCAATGTGAAAAACTGGAAAACTGTAAGGAGAAACCAAAAACACATTCTAGTAATTTGAATAAGCTAAATCCCAAGGAAAACAGATCCATGTCATAAATAATTATAAGAGAAAACAAAACTGAACTCATTGGTCTACACATGACCAGTGGCCAAATATGAATAGTGGCTTCTCAATTAGAATCTCAGAGTCAGAATGTCCCATCTGACTGCACTTTCAAGTACCATGTCCGTTGATGTCAGGCTTAAGCTTTCTAACCAATGTCAGCTTGTCCATCACATCAAATTAACAGAAACTCTCCATTTCCTCTTCATATGACCATGCTTCTGCTAATACCCATTTGTGTCTTCTCACATGAACTTCCACATATGAGTAGAATATTTCAAAGATCTTTTCTCATTATTTAATCCCTCCAGGTTTCCTTGAGTTTAGGTCAAGCCACTGTATTGTTTATTCACTTGACTTTCTAAGAACAAAATTAGAGCCATTTTGTGTTTTCTTCCTACTTAGTCTTCTTCTTCCCTCGTCAAATTCCCAGACTCCTTCTCTATGCCAAGTGCAGTCAAGTTCAATGGATGACTTAAAGTCTGACTTTGGGTTCCACACATCACTATGCATTTGTCCTTTAGCAAAATATTGTTTACTCTGAACAATTATGATGATGTGAACTAATTGACACAAATATCTGAGGAAGATGACACTAGCCAGAATATTTCAAAAATGTTACATATGGCTTACTTACTGAATAATTTGCCATTCAGTGAACAAAACCAACAAGAACAACAATGAAAATAACTGGTTTTGTTCTTAGATTTCTGTTCCTATTCATTATTCAGACTCTATATTTAATATAAATTTCTGTTTTTAAAGATGTCTATATATAGTTCCTACATTTTCATATTGTCTGACTGTCTCTATCTTTTAATCATATTTTCACTTAAAAATACATCCTGTTTCATTCAATACAGTCTCTCTGTTTGCTATTTTTGTGATAAACTTATCTGCTAATCTTTACAAACATTTCTCAGTAATATAAATACCTGATGAATGAAATATGTTCCAGTCATGGTCAATATGGTCTGGAGAGTGATTTATGACAGCCATAATTCCAGTTTCAAATGACAAAGTTTATTAAGTTACTGGGCAAGTCTGTTTTAGGAAGTCAGCTATATTTCCCAATAGAGAGGTTCAGTCAGAACAGAGTGTCCCCTTGGGTAAGGCTTCCAAGCAAAATTACAAACAACAGTAGAAAGGTAACATCATCAGATTGAGGACTAAAAATCATCCAACAGAAACTGGATGAGGAATCCTCCTTAATGCAGCCAGTTGTAGCTGTAGTTCCCGATGCAGAGCAATGTCACCCCAGGTAAGGTGCCAAGTAAAAAAATCAAATGGCAGAAGACAGAAAAACCTCATCATTTCAGACACTCACAACATCCAGCAGAAGTGTCCTGGGGAAGCTAGTCACCTGGAATCCCTTTAGAGAGTCTCCTCATCTCCCTGCATTGGCTTCCTTGGCTTAACTTCCCACGGTCTAACTCCCAGTTTCCATGTCCCACTTGACTTTCCTAAAATGAGCAATAGAAACAACTGCTGGGGATGGTTTTGCCTTCTGGATGTTCTTAAGGGCACAATGATTTTATTCCTGCTTTCCTTTAGTGTACATTCTCCCTACCACAGAGTTAAGAGGGCCAGTTCATCCCCAGACAAGGGGACTGGGAGGGGACTTAACACAAGAATGCTGGTAGTTGAAATAGACATGTGGGTGCCACCTGGCTTCTCAATGACCTCACACAGCACAGGACAATGTTCCAATACAATTGACATTAAGAGTCACCCGTCCACACTTCATCTAAAATTCCTCTTGGATCTTCCGCAGGTGTCCTTCTGTGACTTAATAACCTCCTAATTGATGTTCATGCCACAAGCCTTTAGCCACCATATCTATTTACTTTAAGTCAATCAATATTTATCG
>CM052719.1:37244637-37317996 GCA_028551405.1 Uromys caudimaculatus
TTTTTTTTTTTTTTTTTTTTTTTTTTTTTTTTTTTTTTTTTTTTTTTTTTTTTTTTTTATCAAGTGGCTATGGGAACCTACAAGTGAGAATGGAGCTCTTTTATATTCTTTTAGTCATCTTCCTAAACTGTTGCTTTTCTTAAGGGCCCATTTGCCTCCACAAGTCCTAATTTTGCAGATATTCCCTTATTCTGAGCTCATCTAATCCACCTGATCTCAGTCCCTTTCATGTGTCTGTGCCTTTTCTCAAATTAGATCCTATACCACACTTGCTGTTCCTTCACATCAGAACTTCCCTATTTGATTTGTTGTTTAAGTTTCATCTCTGCTATGACACTATGAAATAGGATGTGTTGTGCTAACCTTTCTGTTCTGTACGTGGCAGCCATATTAAAGAGGACTTCTCTTACTTGGGATGTTTAGATGATGACCTAAATAAGGATATAAAATGATTGATTTAGTGACCTCTTCTGTCACTTCACGCTAATACAATAGGACTGAGAATGATAGATAAAGGGTTCCCTGGAGAGAGTTAGTGCAGTGAGTATAGTATTCCTTAGTATATAAGTAAGTGGAAAGCAGTAAGGTTGTTCCCCATCTACAAGTCAAGTAAGATTAAAATTTAGAAAATATATAAGTGGGAGCCCTCATCAAACAAGGCACTTGCACCCTCCCTGCAGTAGGACCATTGTTTAGCTAAGTTATTATTTTATTTCCCCCACCTGGAAGGATCCAGAGCAGAGCTCAAGGAGAAAACAATAGACATGCTTGGCTTTTCAGAAGCCTCAAGGACTCAGAACTTGGTTTTCCTGGAAATACTCAGAAGAGTCAACTAGATCCTCCACAAGGCCACCCTGGAAAGTAGGAAAAGCAGGAGATGTAGACCCCATGTAAAAAAAAATTGTCAGTACAAAGTAGATTTCACAGGATGAAGCTGTTTTGTTTTGTTTGGTTTGGTTTGGTTTGGTTTTTTTGGGTCTAAGAAGGACCTGTTCTGAAAGACCACTAGTCATGACCTAGAACTACAGCTGAAAGAATCTCCTTGGGCTGCACCACACAACACAATGACTAGAAGGAGTCACGGCCAGCCAGGAAGAGAGAACATTGTCCACAGAAGGAAACAGTAGTGAGAAGTTAACTAATGTCTTCTTTCCCTCCAGCCTAGATAGAGCACTGGGAAGAAGATGATGAAGATCACAGAACAAACAGAAAAAAGAAAAAAAAAACCTCACCTGTAGAATCCTGTCTGATATACCCTGATATCCTTCCTATCCTCCCCTGGACCAGAGCTGAGAAAGAGAAGACAATTTAAACCAACAAAAGTTTAAACTTTGCTTTATATTAGACATAATACTTCTTGCTTAAACCCTCCACATACATCACCAGAAAGATTTGTTTTTTCAAGGATCAAGTAAAATGAATCAATAGAATAGTTCTTAAGTGCCAGAAATAAGCATAATTAAGTCATCTCCCACTCTATCCTGCCAAGTCCAGTTTTTCAGTAGGACATGCACAGATGTTCCTAGCTTACAATGTCATCTTATTTCCCCATCAGTATCAAGGGTACAAAGGAGAAGACACACATGCTCTGTGATTTCTTTTGAGCATGTTCTACCCCAGGGAGCAGGGAAGCCCTTCTAGCCTTTCCTTCAGTGTTATTGAAGGTTCTTTCCCATAGTGCTTTGAGTTAACCTCAGCTTTTCATTAGAGTTCTTTACTGTGAGAAGCATGTGGCTATCTTTCAGGAATGTTAGTCCCTGGTGGCACTTCAATATCTCCAAAGGAGCTTGGCAATCTCCAATTATCCTTCAGAGGATGTCTCCTCCCTGAATGCCAACACTCCCTTGCTATAGTAGAGGGCATAAAAATCCATAGCTTCATGGTGGTTACTGCATACTTTCTCAAAATAGCAATTTCATACTGAAGGCTTTGAGGAAATAAGAAAGCAAAACCAAATAAAGTTTAATAAAATATAACAAAACCACTACTAACACACAAAAATACTTGAGTTTCTAATTCTCTGAAGATTCTTGTTCTTTGACAAAATTCCAAAGGAATTTCATTATACAACAAATCTACATTATTGGGAGAAAAATGCCCCATCTCTTCTGACTTCTCTATAAATGTGTCCCTTCCCTGGGAAGCAGGTATATATAGTCTCAAGTACATTCCTTTCTTTCAAGTGCCATGCTTCCTGGTGAATTGTTCCTCCCAAGTGCCTGTTAGAAAGCTTTTGGCTTTGGCTGCCTCAGCCTCCACTTGTAAGTTGTATAGTTCCCTGTGGAGTTTTACACATTATACATATTTTCTAATTTCCATTTTTAGTTTTCTAAATGATTCCCCAGGTGTTTATCCATACCCCTACCTGTTTCCTTTTACTTTTTATTACAGTTTGCCTTCGATTTTTTCCCCCAAAAGAAAGTCTCAAATAAATCATTTCTTCTCACAGTCCTTTAATTTTGAACAAAGTTGCTTAAGTGAACTTAAGCAATTCTTTTTCAATTCATCAGCTTGATTTAGAAACACAGATTCCAGAGTTTCGCTATGCATTCATTTCAGCATTAGGTCAAAAACATCTGTAGGGTTCAGTTTCTTTGTTCTTTATTTGAGAAGAAAAGAAGTCATCATGGTATTTTATTCTTGCTTTAATATTTTTTGGGATTCATTTACTATATAGTTCATATTGGACTCAACCTTATCATCCTTATGGCTGAGCCAGGAGAGCTTAGAATAAAGGTGTACATCATCAGAACTGACCTAAGGCATTTTACTGGTTTAAGGTGGACAGTATATACTAAGAAAGTAAATAGGAGCATTTAGTCTGCTGTCCCCATCCCTCACTCTCCAAGACTCCCTTCCTCCATCATGCATTGTACAACACTTTTGAAATATGAATTAGACACTACCTTTCAAACGCAGACCATTAGAAAATAACAAGATCAATCAAAATAAGAAAAATGACACACAGATAAGGGCAGTGGTAATTTGGTACCCTTTTATTTTATATTTTTTGTTATTTTGGGAGATGAATTTAAATATATATTATACAATATAAACCAACAACTTGCAAATTATATTTGTGAAGGACGGGCCTTCCTCAACATAATAACACCATTTGACTGGGGCATCTAATAAGAATAAGACCTGATTTTGTTTGTTAGTTTAAGATTAATTTATTCGCTCCCGAATGCAAGCATATTGGGATGTGAGATACCAAAGAAAACAGGGAAGATATGTGAAGCTACACATAAAAGGCCTATGTGGGGCCACCCACAGCAGTAGATAGTTATGTGTTCTCTATTCCCTTGTAGTGGCTATTTCTGATTATCAATTTGACTATATCTGGAGTGAATTACAATCCAGAATTAGAAGACTCAACTGTGATCTAGATCTTGAGTCTGGAAGACACAAGTTTCAGGTGGTGGAATGCACACCTCTAATCTGGGCCACACGTGCTGCTGGAGATCTACATAAGGACATTGGAAGGAGGAAGATTCAATCTTCTTCACCTGCAAGCCTTGTGGGACTAAGCGACTGCTAGATCCTCGGGTTTTCATTCACAGCTACTGCTGACCATTGTTGGAGAGTTTGACTACAGACTGTAAGTCATTAACAAATTCCCTTACTATATAGAGACTACCTATAAGTTCTGTGACTCTAGAGAACGCTGACTAATACATCCTTGGAAGACCTTTATTGAAACACTAGCTAAAAATAATGGAGAGATAAAAGGAAAAAAAAAAAAACAAAAAACAAACCAGTAATCTCCAGCTGTAAGTGTAAATGTATAGGAATTGGTTGAGAATATCAGGTTTAATGTCAATGAGAAAAAAATGAAGTGTAAATTATGGAAGGGTTTGAAAACTCACAGAGTTGGCACATGATATGAACAGCTACCACTACTTCCACAAAATGGCCTAGACTCTAGACACCAAGCAGAAGGGTCTACTAAGCTGTGAACATAACATGAATTAACCTTTCTGTTGCTGTGATAAAACCAAAAGCAATTCATAGGAAGAGTTTATTTTGGCTTACGGTTCCAGGAGGCAGAGTCCATCATGCTGGGGCAAAGGTATTTAAGCAAACAGTAGTGATGTGGTAGGCTGAAAGCTGAAAGCCATATCTTCAAAGGCAAAGATGAAGCATAGAGGGCAGTGTGGATGTAGGGTGTAACTATAACTCTTGAAGCTTCCCCAAGTAATATAATACCTCCTCCTTAAGGCTCATACACCTTCAACATCCCGAACAATGTCACCCACTAAGGAGCATGTGTGCAACTACTGAAACCTATGGAAGACATTCATATAAATCATTACAGAATAGATAAACATGACAAAGCTAGATGTGTCACATCAATGAAGAAGCAATCCTTCCTTTGCTCTGGGAGACAAGAAATATTAAATAATCAAAAGCCATTCAGGATGAAGTAATAGTGGCTATGTGTTACAGCTAATTCATTACATCAACAACTGTGATAAACTTGGTGGAAAGAGCAAGTAAGTCAAGGTGAGAGTGGTAAGGATTGGAGGAGACAGTTGAGGGACTTGCATAGAGTAACCAAGATGGCCTCTCCGCTCAGAAAACATTTAGGAAATTAGCTCCTCAGGGGACTAGATGGAAACTCTTCTAGGCAAGTGAACATAGTCAGTGTTTAAGCGAGAGAGAGAGAGAGAGAGAGAGAGAGAGAGAGAGAGACCTAAGGTTTAACAAGTGTTCTATATTATTTATTCCATTCTTCCTTCCTACCTCCCTGTGTTGCATTTTCAACCATTTTTAAACCCTCTGTATTTTTCCACCAGTATTAAAACCAGTAGTTGGAGTGTTGCAAAATTCATCCCTTAGTCCCTCTTTCTATTGTAATTGTGCACATTACTTTCATCCCTTCCTTGCTCTGTTTATCAAAAGTTTATCTACCCCCAATGCCCCTTCCTCTCTAACCATCAGTCAATAGCTCCATCTTCTTCCCCTTCTCCTACCATTCAATTATATTTTTACTTCTGAAAATCACAGGCCAGTATGGTGTTCTAAAATCTGGTGGAAACTCCTGTTTTAAGTTATGTTAGCCTGTCAAAAGTAAGTCCTAACATCCTGATCACTTTTAGCTTTTGAATACAACAGTCATTCATTTGCCTTCATCCTCTGTGTTCAATAGTGTGCTAGGTTCCCATATATATCCTCAAGTCCTCAATTTAAAATCTAGCAAATGACACTTGGATCTTCTTTTTGTAGTTTACACTTTCCTCTAGGTTATTGTGATGGTTTGTATATGCTTAGGCCAGGGGCTGGCACTATTAGTAGGTGTGGCCTTGTTGGAGTAGGTGTGTCCCTGTGGGCATGGGCCTAAGATCCTCATCCTATCTTCTTGGAAGCTAGTCTTCCACTAGCAGTCTTCAGATGATGTAGAACTCTCAGGTCTGCCTGCATCATGCCTGCCTAGATGCTACCATGCTCCCACCTTGATGATAATATGAACTTCTGAATCTGTAAGCCAGCCCCAATGAAACGTTGTCCATTGTAAGACTTGACTTGGTCATGGTGTCTGTTCACAGTGGTAAAACACTAACTAAGACAGTTATTTTAACTCCAGTGGTATTGAATGTTCTCCCCATGCTGCCAAACACATATAGAATTCCTCCTTGGTTCTTTCTCTGAGATACAGAGAAATTCATCAATGCCTTTCCTGACAACTTCTTCATCTTTCTTCACATTTCATAGAAATCCCAAGACAATTTAACTAGTCTGAATCTCCACTGTGAATGACCCTACCTCTGAAACTATATTTAATTTATTCTGTTCCAGGATTTATTCTGTTCTGTGTTTAAATAAAGGCTACCTCCTTGTGAATAGTTGCCAAAACTGAAATCGAGGAGTCATCTTGTAGATGACACATCTGTCTTTCATCACCTGGATTCCACACTTTGAAAATCCTCCTTGACATTTTCTTCAGAACATCTGTTTCCCATCTGTCTACCCCACCCCACCTGCACAGCTTCAGCATTGGTCCAAGTCACTGTCATCTCTTTCCTGAAATATTACAACCTCCTTTTATTTGTCTTTCTATTTCTACACTTGGCCCCTTTCCATCCATTCTCCATATAGTACTTCACTCAAGTTATATATTTTAAAATGCAAAATTGTATATATTCCTTCTATTCATAAACTCTTCAATTGCTTTTGAATTCAAAACCATTAACAAGGTCTGGAGAATCTTGAATGAAGTTAGGCCCATGGATCTTCCTAGCCTTTTCTTAAATTTTTCTTTGTCAATAACAAAATCGAATTTTCTTACTCTTGTACATGGGTGCTCTGCCTCTCTTTCCATATCTCTTGTCCTCCCTCCCTCCTTCTCTTATTCCCACTCTCCAGTTTTTCCTTCCTTCCTTTATTCTTTCCCTTCCTCCCTTCCCTCCATCCTTCCTCTCTTCCTTTATTTCTTCCTGTCCTCCTTCCTTCCTTCTTTTCTTCCTTCCTCCCTCCCTTCCTTTGTTTGTTTCTTTCTTCCTAGTTGAGTTAAGCACATGGATCTTGTTTAAACCCCCCACTCTATTTTCTCTGGCTTTAGTCCCTGGAGTACACAGTGATTCTTCAGTTCCCTTGTGATAAGTAAACACCATGATAAATCTTTGTGGCCTAAAATATATATATATATATTTCCTCATGAGAAATAATTTTATGCAGAACTCAGCCCGGTCATTCTTCTGCTGGGTTGTAACAATCATTCACATCGTCCTATTTGTTCCTGATGCTAGCTCTTCCCATTTGTGCTTTTCCTTGGTGTTTCTTCATGCCCTTTCTAAATTGGTCTCCATACAAAAACAGATTAGGCAGCTTCAAAAAGCAGTAGCACTATTTTCTAGAAAATTTAAAGGATTGGAATTAGAAGTGGTGTCTGTTTTGTTTTGTTTTGTTTCTTTCTGGTACTGTCTTAGAGTTTCTATTCTTTCACAAACATCATGACCAAGAAGCAAGTTAGGGAGGAAAGGATTTATTCAGTTTACATTTCCACATTGTTGTTCATCACAAAAGGAAGTCAAAACCTGAACTCAAGCAGGTCAGGAAGCCGGAGCTGATGCAAAGGCTATGGAGGGATGTTACTTACTGGCTTACTTCCCCTGACTTGCTCAGATTGCTTTCTTATAGAACCCTTGACTACCCAGCCCACAAGGGGCCCTCCCATCCTTGATCACTAATTGAAAAAATGCCTTACAGCTGGATCTCATGGAGGCAGTTCCTCAAGGGAGGCTCCTTTCTCTGTCATAACTCCAGCTGCTTGTGTCAAGTTGACACACAAAACCAGCCGGTACAGGTACTATTAATGAAATATAGTTTAGCAACTGTATCAGCATTCATATGTACTTTGGAGCATGGTACTGGAGCTACCAATGGACCAAGTTATGGAGAAATATTCTAATTTATATTAGCACTATTTAAGAGAGGCATCACCTAGCATGATGATACAGAAAAGAATAGCAGTTAAGTTTGAATTTTTTTTAACCAACTTAATACAGTACTCATCCAGGGGCAGGGGAGATATTAGGAAATATAACACTCATAATATGATTTCTAGTCTTCAGAATTATGAATATAATGTTAATTGAAGCAATGAAACTTATTGTTTTATTTACCAACTTTTTCACAAATCCCATAAAGCAAGAAATATGAGTACTGTCTCTGTAATTATTAGAGGGTTACATTTACAAAGAAAAATTCATAAGATCATTTTAGCAATATAATTTAACTAAGGCAGAAACATTCTTTAATCTCTGAAATATTTTCCACAGTATCAATTGAAATTTCATGTCCAAGCTGAAGGATAGGTGGTATCTGCTTAAATCAAACATAGATCATGTAAATTTAGTGCTGCCATTATTACTGTTGTTAAAACTGACATACCTTCTTTGCTGAATGACATTTACATACTAATCTAGACAACAAGAGTTACAATGGCAAAACTAAGCAAGTGGATACGTAACTGTGGTCTCAGACTCCTGAAGAGAAAATTAAATGTTTCCACTGAACATGAGGAATATTCATCTACTGTTAATCAAATTATCCATTTGGTGGCAAATGGAGTTGGATGTTTTTATGTGCCGGCTGCGGTGATGACCATCAGGTCTTCCTTACAGGTAACAGGTCATGTGCTCATCTCCTACATTGTAATTCTTCTATTATGCCCACTTTTTTTACAACTTTGCACATTTAAATAAATCCACAAAAATACTGTGAGAATAAGAGTTTAGAGGGGCATTCCCATGGCCGGAAGCTTCTTTCTCAAGATGAATGGCAGATGTGTTTGAAATCAGAAAATAAGAGTTTGCTGTGGTTATTTAAGTCTTTTTTTTTTTTTTTTTCATGGAACCTGCAAGTGGTTAGGAAGTGGCTGAAAAGCATAGACGATCCTTGGAGACTTCTATTTGTTTCTTTCTCGTAGCCAGTTTGGCTTCTTGAAGCATCATCGAGTGCATTGGCATTTCAAAACAATGGAGCAGCACAAAAAGAATGAAACAAATGTGTACCAAATACTGACTATAAAAAAGAATGTGTTTTCTCATTAGAGAAGTTAAAATACTGCAAAGTTGATATTCTGTTATGTGTTTGTGTGTCAAACTTGTAAGGTGGGACAGCTCAATCAGTAAAATGTTTACTGTGCACTTGCGAGCACCCGGGTCAGACCCCTACCACTCCTGTAAAAGCTAGTCACATGATCTGTTTGTAACACTAGCTCTGAGGGACAGAAACAGTTTATCTCTAGTGCTTAGTGGCCAGCCAAGCTAGCCAGCCAATGAACTCCAGGCTCAAAAGAGATTGAGATTCCAGAGGTAAGGTAGAAAACAATTCAGGAAGACACCCTAGTTTGACCTGACTTCTGGCTTACATATGTAAAGGAATGTGCTCACAATTGTATTTGGACCCCTGACAGGAATGTGTACCACCAGATAGACAGACAGACAGATAGATGTGCATACATGCACACTCTCTCCCTTCCACCCCTCTCTCACAGACAGACAGACAGACAGACACACACACACACATACACACACACACACACACACACACACACACTCTCACACATGCATATGTACCCACTAGCTATTTTAAAGTGTTCTCTTATATGGAAGAAAATAACTATGATAGAATGTAGATTTCAATTTGTTTTTATTAATCAACTTGATTAAACACCTCATTAACTTACTTCTCTTCTAATGTACTCACTTCAAAGGATGCTAAGTATATCATGGAAAAAAATCAAGTATCGTGGCCAAGAACAAAATGACTAAGATGGAAATTTTCTTTTAGTCTGACATGTGAATGGAGTTACACCTCTAAATATCTACAGACATTATCTTTAATCAAACATTTTTATCTGCAAAATTGAACTGGAAATTGCTAGTTAATGCCAAGTTAATAGCCCCTTCTTCCCTAACAGCTGAGAAAAAAGATCTCATTTCAGAATAGAATTAACTAAGAAAATGACAATTCTTGGAATTTATGGCTCCTTTCCTAGTTTGTCTCCAAACTCATCTAAGCTCGTTATGATCAGGCTGAGTAAAAGCAATGAGCTCTGAAGTCAAGCTAGCTTCATGCAAGGCAGTGCTGAGGCCAAGAGGGGCTTATAAAAGGGGAGAAGACATTTTTTGTCTTCTTTTCTATTCCTTTAATGATGGAAATCAGGTTTGTCTTCACCCTGCCCAGATATAATGCTTTTTTGTTGAGATGTCCTGGGGTACTACATTAAATTACTAATCTTACAGAAAATAAATATTTACAAACATTTGGCTCTTTATCATACTCTTTTAGGCCTCACATTTTATTTAACTGTGTTTTAACATTTCCCAATGTTTTTTAAATGCCCTCAAATGAGTTCAGAGGGCTGGGAGGAAGTTCAGTGGTTAAGACACAAGTGTAAGGACCTGGGTTCATCATAGGACCCAGATAAAAGAGGTCCTATGATGCTTATGTCTGTCTGTAACTCCCGAGTTACCATTGCAAAAGGAGAGGCAGGTAGGGAAATCTACTAGGCCAGGTGGCCAGTCATGTACAATTGTGAATGAGAAATTCTGTTGCTAACAAGGTAGCAGATGAGTAGGGGCAGGCAAGGTTGTCCTCGGATTGTCACATACATGTCACGGAATTGAAGTATGCCCAAAATTACAAAATTACAAACACACACACACACACACACACACACACACACACACACACACACACACACACACACACGGAGAAAGAGAGGCAGACAGAGAGACAGAAAGAGATAGAGAGAGAGATAGAGTGAAACAGAGAGAGACACAAGGAGGCAGAGAGACACAGAGAGATATGGAGAGAGAAAGACAGAGAGAGACAGAGAGAGAGACAGAGAGAGAGACAGAGAGAGAGACAGAGAGATAGAGTGAAACAGAGACAGAGACACAGGGAGTCAGAGAGAAATGGAGAGGGAGAAAGAGAGGCAGACATGTTTCCACACATAAAGTAATATTTACCCCATGTGTCAATCTGTGTACTGAAAGGCTTTTTTATTGGATCCAGAGACAAGACAAGAAGGTAGACTGTAAGCATACCTATATGCCATCACACTTATAAAACACAATTATTCATAGGCCAAACCCAGCTAAGCCCATTTCTTCTGTAGCATCAACTCAGTTGCTAGCCCAAATATACTGATGTTCGCCCTTTCTCCCTCAGTCACCTATCTCTCTTGATGCCCTGCCTTACAGCGATAAATACATCACATGGACAGTCAGGATCGCTTCTCTTCTCACCAACAGAGTCTGTCCCTCTCGACTTTAGTTCTATGACATACTATGTGTATAGAATCAGGTGGTTGGGGATGTAACAAATGTGCTTTAGAAAGTTTACCATGAACGGCCCCTCATGCATCTATTTCTGGTCTTTGTCATGTCTGAAAAATAAGTTTAAATTTTATTTTACCCTATAAATACAAGTCCAGGAGTGAGCTCTGAAGAGAGAAGGAACTGTGTTCACGTCTCCATGTGGCATACAATGAGGAGGTGCACTTAAGAGCGAGAAGATAAGAGTTCTGAGTTAGAACAATCAAGACTAGAGTCTGAACGAAGCTGCCAGGTAGATGACGACTTCTCTGAGAAATACGTTTCCTCACTTGTAAGATGGTGATATGATGAACATCAGGGCTTGGCAATCATTTCCTGAAAGTCCTATGTGCTATAAGCTGCCACATATATTCTATTCTCACAAATCCTTTATGATTCTTGCTTGCAGGGGAGGAGGGGATCACCAATTCATTGCTCAGTTTTCCTCCCTCCTTCCTTCTCTCCTTCCCTCCTTTCCTCCCTTCTTCCCTCTCTCACTCTCCCCTGATCTCTCTTCTCTCTCTCTCCCTCCCTCCCTCCCTCCCTCCCTCCATCCCCCCCCCATGATCCTTTGTGTAGGTTGGCAAACTACAATTCATTTACAAATCCATAACTTCTACTCATTCTGTGAACACACTTCCTTAGGACACAGACCGAGTCATTTGTTTGTTCCATGACTGCTGCTGCTTTGTAACCTCAGTGTCGTGTAACTACACCAAGAACTGCAAGGCTGCTTAAACTGCAAAGATTCATTATCTTTCTCTTTGAGGAAAAGGCTTGTTGACCCCATTTTGGAGACCATATTTTACTTATCATTGGTGCACTAGTAGTGAGGTTACGAATATGCCAGTGCTCTCCTGATCAGAATACAATCTCTGCTTTAGTGTGGACCATTTCCTCACTGGTCTTTACTGGCTCCCTATCTTTGTAGCACCAGGAGTGTCAGGACTGTTCTATATACCTTGTACAAGCGGAAGGAATGCACAAATCAATTAATGAATGAAACAAATAGGTACATTTAATTACTTTAAAAACTGCCTTAACTCTGTGATAATAATCACAATTTAAGCATTTTTTCTTATATCAACAGACTTCTGAGATAAAAATCACTTCAGATTTCACAAGGTCAGACATTATAAAATCACATAATTGTATAATCAGTATTGTCTAACATAGAGACTACAATTAGAACGAGACCTTGTTCTGAATGAGAGCCTATCGTGAAATTCTTACTTTTTGTCTGTATAAAACATGTATAGGTTAAGTAACCATTTGTGCCATGATAAAATGCTTCAGTGACATAGGGATAATATGGATGCAAAGGTGAGGGAATAATTATGAGGGAATTACCTACTTTTTATTCAGTTACTTTTGGCATCACCTCTGCTGCATTTCTGCTCTGTGGTCTGCTAATGCTCCCCCTCCCATGCCTCTACTTTGCATAAACAATATATCAGAAAACGTTTTACAGCGAATGCCCGGCAGCTCCTGGCCTTGAAGAGCTTATTCGCCTAATTGCGCATCCCTTGTGGATTTTTCATAATACTTTACAGATCTAATTTAAATACTTTTACAAATTCATCAAATACATTCTCCCAGGCACATTTACTCAGCTTACTTTTGAAACTTCTAATGAATTCTCTCGATGTGTAATTTTATACTCAGCATCATGATTTGAATTAAATATTATTGAACAAGGTGTTCATTATTGGATGTGAATTATAATTAGAATGATAGGCAACCTTAACTATGATAATAGTTTTAGTCAATCTCCTGTGGGACTTCCAGTTTTCAATTCAGTACAAAGACCAGTACTCTCTGCTCAAAGACTCTTATAAGGGTTACAAGTAAATTAAGCAATACCAACGCCAGCTGCTTAAAAGGCTGGGTTTAGGAATAGATACACAGTAACTCTGAAAGGCAAACAGCAGGCTGCCTTGGTGCTGCAGATCAGCACCAGATCCCTGACCTTGAATGTAATTTGGCATTCTGAGATTGAAACATTGATGACCTACATTTCCTATTAACCTTGTAAACGGTTACTGTGTCTCTTTATATCAAATACGCATCAACATCTGAGCCACGAACATACTATTTCTTAAAATATATTTGTTTATTTAATAATACTGAGACATGCCCAATATTCATCCAGAGTTTCTTTTATTGGACTTTTTTAGAAATGTGATCGAACTGTGACCATTTTCTTTTAAAATACTCTCAAATGTAACCATTATTCTCAATAAGAGAACACATGACAAAATTTGTGAATAAATGACTGGACAATCCACTGTTATCAGATATCCTTGATATACTTTTATCCAGTAGACATTTCAATTAATGTGATATGAATCTCCCATCGCAGAGTGGTTTTCAGTTCAAGGAGGCCAGGTTTTGCGAGGGAGGCTATAACTATCTTTCGAAGTGTGTATTATCTTATTATGCGTGTCATATAATAGGTATTCATTAAATGACATCTACCTTCTTCTGTGGTGAATAATGGTCATGGTCAGTGAACATACTAATCTTTCTTCCTTTTCTCTAACTCTGCATCTCCATTTATAATTTAATCAGTCTGGATGAAATGAGTCTTTATCTGGACACCATTTCAAAGTAGGGACAACTAAACACAACACTGAGCAGTCAGGGAGAACCTAGGTCAACGTTACCTTACCATTTTAAAATCACTACATTCCCATGGCATGATGGGGACATTTAGAGATTCACTGACTTGGAGCAAACCATGTTTATGACAGATTTTCTCACTGTGACTTTCAAAAGTAAAGTCGGGTCAGCTTTCACATCACCTACTTCCTGTAAGTTCGCCCACCTCTAATCAGCTCTATTCCTTTTTATCATTCACCTCCCTTTGCAGGAGACATGGCAAGTCCGACCTGCTATTATATCTACCTCTATTGCTGTCTCATTCACCCTTCTATGCTGGCCAGCTCTCATACCCACATCAGATGAAGACCGAACTATTCCTTCTATACTAACAGTATAAGAACACCCCTGGGAACAGATCAGTGTGCTGTTGACAAGTCCAAGGCCTTAGTGTGTATCTGTGTGTGCATGCTGCTGTGCATGAGAAGGAATAAGAGCATGTGGGCTGGTCATTGAGAAGGATGATTCATTGGAAGAAGCATATCAGACGCTTACCCGTTCTGATAAACTATTTGAAGAAACGTCAAGGGAGTGCTGGTTTGTTCATGCAGTCCTATCTGTAGCTCTAGACACTCCTATTGGGTCTCATAATCCTTGATGTACATCAATGAGTATATAAAAAGTTTCCCTTTAGCAAATATCATATTTACATGGTGTGTTTAGTTACTTTAAAACATGGAATGACCTTTTGTCTCCCTATTGTGTGTATGTTTGCATGTGCATGCACACTTGTGCACATGTATCATGGTAGGTGTGATGGTTAGGTGACATCTTGCAGAAGTCGGTTTTTATTTCTTCCACCTCGTACATTTCAGGGGTTGAATTTAAATCCTCAAGCTTAATAATGACTGTTCTAACTCTCCAGCCCCTGTTTACTTGTTTCTTCTTTATATCGTGGTTTTTTTTTTTGTTTTGTACTGAAGCAAGATAAGAGGCCAGTACTCTATGATTGAGCCAATTTCTTTTACCCCCAGACTTGGTGTCTTCTTATCTCTTCTATCATCTACTGAGTTTTGGAGTTTTCCAAGAGCATCAAATAGACATGTCCACTTTCACTATTGCTTCTTGAATCTCCTAAGAGAGAGGAAGTTTGAGAAAGTCTAACATCTGTTGCCTGAGTTACTAAAAACAAATAATAATAATAAATAATAATAATAATAATAATAATAATAATAATAAAACATTAACAATTTTCTTGCCAACAGGGCTACCAGATATGCATTAGACAACACAAGCCACGTTCTTGTAAAACTTAGAGTAACATGGATAATTGATGCCAGATGAATTTAATGCATATGTATTTTCTATATTTAGATATAGTTACAGGAAAAAGGGAAAGTACTAGCTAGAAATGAAGTCAGGGACTCTAAGGCAGAGCTGTGAGCACCTAACTAAATTCAAATGATGTGTGTGTGTGTATGTGATTGTGTGTGTGTGTGTGTGTGTGTGTGTGTGTGTGTGTGTGTGTGTGTGTGTTTTGTCCAAGAGTTAGAAGGTAATGACCATGTAGAGGTAAAACTCATCTCTGCTACAGACCACAAACTGGAGAAGATCCTAGCACAGAAAGAAATCCCCAGGAGGTATTCTTTAAAGCAAGAAGGGACTCTCTACTCACAGCCTCTGGAAAGCAAAAAGAAAGACTTTCATCTGTCTTGGCTCCAGCTGCAAATTGGGACCTCAACTATGCACACATTGAAATCCACTTTATGCACAATACAGAGTTTTTGGTGCTCAACATAAACCTTTGTTTTGAAATCACCACATATTTTTCAGATTAATCAGTACAACTTTGAATGTATGACACTTACACGTGGTCAGATTTTGCTGAAGTTTGGTATGGAGATGCATGTCTGAGATCTAGCACTCATGAGACAGACCTGGAAGATGGCTCATTCAAAGCTATCCTATATTGTAGAGCAAATATGAGCAAGAAACTATCTCAATAAACAATAGGCTTTGTGGGTATCATAATAGTAGAGCAATTGCTCAAGTTTTAGAGAGTCACAGATTTGATCCCAGAACTAGTTTTTCCTAAGTACACAAAGAATTCATAAAAAATCATAATGAACAAATTGTCACAAAATTAAGTTTCTCAATAAAGGACCAAAATGGTAAGAACCTACAAGAATGTAAAATGGTAGAATAATTTTTAAAACTTCAAAATAATAATAATAATTTAAAATAATTGTATGTATAATAATATTTTCATTAAAAGTAACTATACATCAGAGTGGGCCAATTTCAAAATTGTATTATGAACTTGAGAAATACATTCACTTAACTTCCCAAATGAAAGCACGAGTTTAAAGACTCATAGACTAGAATTTGGAATAACATCATAGATTAGAAGTTAACTAATACATCTACAAAATCTTCAACCCTAAATTTGTCCTGCCTACAAGATAAGCAGGGATAAAGAAGGAGCAGAAACTGAGGAACAGTCAACCAATGACTGGTGCAACTTGAGACCTAACCCAAGAGAGAGAGCCAACTCCTGCCACTAGTAATGATATTTTGATATGCTGTCTATGCTTATAGGCAGGAACCTAGCATAACTGTATTCTGAGTGACTTCGTCCAGCAGCACATGGAAACTGATGCAGAGTCCTACAGATCAACATCAGGTGGAGTTTGGGAAATCTTGTGGAAGAGTCAGGGATAGAACTGAGTGAGCTAGAGGAGTCAAGGGTACCATAGGAAGACCTACAAAGTCAAGTAACCTGGGCCCATAGGGGATCACAGAGAGAACCACCAATCAAAGAGCATGTAGGGGCTGAACCTAGCCCTCCACTCCACTTTTGTAGCAAATGTGTAACTTGGTCTTTGTGTAGGTTCCCTAACAATTGGAGCATGGGCTGTCTCTAACTCTGTTGCCTGCTATTTGGTCCCATTCCCCAAAGTGAATTGCCTGGTTGGGCCTTAGTAGGACGGGAGGTGTTTAATCATGCTGAGACTAGTTGTCCCAGAGTAGAGTAGTACCAAAGGGGGTTCCCCTTCTTTAAAGAGAAGGGAAGGGTGTAATAGGGGGGGATTCGTAATGTCAGAACTGAGGACAGGAGGGAGTAAAGACTGTGATTGGGATGTAATGTGAATTAAAAAAAAAAACTGTGAAAAGAAAAGTAGTTAGCTAATAATATTCAAAGCCTATTTTATTGTTCATTGAATTTATCTTTTTTCATATTGGTAGAACTGATGAGAGAAAAGTACAAATTTATATGAAACAGAACGGTGTATTAGACTGAATATTACGAAGTAGCTAATGAATAACAAATATAGAGTACAGATTAGGATAGTCCATTGAGGTATACGGTAGGCATGAGGGTGTGATAGATATGAGCCTGTGTGTGAGCATTTAGGGCGTTGCGTAAGAAGAACACAGAAAGTCAGTACAGAAAGAGAGTGGTAGGGCATGTGACGATCAGTAGTGTAGACTGACTATGAGCAGTGACTGAAGTGAATTTCTTTCTAAGGTGTATAGTACGTTCATTCAGTTTCCTTTGCTCCTATGTTCATGCAGACATTCCTCCTTCAATTCAAGTTTGTAAAGAAGTCATGTGGAACAACATTCAGTTAACATGCAGTGGTTTGCTCTAATAGTCTCTGTGTCGTCTTGACAGTGATCTTGCCTCCCGTTCTCCTTTTCTACTGTCTCCTCATATAAAGAATTCACACACACACACACACACACACACACACACACACACACACACACATATGCACATACACACATACACACATATTAATAATCAATTTCAGAAGCATTTTAGTTTCTAATAAAGTTTTTAAATTCCATTACTCCACACTGAGCAGAGAACTATAATTGAATATTAAGTTTAGAAAATCTTCTATTCTATGCCACTCAGATTTCTCACTTTCCTTCGATGCAATTCCTGTATTCATCTATTTTACCAGTGCTGGCTCTGAAACCAAGTATTCAATAATTTATTTGAAATAATTTTACCAGGTACTTTATTGGGACATGTACTGAGTGGTCATCCTATGAGCATGTAATCTCTCATTTTCATATTCCTGACTGCGTAATTACCTTAAGACTTCCCCAATAAAAAAGCATTTGATGTATTTCCTAAAATCTCTTCAACAATAATGTTTCATTCTCATTTTGCACCTGAGGCCTTTTTCCATTCAAGGGAATACTGTGTATTAAAATCAGACTTGCATATTTATTTAAATTTCTCTTATATTCATATGCCAAGTGTTCTAATACTAGATCAACAGCTTATAGGTATAATTACAAAGTATTCTTGGATGTTTCCTACTGGAAGGAATTAATTCCATTGGGTCTATGATTTGTCTGAAAATATAACAACCCCTTCTTACTGGTACTAAAATGTTTACTTACTTGATTAGGGAGAGTGTTCACACAGAATATCAAAGCTATAAGCTCTTTATTTAGCTAACCAAATATAAATAGGAACACAACCTATTTTAACAATTCATAAATCAATATGGTTTCATAATCAAAGAAGATCTATGTCTGTAGCTTGGTGTTAGGCCACTTCTCTATCATTCAGAGGACCCTGGATTTGCTCTTTAGCGGAAAAACCAACAATGGAAGCAGCAAAAAGAGCACTCTATAGTGAAAACAGTCTCCTTCCCTAGCTGTACTCTAGAAGAATTTAGCAAGAGTGTAAGTACTGAGTCAAACAGCAGAGAATATTGTGGTAAAACATTGCAAAAACAAGCTAGATGAAGCTTTGGAAACAATTTTCAAAATCTCAGTTCATAAAGGCAGCCTGTTAAAATAACCAGGGGTCATACCTCTGAAATAATATTTAGAAAGTCTAGAAAGGACCCAGGAATACTTGTTTAGGACACCCTCCTAACATGACTCTTTTTCTGCACCAGTATTTGAAAATTATTGATTTAGTCTTCAAATCTGGATACATGTTAAATGATCTTTTAAAGAATGAATAAAATGGGAATAGAACCGTCATGCTACTTTGAAAGGATTGTGATACTAATGGAAAGTCGATTCCTATGTACATAGTTTCCTTTATTTCAAACCTTGGGGGGGGAAATAGAGAGGGAGTAGAAGAGGGAAGATGGGACAGAATGAAGGAGGTGGAAGGGAGAAGGAGA
This sequence comes from Uromys caudimaculatus, assembly GCA_028551405.1. NCBI lineage: Eukaryota > Metazoa > Chordata > Mammalia > Rodentia > Muridae > Uromys > Uromys caudimaculatus. Next base: position 37,263,227 of record CM052719.1, read on the forward strand.
GACAGAGTTTACACAGGAGAGTTAGAGACTGATCATAGATAGATAGATAGATGATAGATAGATAGATAGATAGATAGATAGATAGATAGATAGATAGAGCAGACAACCTACAGATCTTTAGTTTAAAAAATATTGTAAAAAAGTAACCTGTGACTGTTACCCTAAAAGTTAAAAATACAGCATCAAACACAGAATTACAATCACTTATTTCATCAAATAAAATTAAATCCTAGATAGTCTAGTGCTACCTGCCTCCTGAAATCAAATAATACTGTCTGTAAAAGTAGGAAATTCCCCATGATTTGAAGAGTGACAGAGCCATGGAGCTGCTTGCTGAGAATATTGCAAGTAATTCTACTTCTATATCTGCCCAGGTGTCATTATGGTGTAATCAAAGAGGAATCGAGTTATTCTGTGGAAGTTTCTTTGCCTCTTTTTTTCTTTTTGAAATTTATCTTTTCGTTGTAAAGGATGATGAATATGATTCTAAGCACAATGTTACCACTCCCAAGAGCCATGTTTTCATAGAAGAAAGGGCAAGATACAGGAGACAGCATCTTTCTGTATGTGAAGCTGTAAATAGCAACTTCTTTGGATGAGTTTCCAAACCACAGGTATTCCTGTATGCTTAGAAATGCCAGAGAACTAGTATACACTTATCAGTGAGTATTAGCCCCAAAGCTCAGAATACTCACGATACAATCCCCAAACCATATGGAACTTAAGAAGAAGGGAGACCAAAGGTAGATGCTTCAATCCTACATAGAAGGGGGAACAAAATAATCACAGGAGGTGGAGGGAGAGAGGGACCTGGGAGGGAGAGAGGACAGGAAGAGAAAAAGGGTGAGCAGGATAATTTATTGGAAAGGACAGGACAGAAGTACAGAGGATCAGGAAATCAATTAAAAATATGTAGTAATGGGGGATGAGGAACTGGGGGTAGCCACTAGAAAGTACCAGATGTCAGGGAAGTGAGAGGCTCCCAGGACCCAACAGGGATGACTTTAGCAAAAATATGGAATAAAAGGGAGCTAGAATGTGTAGAGACCACCTCCAGTAGAAAGGCACATCCCCTAGTTGAGGGATGGATCTAACCACGCATCTCAAACACTTTAACCCAGAAATGCTCCTGTCCAAAGGAAAGACAGGGACAAAAAATGGAGCAGAAATTGAAGGAAAGGCCCTCCAGAGACTGTCCCATCTAGGGATCCATCCCATCTGCAGACACTAAACCTCAACACTATTGCTGTTGCCAAGAAGTGCTTGTTGACAGGAGCTACTAATTAAAGAGTATACATGGAGGGACCCATGGCTCCAGATACACATAAAGCAGAGGATGGCCTTATCTGACACCAATGGGAGGGGTGGCCCTTGGTCCTGTATAGGTTTGATGCCCCAGTATAGGGGGATGCTGGAGGAGTGGAGTGGGATTTTAGTGAGTGGGTGGGTCAAAGGGGGGGGAGGGAGGATGGGATGGGATGGTTGTGGAGGGGTAACTGGGAAGCGGGATATCATTTGAAATATAAATGAAATAAAATGATTAATTAAAAAAAGAAAAAGAAAAAAGAAAGTATAAAAGGTTCAGAAAAAAATTGCCAGAGATAGATCACATATATACAGAATAAAAGCACCTTGTTACAGCGAATCAAGCCTGATTAGATGCAAAAGATATGCTCAGTCCATGGTCAGGCAAGAATAAATGGATAAGCGAATGAGCCTTGACAGAAAGTGGGAATAAATTATATCATGAATAAATAGGAGCAGAAGAATTTACTGAGATGGTGACCCTCCAAAGTCCTGCTGTATTGAGGTACAATGGGGTAAAGTAAGATCACCACTTAGGTGCTTTTAGCTGTGTGATGAAAAGAGACATACAACTGGTTACAGAATTAAGACAAACAGAAGCAATTTTATCTGTTTTAGCTGAAAATCATGTCATAAATGAGCTGACAATGTAAAGTTGATGTTTCTAGGAAGACCAAAGGTGGAAGGCAAAGCCTATATTTAAAACACTGTAGTGCTGCACACTGAATGTTCTTGCTCCTCCATTAATATTGAAAACTGGTTTCATTGACGTGGGGTCACAAGTAGTGATCAGATGATGAAACTATAGATGCCTGGCATGGTTTAACATCCATAAGAGACGATCATAAACATCCTTTCCCTTTGATACTTGGCAAGCCAGCCTTAACCAGCTAACTTGACTTTGGACTTACCTCACTCCAGACTTATGAGAAACAAATATTTTTGTTTAAAGCCACCTAGACTATGGTGATTCTGTTACAGTAGACAAAACAGCCTAATAGGTATAATGCAGGAGTCTGGTAATGTGCCAACTGTTCTGTTAGGATCACCAATCCTCTCTTGTCATAATAAAACTCTTCAAATGTAGTTACTGTTCTTGCCATTTTGCATTTAAGAAACTTTGTCTACTGTCACAGGAATTTCAGAATTTGTCTTGACACTTTGAATGGAGAACACTCCAAGGCTCATTCTTAGTTTGTTTTTCCAGAAAGTCATAGTTCCAGGATGCTTCTGGTAGTGAGTGGTCCACAGAGGATCCAGAGTTAAGAGACTAGTGGCTCTAAGGATGCCACAGAGAGTTGTTGTTGTTGTTGTTGTTGTTATTATTAGGTATGTTTTCATGTTAATGTATATTTACATGTGTATGCATGTTAATGTGTAGTTACATGTGATTGGTGTAGACAATGCCAGCCAATCAGGAACTGCTCTTTAGAAGTGATACTCTCTTGGGACCAATGGGGGCTGGGGTGGAGGGTATTAAAGGAGCTTGCAGCATTGTTCAGAGAGTTCATTGCTGTGTTTCTCACCTGCTCCTGGAGGCTGTGTCACTGACTCTGTGCCACTTCACTTCCGACCCCCAAGAACAGGCAGGGTGGGGCTGCGAGTAGTCCAGCGCACAGTCAACAAATAATTATTTTTAACATTATTACACTTGTTTTGTATTTTTTTAGTGTGTGTGTGTGTGTGTGTGTGTGTGTGTGTGTGTGTGTCTGCACATGCATCCATAAAATTGTGCCATAGCATGCCTTGACAACTTGATTTTCTCCTATCGTGTGAGTCTTTGGGACCAAATTCAGAGAGTCATGTTTGATATCAAGTGGCTCTACTTGCTGACCCATCTTACAAGTCCATATATAGACTAATTAAGTGCCAACAAAATTCACTTAGTTATGTTTGCAGCTCTTATATTCAGAATACATGGAATGAAGAGAGGTTTAATCCTGTTTGCTTTTAAAGTAATTTCTTATAGAGAAACACTCTATGCCACACACTGAAATTTTTACCTTAGAAAGCTTTTTAGCATTTTTTCTTTATAGCAAGTGCACTTAGCTATGCTACCTTCTCTTTTAGCACTTCTGTGTTGTGCTATAATATTTCTTTAACTCTAGTAAGTTATTGGTGCCTCAGATAATTAAATCTACTCCCTCCTCACTAAATTGCTTTGCTTCGAGATTTTTTTGAATGTTGGAAAATCGTCTGCTTTATGTCCTAATATGCACTGGCACTCTTTTCTCATACACATAGTTATGGTAAAGAAATATTTTCATTTTTGAAGCACGTGATTCAGGTATTAGTAGCAGTTCGCATGGTTTTTCAAGTCCATCCTTGATACACATATAAGAGAGGTTAAAAGTAAGCACTGTCAGAGATGCAGTAAAATGTCCTCATCAGCTGCAACTAAGCGTTTACCTAGAGCAATTACAACTGCTTGGAGAATGGTCTCGGTACTCTTTATTGATGAGAATGCCTACTGAGTTTTTGATAAGTTCCCTCACCTCTGGGACTCTCTCTACTTTTTCATCTAACAATGTATCTACATACACTGTGGTCTTCAGTAAAGAATATTTAAATGTAACAAATCTCCATTAGCATCAATAAATAACTATGGTCATATATGCAACAGAATAGTGTGTTATAAGTAAATAATACTACATGTAACAAAGGATATCTACAACATAGTGCGTGATTAAGAAAGAAAATCTGAACACTTTTTAGAGCAACCATGTATTAATTAAAAACACCAGGGTCTAGGACATGGGTGTACACATAAGAAAACATGAGAGAGATCTGGATATATGATCAACAAACCATTAATGGCTGACTGTTTCTGGACAGTGTGATTCATGGCAATAATGAAGATGAGTTATTTCATTGGATAACTTGCCACTGTTTATTAATTCATTTGAATAGGCATACACTATTTTTAAATTTAAAAATTTAAAACAATAAATTACATGCACACACACATACACACATATATATTTATACATATTCCCATGAATATGAGAATATGAAGATGTAGGTCTAAGGATAGCTAACTATGTCCATTAAAAATCCTGAATTATTTGAGCAATCACAAGGGTAATGCACATGGTGCTTCCAAATTGCTACAGTAAGATGACCCATAAAGCCTGCCTCTTTAGAGCCATATGATTTTAACCTTCAGTAAAGAAAACTAAGGAAATTCCAAGAGCCAACGACTCTTCCCCCTATATCAGAATAAGGAGCAATATATGAGCAAAATATTTACTTCAGTACCTGTAAAGGAAAAGGATGGGTGCCTCAGGGTCTGCTCTGCGTTTCTAATTTGTCCTGAAACAATAGTACAGTGTCTTACAGTCCCTTTATTTTAGAAATAAGACAAAATAGCAAGCTTTTCAAAAAAAAAAATACAGCAACAATATACCCTGGGTTTTCTTCATATCTGGGGGACAAATCAAATCACTTCAGAATGCTGCATCTTTCAGAGTGTATAAATCACTGTATCTAAAAATATTAAGAACTATGCATCAGCCTTGTAATGGTTGGTTTCTCCTATGAATTTTAATGTTGAGTTATCTATATTAGAGAGCTTGCTTTATGCCATAATTTTATGTTGGTATATGCTGTTGTAAACACATTATTTGACAACAAATAAATTATGCCCCTATGTTTGCTACTGTCCATTGATTATCTCACTCTTGGTCTCTGGCCACGAATCTAAGGCTATTTATTAGCTTTAACTGATCAATTGACTTGTAGTTACTTAAAGGCTATGACTTTCTAGCTGTTGTTTTTTAAGTCAAGTAATTATAACTTGACTTTGTAAGTGTACCTTTAAAAGTAAGGAAAGTCCCAATTCAAGAAAAGTTTCAAGTCTTCAAAAGATGCAATTCAACATAATCACAGCAGGCAATAACACAATGCCTCTCTTTCATGAATCTGAATGGATTATCGATAGTCACATTAGTGGGCCGGTAGCCTGAATTCATAAAGCACAGCTGATGTAGAAAATTTAACATGCATTCTCATACCAAAGTAACCACAGACTGTCCTTTTAAAAATAGGAACAGAAATAAATGTCGTGGCAATTTCAGTCTTCTTCCCTGTTTCAATCACTTTCTACATCATTAAGATTTTGAAGGTAGGGAGTATCATTGTCTCATGTTAGAGGCTTCTAAAGATTTCTTTTTATAGCAGAATCACACCTGGCAAGTGCTAGGTGGTAGGTTATGGCTTCAAGGTTTCTTCTCATCACTTTGGATCTAATAGGACAACTACAGGTCAGGGTGGGGGGATGCTCTGAAATGTAATCTTTTAAAATTGCTTTAAGTACTTCTGACCAAAACCTATTAACCTTCCTATATCTCCACCAGAAATGCAAAAACACAGGTCTCTTCTGAGGCTTCGCTATACTGTGCCAGCCTAGTGCTTGAAACATGATGAGGCACGGCTAATGGATCTGTGATAACGAGAAAGATACCCGTTGTGGATGCTCAAATTTTGTAGATTAACAAACCAGAGAAAAGCATAATTTAAAAAGCAAGTATGTTTTTGTTTGTCTGTTTGCAGCGTGTATTTGTTTGCCTTATATTTGTACAAATTAAATCTAACTAATTCTAATTTAATTAGCTTATATAATAGAAGGAGCAAGAGAATTTTTTACTCTGTTCAGTCATCTCAATTTGTGAAGTAAATAGCTCGGGTTGAAATCCTTGAAATAAGCATAATTGTTTTGGCAAATGTGGATGTGAGATTTAAACATAAGTGAATATGATGGGTGATTTACATAATTATTCCTCATATTCTATAGCAGAAATTAATATATACATTTGAAAGATGTCAAAATCAGTACAATGTCACAAAATACATAAGAAGGCAAAATGATTTTCATGGTAATTTTAAAATAGACGCCTAAAGAAAGACATAGAAACAGTGTACCCTCACCACATCTATGGCTGCTCGTATGCCAAGGCATTCTCTGGCCAAAGTTTCTCAACTCATTCCTAGTAATCACATCATAGCAGTGACCTGGCAACTTCTTTTGATAACTAACAAACAATGGGTATAATTCAAGAATATAAGGGGTAGAGCATTGGTTAAAAACATCCAATGGCATATAAATTTAGCTGTCTCTGCTGCTTTTCCATGACGTGACAAGGTGATTAATAACTTCTAAGCTGCGGTCTTCTAGAGAATGCAATTTATAGACTGAAAAGTGTCATGAGAAAATAAATACGGACCTCTACATTATCCAGTGTACTTTATTTTAAAAATATAGGTGTGAACCTTAGTCTTCCAAATTGAGCCTCCAGCCTAACATAAGCTTCTTAATTAGCTAAGTAGATTTGCAGTATTTCTTTTATTGGGAGGGTTCCAGTTTTATGTCAGTTGGAACACTGCCTATATCTAAAATCATTTGGAAAAGCTGAGTTAGTCTCAAAACATTAATAGGTGCTCTAATACTGCATGCATTATTAATACAGCCTAATGCTACGTGTGGTTTCTAATACATTTGGAACGAGCTAATGAATATTCATAAAATGAATAGATACCAATAAACATAGATAGAAATCCTTTTAATGGAAGTGTCATCTATAAAATGAATGCTCTGAGCATCAAAATTAGAATAAATATTTTTTTATCACAACTACACTGAAAAACTCTTTTTTGTTAAAGACAAAGAACACGTTAGAAGCTATATGCTTAATCTAAACACTTAATGCAAATATGTACAGTTGCTGAAGAATATCATTTCCAATAGGAATTAGGGGAACATATTTCTTATTTTAATAATATCAAATCTATTATAAAATATCAAATTAAAATCAGAAATAAAAAATTAAGATTATACACCAATACACCTAATTATTATGTTTCTAATAACTTAATATTTTTGCATACGCTCATAAATTCTTGGTGTTCAGCTCACGTCTTTATATGGATAATTATACCCTATTCAATAGACTCTTTTTTTTTTTTTTTTTTTTTTTTTTTGGTTTTTTTGAGACAGGGTTTCTCTGTGTAGCCCTGGCTGTCCTGGAACTCACTCTGTAGGCCAGGCTGTCAATAGGACTCTTTACAAAAGAAATCAGCATGTACTGTATTTTTCAATGTCGTGCTTTCTTTTAACTCACACACAATAACCCAAGTCTCAGTCCATTAACTATATAGGTATTTAATTGCAAACACTAAGTACTTTTATTGTAGGATTTTTAAAATATAACTGGATGCCACTTACTCTTCACATTACATTGAAATGGTTGAGATTTTATCTGGAATAACAGTTATAAGTTCAATATATCCCTGCAACAAATTGAAAGTTGGCTCAAGTACAAGGGGAGATATGAGGCCATGATAAGAGTGAATTATTTGCATTTGACACTGTGTTTGCATTCCAAGGTTACAACTGTTCTTATAAAAGAAGGGGAAAGCACACATTAATATGTTTTATCTACTATCCTTTTCTAAGAATTATTACATTTTAAAGAGGCTTAAAAATATTTAAATGCATTCAGGTCAAATGGTGTTGGAGAATGATGTCATGTAAGTTTTCTTTAGAAGATTAATAAGGCCAAGGGCAAATATCAACGAAATAAGCCCAACATGGGGCACGTGCTTGTATTCTGAAGGTAATGGGAAGAAGATCTTGCTCCAAGACAAGGCAGGGCTATGCAGCAATACCCTGTTTGCAAAAATGCAAGTGGCAATGTCGTTCAGTTGAAGATTGAGATTTTTTACATTTCTGGTTTTCTTTCCCAAAATGACTCAAATCAAAATAAATAACTTCTCAAAATCCACTTATATTATACTTTTACGTATACCTGCATATTAAATATTTGAAACAGTATCTGAAATTGGATGTCTGTAAAAGTGTTTTGAAACATATACAGTAAGTTTCTTGTTTGTAGAAACTCATTTCATTGTCTATGAGAGAGACTCGTTTTTTTTCATTCTCTGATGGTTCAAAGAACTCATCTTCTAATATATTATAAATAGTTTAGAGTCAAACTTCTTCCTATCACACTGTGTATGTTTTGCAGCCTTAACTTCATGTTTTCAGCACGCATCAATGTAGCAGTCAACTCTGCATTGCACTTTGAATGTCTCAGAGACTCGTGTATACAAAAGCAACCCAAATTCATATATCTAGTGTTCTAGAATCCACTGTTTCCATTTTCAGAAAACTGGTTAATATTTTCACTAGAAGTGGATTCTGCTTCCACTTCTATTAGTGGAAATACTACTAGTTTTCCCCAACCTCACAACTACATACTGTCTTTTTCCATTAAATATGATGGGGTGTATACTGTCCATATATATGTATATACATATACATACATACACACACACACATAATTTTGCCAGAAACATAGAATTAACTTTCTACTTTCTATGTGTCATTGATCATAGTATGATATTCACATTGGTATCTAAATAAGTATTAAATTTTACTTATTCAGTCAATTACTCCTTGAATAATTTGCCTAATATTTTGTTTCTATTATATATTTTCCAGAACAAGAGGTAAAGAACATTATTTTCTCATGGTTCGGTACATTTTTCACACTCTAGTTGTTAGTTAACAAAATTCCTGAAATGAACTGCATTACCATACTCATGAGTAGAAGGAGAAGAGAGATGGCAAACATTTGAGTTGTTTGAAGGGGTGAAGCAAAGGTCATGAATTAACCTATGTTGGAAAATCCAGTGAAAAGATACAGTCTGGAAACTTACACTGCAGACCCTAAGTTGTTCAATTCTCTTTAAACAATTGCCTGTTATTACTTGTTGACTAAACTAGACTCCAACTTTACAACTCATTAATACATTGGAATCCCAGGGGTGAATCTGCAAGAAATCCCCTTATAATTCTAGAGTCACTTAATATTTTCCAATTGATTTCCATGCATTATTTCATTAAGTCTGTGCATATCAACAAATCAGAGAGATTTGCTGGGCCTAATTTTCAATTAACCAGCCAAATATAAATAAAGAATCTAAAATTAGGCTTGAGGGTGTGGTTCTATGGTAGGCCCTTGCATAGCATAAGCAATGTGCTGGCTTCTTTACCCAGTACTACACAGATGCACACATGCATGTGTGAATATGTACACTTGTACACATACACACGGAAAGAGAGAGGAAGACAGAGGGACTTTTAAATATAAACGTACTATGAAATATGTCCTTATAGTTTGCACTTGACCAAATATATTTAGATCCTCATAGTGACTGATTAACTTTTTCAAGCACAAGACTATTATGCATTTAGTTTATAGAGGCCCTATATTACTGAATAGAGATAAAGTAAGGCAAGACTTAATAGCAAGTTACCCATGTGTCCATTTTATGTGACGGAGATCCATAGAGACCCAGAAAAGGCATCTATGAATTATAAACTTGAGACGACAGAAGGTGAGGTGACATTATCTTCAATGCTTGCTGGGCTTTGCTTATGAGAACAATGGGGACGCTCCTCAGATGATGCAGACTGAAAGAGTCCCGTCTGTGTGTGTTTCTTTAAATGCAATCATAATAACTGGAGAACAGCACTGGGAGTCTGGGACTCTAGTTTACAAACACCAGTTTACTGAAGCTGCTGCACACTAATAACTACATTGGAAAATGAGTCAAACCGAAATGGAAGGCTGAACAATTAAGATGCTCTCCCCATAAGCCCATCTCTATCATTTTATTAAAGGCTACTGGGAAAACCCTTACTGAATAACTAATTCTAAATTATATTCGATGAAAACAAATTAATGTAATAATTTTCTTTCTGAAATTAATTTAAATCTCTGTGGATGCTGCAACAAATTTAGTCTTTACTATGCATACAAAAAGTTATGAAAAGCCTTATTGCATCCACTGCTTTAGGCAAAGATTCATGGTTTCACAGTCACTGGGAATGGCTATTATTTCAATTTAGGAAACATGCTTGAGTCAATCACATTTGCCTATTTAGTTTAAATATTTAAAACTATCGCTATTCTGGATGGAAAAGCATAGTAGCTGAGGTGCTTTTGGAGCCAATGTGTGTGCTGGTTTCATATTTGTGTTCTGTACAACGTTATAATGGTTAGATTGTTTTCTAAAGATTAACCTTCACACATACTTTCTCTTTAACCATTTACTTGCCAACAAGTTCAAACCCAGGAATTCTATCTCTGTGTATTTTGGAAGGTTAAAGGATTGCTTTGTTTCAATCATTTAAGTGCAAGATAAATGAACATTTAAAATGGTATTTGTAAATTCAGTAACTAACGCTCTCTTTGCTTTACAAATATTTGAGACTTGTATTATATCTACCCTCTATTAATCAGAAGAATGGATCTGTTAGGGCTTAAAAGAATATTCAAATGAAATGCATTTTCTGGAGTTTTAGAAAAAGATGTTTCTATTTTACCTGAAAATATTAATAACATGTAAAAGCCCAAGGAGAGAAAAAAATGTTAGTGTGAAGTCACAGATATTTGTGATAGGGTGAGGGAAGGAGCCCCAGGACACAAACAGAATGCTAGAGAAGTGAAGGAAAAGGGAAGTCTGCTTTGTACACATAGAAGGCCATTCCGTAGACAGCCATGTGCTTTGTACATAGATATCGGAGATGACACCTTACAGGCACAGAAAAAGCATGTCCTTGTGTAGTTAACAGTCTCAGGACAGACAACTGTGCAACAGCATAAGCCTTTCTGTTCATTTTTCAATGTGTATGTATCTATGGAGTTTGCTCATGAAAGTTGAAATGATTCCCCATTCCAGTTCAAGATCAAACCCTGACCTTAATACGGTCCTGCCCACACTGCTTTCTATCTCTTTTTTACATGGGTGCTCACCAGGGCTCTTATTAACTGAAGACTCTCCACGAAAGAAGTATTCCTCTAAGCACAGAGGTTAAGGGAAATAGTCCCTGCCTGGAGCTGACAAAGATGCAGGAGTGTGTTCTGTGCAGACAGGTCCTAACATCCACTATGCTGAGAACGTGAAGTGTTACCCAGAGATACCATCTTCTCATGCTGACTTTTTATGTTCCTTTTGACATTGGCACGATTGTATGTGAGCTGAATAGAGGTGCAACGTGAAGTCCAACAATGCTCACAATCTCCCTCTTTTGTTCCTTTCTGTCTTTCTTCCTTCTTGTGTTGTTCTTTTAGATTCTAACACATGTAATCAATAACTTTAGCCTGTGAGAAATAAAGCCACAAAACTCAGAATAAAAAAGAAACAACAGCCGGGCAGTGGTGGCGCACGCCTTTAATCCCAGCACTCGGGAGGCAGAGGCAGGTGGATTTCTGAGTTCGAGACCAGCCTGGTCTACAGAATGAGTTCCAGGACAGCCAGGGCTACACAGAGAAACCCTGTCTCGAAAAACAAACAAACAAACAAACAAACAAACAAACAAAAACCAAAAACAAAACAAAAAAAACCAACAAAAAACCTAAAACTAGCGAACTTGAACCATGACAGTAATCAATTTTGCTCATTGTATGCTGTTACTTGGTTTACAGTAGAACACCATGGTACACAGAGATAAAATTCATGATACGCAGTACAGACTCAAAGCCTTGGTATAGCTGTTATACATGCAATGGTATCTATTAAGTTTAATTTATAAATTAGGTCTAGTAGAAACTTCCAAAATAAATGGTTATAGGTCTTAGCAACATGAGTATGTGACTACTTATCTTGCTCAAAATTATTTATCATTTAATTTTGTTTATATGTGTACATATATGTGTGGCTACTCAGGGTGGCGAGACAGTGTCATATGACCTGCAGCTGAAGGTACAGTTGGTTGTGATACCCTTATGTGTGCTGAGACTCAAACTCTGCTCTTCTGAAGGAGCAAACAGTACTCTTTATCACTGAGTCATCTTTCCAAATCTCTAGTTTTCATTACTTATATCTGACTTTGTTTCTGCTTTGTACTTAACTAGTTTAAATATCTTTGAAAGATCTGAATTCTTGGGATTGACATAATAGAGCTTTGGAACTATAGTCAAGTAAAACCTAAATTCTTGTAGGGAAGATGAATCCTCAGTATTCAATTTGATTACTGAAATGACTATGGGACTTCTTATATATGAATGGGAATAGTATTTTAAGCACAAGTGACTTGGTGTGAAAGTTATTTAAATTAATTAAGAACTCAGAATAGCATGCACACCCTTTGCTGCAATAAAAATGTGAGAATATCCGTATAGCGATTGTCAGGATATTAGATACTGCATTTGAGGCAACTGTCATGTGATTTGAGTAAAACCTGAGACTGAACAATAATAGCAGATTATGTTTATTCTGCCTTTGCGTTCTTTCTGGATTGTCCTGTAGAGTGGTGGTGTTATGATCTAGTTTGTGAGCATATGTCCACCTTTAATGAGAAACTAGAGGTTAACATTTCTCATGCAAAGTGCACTGGATATGTTTCAGGTTCTGAGGTCTCCTGTGCACTTGACCTTAGGCTTTGACATTCCATGACTCTCCTTTACTTACGCACACAGTTCTCTTAAATGCTAAATGAAAATAGGATTCCGTATGTTTTAATAAACTGAATACTTGTACAAGATAGTCTTTTTTTTTTTTTTTTTTTACAATGTTTACCTATTTGTCGTTGTTTTCCTGAAATTGCAGGGGAGTTTGAAATGACATATATAATGTGCTATGACTTTCTTCTTGACATGAGAAAAGTTTGCCATAGCTAAAAAAAGTAACTTCCCAAAGTGAAAGAAGACCTTGTAGTTTAATAATACTTTTTAATCTTTGTGTTAATATAATTCAGTTTCTACGTGGTCTTCAGTTCCTTCTCCAAAGTGGCACAGATTTGCTTTGTGACAGACCATCCCTGACTATGCAGGTGACAGGTGCAATGTTTTATCAGTGATACAGTGACATGTGAGTGATGAGGATTTAACCAACTGATATTATATCTAAAATCAATAGTAAATATATAATACACTTTCTAACATGCTAGGTTGATTATTTATATATTAAGGACAACTACATTATAAAAAATTTTTATATTCTGATTCAGGTTTTAAAAATGACAAAGTGGCACAATATAATCAAGGATTTTATACTGAAACACTCTAGGTAACATCCCAAACCCATTCTCTATCCACACCTTTTGAGACATCGTCTTTGTGTTTGCTACTGTGTCATTGTAGCTTTGACAGTGACACTGGGAAAAGATCAAGGTTATCCCCTGTACCATCAGGAGGCATCTTCACCAGGAAGTAACAATCAGCTACAGTCAGCACTTGGATGTGTCAGCAACGATGTCACAAGGAATCTGAACATCTAGAGATGGCAAGGGGCATAGTCTATGAAGATAACATATTTCTTTACTGTGCAAAATTGTTTTGGATGTAATGAAATTATAAACTTATCACTAAGGCTGGGTTTCAAATTATTCATAGTCATCTCATTGTAGCCAAGGAGAATAAAAGAACAAGCAAGCAAATAAACAAACAAACAAATAACAATAATGACAAAATACCGAAGAGCTAAAGTGAGACTCACAATTTAGTTACCAGGCTCTCGGTAGTCTGTAATGTAACTGGGGTATGAAGCAGGGATCCTGAGGAACACAGACCCTCCTTTATATAAGAGATGCTGATAGTCTATAAGCTCTCAAGGCAACTGATGAGAATTGATATTTATGCTAAAACTCAGTTTTAGATTTATTCCTCACTATGAAATGAATCAGTTTATGATTCTGAATATTTCTGTAATGACTATGTGCTTATTTAGCTATAAAATCTATAAAGCACACCCACAGGAGACAAGCAATTCCACAGCAATAAAAACTATAGAAATTGCTAGAGATCGTCAATGAGGTAAAATTGCATTCTTATTCAGGTAAATGCTGTACCCATTTGTCTGTGAACTACTGTTCCAAACCTCTTTCAATTGTTTCCCAGTGAAAGCAGACAAACTCTCATGCCTTACATCTTTGGTTTAACCACAGTGTCGCCTTGAATTCTTGTCATGTTGCTGATTTTGTATTAGTTTTGAGACTATGACAAGGTATCACTTCATCAACCAAAGCAAATATGCTTTGTGTACTTAATTGGATCCTACAAAATTGATGAAAAGACAGGTATAAATGACAGATCCATGCCAAAATTAATTCCAACCTGACCTATATGAAATATGGACAGGAAACAAATTGATGATTTGAGTGCAAAGGTGAGGTGCTGAATCACTAAAGCATGTTTTAAAAACTGTCTGAGAGTCACAAATATTCAATACAGAATTGTAAGAGTTATGACTTTAAAGGGATTTCCTTCTTTGTAGATCACTGCAGTTCTGCTATGGTAGAAGTTAGTTAACCATACAACTGAGACAAGCAGAAAACACTCCTACATTTCTTGAAAATATATGAGCAAAGGTTCCCTAAACACACACACACACGCACACACACACACACGCACACACACACACACACACACACACACACCCCATTATCATGATGACTTAGTATTAAAATACTCAAATTATTTATTAAAAATCTTGTCAGTTTGTCCTTTTGGTGTCTGCAATGCTTGCACCATAATCTTTAATGAACTGTAGCCAAGTTAAATTTTGAGGTGTTGCTCAGCATGTCCCCAGCCACTTTAGACATGGATCATGTTGAAGAATGAAATTAATCAATTAAATGCTATTAGATCTGATATAAAACATCACCAACCTTTCATTAAGTGTCACCAAAGCTAAAAATAAATCTTCCTCTCCTGTGTTTGCTCTCTGAGGCATCTCTGTGCCAGCAGAGATGTTACCAACTTAGCTCCACAGAGGGAGGTTTTGTTGTCTCTTCTCAAGCTTTGTCAAGGATGGGCCGCTGGCTCAGAGGGCTTCATTGTGGAGTTTTTCTTTCTTTTCTGTGAAACTTCTTAAGAGAATTTGTTCATGTAAACTGGATTTTGGTTTTGCAGATACTTAACTGTTACAAACTTAATACAAGATGTTCTTTTGTAGCTTGTGTTTTCTTGTGGAAAAGATAATTATTTCAAAGAAATAACTTTAGAGTTTTTGGGTTTTTTTTCCTTTTCAATTGGATGACCAATGCATTAGCGGAAAACTTAACAGTTTGTATTATATCAATATTTTGTATGAAGTAGCATGCTAATACCATCCCTTCTTTTCCTCAGATGGTGAGGACACATCATTTAGTGCCAGCTTAATTAGTGATGGATACATTTCAATGTTTTGATTACTTGGCTATTTCATCCTTCTGAATTCTGTGAAGTTTGATTGCTCCCTCCATATTACCAAAGAAGTAATGGAAACAAATCACTAGGCAACTTCACATAGCTAGTAGCTGCTGGAGCTGCCATTCAGATGAAGGTCTGTTTATATTACATCATTTACTTGTAAGCTACCGTGACATATAAAACATGTAGAATCAATTGTACAAGCAAAGAAAACCCATAATAAAATATTAAAATGTTTAAATTGAAAATATGCTGTATAAAAATTACTTGCTAAACAGCATAATAATAAGTGCATGTTTTATATGACAGTTGACACTTTATAGAAATGGGAACCTACTACCTAGGGCCCAAAGAAATAAAATCACTTTCTTACTGAGGGGCAATAATAAATAATTATAAGTAATAAATCTAGGACTTTCATGGACTGATTTATCTTCTCTGTACAGCAAACTACTATTAAAATATTGCCAGAGGTGCTGAAGACTTGGCTCAGTGGTTAAGAGTATGTATGCCTCTTCCAGAGCAATCAGGTTCAATTCCCAGCACCTACATGGCAGCTCAACACCATCCTTTATTTCAACTGCAGGAGATCCAATGCCATCTTCTGACCACCACAGGCACCAGGCACACACTTAGTATGTGTAAGTATGCACACCTACAAGTAAAAAATATCCATACACATAAAATAATAAAATTAAATTCAAAAAGCCGTGTACCAAATCTGGTACACTTATAATTAAAATGATAGACACTTCTCTAAATGCAGTTCAAGCCCAGTAATTTCTTTTCTTCTTTCACTTTTTAAGATTTACATAAGAACAAATTATGTGTGTATATAGGATATGTATTAAATGTACATAAATCTAAATATAGATTCTAATTGCAAGAGAGAACCCGAAGCATATGCCTTTTAAAATCCAGTTCATTTTATTTTAACATAATACATTTAAAATGTTTGGTCAGATATAGCCAGCATGCTGAAGACAGATCCTAGCCACTCTGTCTCCTGATACTAATATCTTTTGATAACCTCCCCTTCACATATGATCTGACCTTAGTCACTAATTTCTAGTGATGGAGAGATGCTAGTATGGTGGAGGTGACTGGATGCTGTTTCTGAGATTTGGTCACAGAGATCTACAGGTTTCATCTTGGACTTTTGCATCTGTCCCTTTCATTCTATCTCAGAGCTGTCATGCTGGGGCCCGATGTTATGGTAAACTCACAGGGCAAAAAGAATTCAGTTGTTCGTGGTCCAGATATGGATGCTACCAGTAAACACACATATGAGCTTAGATGTTTTCCTTATCCTACTATGCAATACCTGTAGGCCTCACTGTTACTGAGAATAGCCATTTGAGACTTCTGAACTAGCATTAATGGCAAACCTACATTCAGATTCATAATCCACAAAACTAAGGAGAACTCTTACAACCTCTATTTTTCACTGCCACAGTAGAGACAATATATAAAGCAATTGGTATATTTTCAGTATAATCTACTGGCATATAAACGCAGGGAACACACAGTTGAAATTGCCAATATTTAAACACAAAGTTTTAAAATAGTCAAATCAACATTATTTTTACTACAAAATAATTCTACACATTTGAAATCAGCTACAAAATAAACCATTTAAAATTTAGGTCTAAGATGTGTGAGATGGCCTTATAGGTAAAAGTTCATATTGCATGCACCTGATGGTCTGAGATTATTATCTAGAAACCAAGGTGAAAGGAAAGAATCAAAACTGGAGAGTTGTTATCTGTCTTTCAAAGGAGTGGCATCACACGTGCACACAGACACACACACACACAGACACACACACACTGATACACACACTGAAGCATACACATATCTACACTGACATACACATATTGAAATACTAACACACACATCCACACATATGTGGAACTCCAACACACACTCTCAAATACAACAATCACCTACACTGACACATACATACTGACATACCCACATCCACACACATACACACATTCACATGGACACATACAGTTAATAATAACAACAACAACAATAAGCTTAACAGATGACATAAGTGACTACACTCAAATACAATTTACTCTGCGTGTCTCATCGTTTTGATAAATTTGGCATCATTTTTAGCATTTAATACACAATTACAAAGTGAATTTTTGTTAAATGAGTTTTGAAATACTTTTATTCACTTCATAATTCCTTACAGATTGATCAACATACTTAAGATAAAAGCCCTAAGTTTTATCTTTGTAAAATGAGTACAAAGTAATTATTGAACCTACAGTGAAAGTTTTGATCGATATCTATTCAAATCTAATTTCAGAGGAAATGCTATATATTTGTCCACAGAGTCAGAGAATTTCAAGTCCTTTTAATAAAGTTCAAAATGCATTTTGCAGGTGAAGCTCTGAAAAAGCACTTACTATCCCTGCTTAAGATAACCATTTGATAAAGATTTTAAAAAATGTGACACAGTCATGTTGTAATTGCCAGGCTGAGTGGAGACAATGGAATAGTTTCTGACATATTTACATTTTACAGGGTTTCAGGTCTCCTATATGTGCAAGAAGCCTGGAAGAAGCTTTCAGAGCCTGAGAACCTTTCTCACAGCATATATGTTCGATTCCTGGAGTTTATTATAAATATTAATATAGGGCAATCAGAAATTATTCTAAATGGAAGTTAAATCTGTTTTGAAAGAGATATTGCTTTTCAGATGACTTGCTAGAAGGAAGAAATAATAGAAGCAAGATCACAAAAGTAGATTCACTGAAGACTGCGATGGAAGACATCGGGGTGAATTAGGAATACATTTCAGGATCAACAAGATGGCACACTGGGGAACAGTGCCTGCTTTACTAACCTGGAGGCCTGAGTTCATCCCTGGAACCCACATGAAGTTAGAAGCAAGCCAACAATGCAGAGACCTGCTCTGGCCTTCACACCTGAACCACGGCATGCATGCTCACACAGGTGTTATTCACAGGCATAGAAAATTACAACAGTAGAGCTCCTGCTCTGTTCGTGCATGAAAGTATCATCACATACAAGAGGGAGTGCCAAACTGATACATTTGTGTATATAAATTTTAAGCAAATAAACACACTTGAGTATGATATTTATGTCACCTGTAAATAGGAACAGTATGTAAAAATCTGAAAGTTAAATTATAACTTGGTTAGTTTGCCATTGCTTGAATTGATTAAAAGCTAAATCTATAAATACTTTGAAATTATGCATTTTAAAATTCTGAATTCTGTTATTTTTATTATAAATTAAATTTGTGGCAATGGCTAAAGATTTTGTACTCAATGAGAAAGAAACCTAGTTCAACTGGAGTTCAATAAAAGAATCTGAATTATTTTTTTGTCAACTGAGTCATGATTCTTAGACTTAACAAGAAGAATACAAGGACATAATTTAGTAATTTGCAATTTTAATTACAATGCTGATTTTCTTAACATGAACTAATACAGGTATAGAAGTTATATGTTTCACCATTTCCTAACATTTTATCTAATTTGTATAAAGAAACACTTGAAAATAAAACGTTCATTAAAAAATTAGCAATGGTTTTTAAGTAAACTTTATTCTTTATGTGTTCAGAATCTTCTACGTAAAATTTCTGAAGATCTCTTAAGTAATAGAGTGCACAATTATTTTTCTAATGGGCTGTTTTATGATTTACAGTTTGATCACAGAATGCTATAGTTCTCAGAACTTGGAAATCACCGAGCGTGTGTCCTATTTATGTAAGTACCATGCAGCCAATATTCAAAAGGAATTCCAAATATTCCATACATCTGCAGATGTAAATGGCTGTGTACAGAAAATAACATATCAGTATATATATTTACCACATATATAGAAAAGCACAATAAACCAAAATACTCACATGTACATGCTTAATACTATTTTATATGTAATGAACCATTCAAATGGGAAACATATTTAATAGGGTATATGCTCTGTAATGCAAGGTTATATAGATAAAATAATTTCTTAACCTTAGTATTCTTTCTAAATGATGTTTTCATGTCAGCAAACAATAAAAGGAGATGTGACTTGCATTTTTTTCTATACATAAACTCTTGGCACTTGAATTTTTAATAATATACAAAATGTCATATATTCAATACCTATTTTCATTTGAGAAAAATAAAAACACTATATACATTTGAAATAAATTTTGGCCCCAAGTACTTTTCTTGAGATCCCTTTTTAAAAAAAAAATATTCATTACAGTGAATATAATATATTTTACTTGATGTTTGTATTTGAAATTAAAGTCATTCATATCTAGATCCTTACATCTTTATCATTTTATCTTTCACCAGTTTTCAAGACTGGAATTCTTTAATTAAATCAAATGAACAGGCAGAGCACTAGGATACTATATCACAACATGATATAGTAGACAGCTAAATTTGGTGTTTCCATTTTATGTCATGTTCCTTCACGTGTGCTCTGCAATACCCTATACAGTTCACAAACCATTCAAACATATCAGCAGAATCAAGAACAGTAAAAACTGTATATAAAAATTGTCAAAGTATAACTTATTCTTTAAAACAACTTAAGCTGCAAGGTCTTAAGGTGCAAGGTCTAAACTACAACAAATGTTAATAAATTATTAATCGCACATTTTCCCAGGAATTAAAGGTAAATTTGATTCAAATAGAATTCCTGCAGGGGAGAAACATGCACATTTTATTTATGATTTAAATTCTTCACAGAGCACAGTTTGATATGCAACACTTCAGAGAATTACAAGCACCAGAAACAATCGGCTTTCATTCTAAATGATAAAAATTAATACAGATGTTATTTTAAATTAAATCTGAAGCATTTATAGGCAGAAAAATGACAAATATTAAAGTACTTGTAATTTACCAAAGATGATGCTTGAAATTGCGATGAACCTGTCATAATAATTTTTCCTCTTTAGAAATATATGTTAAGAAAGCAATTTAGGTTCAGAAAGTCAGTTTTCAGGTCTTTGATGATTTATAGGGCTTAATGTGAAAGTCCATAAAATACAAAAAGTCTTCTGGGGAGAATTAAAGCAACACAATGGAGTAAAGTTAAAGAAACAAACAGTTTTCTAACAGAAAGGAAGCCTTTGGTAAGAAAATTAAGAATATGGCCTCATACCAATGCCAGGTTGATATTTTCACTCAGAGAAAATATCAAAATATTGGTATAAGATTTATGTAGCAAAATTCATATAACAAAAGAAGTCCTGTGAGAAATGCAATTCTACACAAATACTTTGACACACATGTATGCCAAAATCATGTATAGTGATTACCTGGCAATATGTATTAAAATATCATTACAAACCTCAGATTGTTGATTCTCAATGGTGTGTCTAGAAGTTGGCAAGGAATGGTTAAACTTGTGATTATTCAGGTTTCTATTAATTGAATTCTGGAATAGTATGTTAAAAAATTGCATGAGCCGGAAGTATTTATAAACGTCATGCAGGCTTCATAGCAATGGGTATTATTACTTCTATACCTGTATACCAAAACTTACTGCTTTATGATTAAAATTATTATTGCGTGTTAGCGCCAGGCACCAGGATTTATTATATAGTTTCTTTAATGTCTAGGATAATCTCTTTTTAGCTCCAGGAAAAAATATTTTGAGAATGCCAAGGAAGTTTAAGGTATTTTTCTGGTGGGGTTCTATCACATTTAACAGCCTAATAAAACTTTGAACTAGATACACAATAAAATATTAAGAATAAAATATTAATTTATCTTGTACAGTAAATTAAATTCTGGCCACTTTGCAGCTAATTTTAACTACTGAAATTAGATATCACTTTCCATTTGATGATGGGATATTTTCTCCTGTAGTAATTTTATACTGGCATACATAAAAAAGATAATTTTATGCATATTGGTAAATTTATTGGAATGTCTATTGAAATAAAAGTGGCATAATAAATCAGCTATGATTGTCAGGTTTTTTTCTTCTTTGCTCCTATATTTTGGTGAAATTAATATGCTGGGATGCATTGCTGCAGTGTGTCTCCACTTTGAACCATGACAATAAAAATTATAAAACACAATGTAACTTTCCCTGACAACTCTCCAGTGTCATAAACATTTTTTAACTCTTTGATGCCAGTAAACATGTAAGTTTCTGCTAAAATAAATTGATTAGCAAACGAGATTTCTGAATCAACATCTTAAATGGGAAAGTCCTACCCATGCTCATTTGGAGAACACATAGAAGTAGGTATCATGACTAGTAGATAAGGCTAAAAATGTTGGGGTTTGGAAATTCTCACCTGATACTGTGTCTGTCACTTTCATGGATTTACCTGCCGATGAAATCAATCATCTAACTGTGCCTTTGGTGTTGCTACATATAGATATAGGTATAGGTATAGGTATAGGTATAGGTATAGGTATAGGTATAGGTATAGGTATAGGTATAGGTATAGGTATAGGTATAGATATAGATAATGTGTCTGGATAAAATCAAGTTAATTCTTATGTGAATATAAGACTGAAAATATTACTCCTTTTAAAAATTGATGCGCTATTTCATTTATTCATTTTGTGTGTGTATTATGTATCTGCACACATGTGAACATGCCTACATGCATGTGGAAGTCAGAAGAGAGTTTGAGGGAGGAGGCTTTCTACTCCCACACTTTGAGTCCCAGATATCCAACTCAGGTCATGAGATTTGGTTGGAATGTGCCTTTACCCAATTATCATCTTGCTGGCCTTATTATTTTGTGCCTTATTCTTTACGTCAACACTGCAAAGACCCCAAACTATAACTTATCTTTTAGAACATAGTTTTCTTGTCTGCATAATGAATATGAGCTAGGGTTACTTGGATTTTTCACTGGTTACCAGAGCTTGGGACACTGCCTATATCTCTGAATTTGTTCTATAATGAATATAAAGTATAGAGGCTCATATATAGAACAAAAGCAAATATTTATTTTTAAAAATTATATGAATTTGAATCTAAGACTACAAATGGGGCTCTTCCTTTTTTAGAATTGTCATCAACTTTGAGATAAGTTTAAATTGTTTTATAAAAGTCAACTTAAAAGTCATGTTGATAAGGTTTTATGATGTAGTTTCTGATCACGTGACTGCATGAACATAAGCTGAACAAGGATTGCCACTGTGGACATGTTGAAATGGACAGGGTTGACAGCAAGTCCTCACCTCTACCAAGAGAACTACAGGTAAATAAATGCTGAGAAGATGAGAAACTCTCCTCCAGGGAAGAACAGACTGAATAGTTATCTATTCCCACGTGCACAGACTGAGAAGGCTGTATCTATGCCTTTAGTAATACATATGCCTATAAATATATACACACGTAACAATTAATGAAAAAAAGAGGCCACAAATTTGAAAAAAAGCAAGGAGGGTTTTATCAGAGGGATTGGAAGGAGGAAAGGGAAGAGGAGAGGATATAATTATATTATAATCTCAAGACATAGAAGAAAACTTAGAAACATAAAGGAAAGATAAATTGATGTGGTACTCAGGGCTCATTGGACTATAAGTGAAAAAATCTGCTTTTTAACTTTAAGTTTCTCTAGATGTGTCATCATGAACAGATCTCTAAACCAATCTGACCTTTAGTGTCTTCATCCATCTACAAAGACAAGGACCAAAGCACGGGATACACAAACATTCCTGTACTTGCTTTAAAAGTCCATTAAATCTATTATCATTATTCCTGTATATGAATTGTTCAGAAAATCTTTTTCAGGAAAAAAGGTACTAGTTAATTTCTTGTAAAGTCACAGAAGGACTTTAAGAATTCGAAGCTGGAGAGATGATTTACTTGTTAATTGATGGCATGCAATCTTTAACCTTAAGCAGGAGTTGTAGAAACCCAAAGAACTCTAGGAAGTTTTGGCCAGTTGGCCTCACCTATTTAGCTAATTCCAGTCCAATAAGACATACTCTCTTTAATACAATGGAGAATATGCAAGAAATGGCATTGCAAACTGTCTTTTGACTGCTTCAAGCATACTTTCGCAAACACTATACAGTCAAATTCTTGGATGATTCTTCTTCTTCTTCTTCTTCTTCTTCTTCTTCTTCTTCTTCTTCTTCTTCTTCTTCTTCTTCTTCTTCTTTTTCTTCTTCTTCTTCTTCTTCTTCCTCTTCCTCTTCCTCTCTCTCTCTCTCTCTCTCTCTCTCTCTCTCTCTCTCTCTCTCTCTCTTTCTCCCTCTTTCTCTCTCCCTCTCTCCCTCTCTCCCTCTCTTTCTCTCTTTCTCTCTCCCTCCCTCTCCCCCTCTCTGCTTGTTTGTCTCCATCTATTCTTGTCTCTGGCTTTATATCACATATAAACCAAGGAGCCTATCTGAAGCACAGCTTCATTTATAACCTGCCCTACTCAAATTATTCTCAGCCCAAGAACACTTGACTCCACAGGCGTTACCACTGTAGTCTTTGTTGAAAGACAACAGCAACCCCTATGCTGTGAAGGCAAAGATAAGGAAGCAAAATATGTAAGCCTGTGTCACAGGGCCCTGCTCTTTGATATTCAGTTTTCAGAAATAAATTTAAATCTATGGAAAATCTCTTTTTTCCATTGTTTTGATTGTCTGATTTCTGATGCATTGTTTCATTTTGTAGCCCAGGTTGACCTTAAAGTCACAATAGCCTCAGCTTCCTGAGTAATAAGATTATAGGTGTGAGCTCCCCCTCACCGTGTTACCTTCTTTGTTTTTGAAACTGGACTTTAATAATCTGGGGAGCCTCCAGAAGCTCCCGAACAGGAATGTAAACTGTTAACTATTTAAAAGCCTTTAAGATGGACAGTTCATTTGAAAGAGACATCCCTGATGGTTATTGATCCTGAACACGAAATCATTCTGGAAACTCAAACCTGTGTGGTGTGGAATGAGAGGTTGCTTTCTTGGTCAAATAAAGCACTATGGTCTCTTGACAGTGGACAGCTCTATAATTCCACCTAAGTGAAATTATATATAATACCAGGACGCCAGTGAATTAGAGGATCGGGAAGCAAAAATGATCCTTGTCTAGCAATCCTTACTTTAAGAAAGAAAATAAAATTACCCCACTACACGTTCTTTGCATTTATTTTCTCAGCAGCATTGACATCTAAAGTGAGCTTATGTCCTAATGAAGTCAATAGCTGAGGGCCTGCATGATGCTCAGTGCCTGGCCAGAGGTATCAGGTGTTGATTCTCTTAATAGCTTTCCAGCTATGCTTGCATTCTGTGGTTCACTCAAAGGTCAATCCTGTCATCCCCCTGATGTGGCATTCTCTACACAGATGTATCCTATTGTGTATTCATAATGATATTGTCCTGTCTGGCATTAATAAAACAATAACCAGATGCTGTGAGGAATTAGAGGATCTTCTCTCTGTGACACTTGAAACTGGAGGCATTTACACATACAGCTTTTCATCTGCCATGTACCTATTTGTTATTTTAAAACACCTTGGTCTTTGCAGTCACACTTTAAAACACATTTATAATGAAACCCAGGGAAGGTAATTCATCAAATTGCAGTGTGAATTGAAACAGGTTTTATAGCAGTTTTATTGAGAAAGAAGTCCAAAGAGCCAGAAGGAGTAGTACTTTTAAAAACCCAGACATGGATTCTATAAAATCAACTTTCCTGTTAATGGGATCTCAGAGCTTCTTAAAACAATGACCTGCATGTCAGCAGGCAGCATGGGCTAAGCAAATGAGAAGAACATGGTTTGGTGAGCAGTGGCTCACATCTGTGGGAGAGTCACACAGTGCAACACACAGGCCTGGGTACAGGTTGAAATACAACCCAAGGGTGTCTGAAAGGACTGGTTCCTTTCCTATGTTTCATGATTTATTTAACAAATATTCAAATGTAGACTACACATCCCTTGGTCACAATTTTCCATAGATTAGCTTTTAATTTTCAGCCGGTGGTCTTACCTACTGCTGGTCTTAATATTGAAAATAAACAGCGATTCTGATTGGAATGAAATGTTATGGCCATATTTCATACTGGGATCACTCTCTGCAGATGTTTTCATTTTATTTTCTGTTTACTCAACCTTGCAGGGAAGCCGATATTAGTAACATACATGACACAATTCAGAACCTTTTTTTCTCCTGGAAATCATTTGAAAGGATATCAAATTGCACTGGAGATTATGTTTTATATGGGGAAATTCCACAGCCAATATACACAAGTGAAGGGAAATCATTTTCTTATATGCTTCATGAAATATTTGTGTAACAATTGTCAATGTTTCAAGAATAACAGCAGAGTTACATATCTCTCTATATATAAGCACACACACATGCATATATATACTGTTTCAGGGGCATTTAATAATGACTGACTCCAGAATTATTTTAGATTCTGAAAATACTGTAATCCTACCATTCAGAAAATAATATTATTTATCTTATAAATGTTGCATAGATATTTAGAAATATTTGTTACTGTCTGAAATGATATTTTCTCACACTATAGAATTTCCCCCAATCTAAAACCCAGTCATTACGGGAAAAGATATTTGACTATCTATGGCTACATATTCCAAACTACAACATTGTTCAGTATGCAACAAAGCAGGCAAAAACAAACAAACAGTTGTTCAGCAAGCACATAGAAATCAACTTAACTTACACTATTTAATCCACTATTTACTCTTATTACTATGATTTTATGTAACTGAAATATTGTAGTATCATGCCACTCTGAACTATTTGAATTATTTTTGATTTTTTGAAATATCTGTTTAAACCTGTTAACTATACAACCAAGGAATCTCTCTCTCTCTCTTTCTCTCTCTCTCTCTCTCTCTCTCTCTCTCTCTCTCTCTCTCGCTCTCCCTGTGTGTGTGTGTGTGTGTGTGTTTGTGTGTGTGTGTGTGTGTGTGTAGAGGGGGGCACTAGAGTATAAATACACATAATACATTTAGAAAATAACATTTTATTTAAAAGTGACTCTTGAAACATATTCTTCTAAATATCACCATTTCCAGATGAAAATTTTCAATATATGCTTTTCTGGCTGCATTTTAGTATAGGTGTAAGACTAATATGTTTGTTATAATCTTGAATTAAAAATCACTTTATGCAGACAGCAATAAAATTATTTCCAGATCCATTCATTCATTTGTTATTCATTCATTCATTCCTTACAATTGATAATTCATGTAGAATAAAGTTGACTACAGGAGAATCTGCTCTCCTGATCTATTTGGAAAGTTATTTCTGTACTCTACTTTCAAAACAATTACAATTTTAAAAGCAGAACAAAATCAAAATACATTTTCTCTGCAAGTAAGATCATTGATATTTGGCTAAATGATGTTTTTCTCAAGATATATAACCAAGAACTTGATCACACAAGATTTATATTGACCTAAAAGGGTTTGCTCATGGCTACATGAACTGTTTATAGTGAGCTGGAATGATGCCTGTTCACGATCATGCCACAAACACTTTCCAAGCATAGATGCTTTAGAATCTTTTGGTTTCAGAAATACGGGTAGTAAGCTTTGTTTTTTAACGCATCTCTTTAAGGAAGTGGTATTACTCGGTTCTCATTTCTTTGTTTTGTAACAGATAACATCCAGACAACTTCATTATGGAATTCAGGTTCCTTTTTCTTTAAAAAGATACATGTACAAAATACATTGGAAAGTTAAGCAAACATCTTCTGAAATCTTTTGAGATTATTCCTTAGTCACAATTTTAGATTATGTTTGTAATGTTTCAAACTTCATTAGCCCAATATCTCCTTAATGATACCAAATCAATGCTTTCAAGGTGTGGTAATAGCATTGCGATTCAATTTACAGTTTTGCTGGTGTTTTTACACTTTCAAAATGATTTTTCTCTGATGTACAGAAAGCAAAGTAAGGTACCAATCTCATATTTCCCTCAAGCTACAGTAGTTATTCTAATTCTTTGTTTCTTTGTTTCTTTGTTTCTTTGTTTGTTTCTTTCTTTCTTTCTCTCTTTCTTTCTTTCATTCTTTCTTTTCCTTCCTTTCCTTTTCCCACTATTCAGTGTCATTCCAGAACTAGTTCAGCTGTGTGCAGAAAAAAATGCATGCTATCTCATTCTCCATTAGCAAACACTGCACAAAAAGGGTTACAGTTTATCTTCATGAAGATTTCTCTTAGGAGCTTTTAAAAAGTGTGAGCCTAGGCAGAAATGTATATGGCTATGATGTCTGCATTCATAGTTGTAGCAAGATTCTTTTTAATGTACCTATTAGTGGGAGCTAAACAGTTTGGATGTTGAAAGGCAGAGGCATGCATTTGATGTATAGTTCACACAACCAATGGAATGAGGCCTCATTAAACAGAAAGCATTCCACATAGCATTCTGAGTTGCACATAATCCATAATCTTTGATGGTTACATATTTCCAACATAACCATGATATTTAAAAATAAATAATGAAGTCTAAATAGATGATATCCTTGCTTCGTTTCACATAATTCACTACAATGTAGCCAAACTTAAATGTTTAATTCAGCCTCACCACACTATCCTGATTTCACTCAGAGAAGAAATTTGACGGATTTATATTAGTTATAAATTGTAATGATTTGTTGTAGCAGCAAGTTACATCTTCCAACATATGATGTCATCATGGATTCTGTGATGTCAGCATTTCTACCCATAGTAGAAAGTAAGGATATTCCTAAAGTGGGCCCTAAGGGAGAACAAGTTGGATTCTTGCCTAGAAAGCACAAATTTTGAAAAAGGGTTTGGATTCAAGCACTTTAGGTATTGCTGTCTGTTTCATCTAATTACCTACAGCTGCCTTTGCCAAGCCTCCAGGAGGCAGAAAGACACTCCTTAGAGACCGCTTTAAGACATCTGAACACACAGTAGATATAGGGTGCCTTAAAGCAAGTTTGAAGCTGAGTGAGATTATTGTGACTAAAGGAATAAAATTGACCAAGAAAGAAAGAGAGACAGACAGAGAAATAGTGACAGAGAGAAAGAGGGGGAGGGAAGGGAGGGAGGGAGAGAAAGGGAGAGAGGAAGGCAGGAAGGAAGAAAGCTGTCCACAGCTTGGAAAAACAGATGATTTAAGGCATAAAATTTGGGAGGAGAGCAGCCACACAAGCACAGAAGTAGATCTCTACTTCAGGAATAGATGCCTACTGAATCCCGGCTGACTTTGTACCCTCTAAGGGCTGTTCCTGTCCACAGGCATGTCATTTTCCATCTACAAATTAGGGTGCTTTAAGTCCATCTATACAGTCTAATCTGCAACATTATCACAAATTATTATCCTCTCCCTTTTTAAATATGAAAGGAAATCTGAGTCACTCTGTGTATGTTTCTGTGAATGTCACATGTGGTATGTGTGGTGCTGAGTCTATGGGTTTGCACATGCTGAGCACAGGCTCTGAGAAGGAGCTCTTTTCCAGATCCTCCTTGCTACATGTAGTAATTTACATTCCAATTTGACTCCTGTAGTTTCAGATTTCTAGATCCGAGTAATGCTCACTTGCAAATAGAGTAACTGATTTCCAAGCACATAGTTCAGAATACATATATATGAACGATATACTCTATGGATTTATGCTTACTTTAGGGGATTGCAGACTATGTTGAAAGAAATTATGAAGTTAGGGATTCATATATCCAAGAAACACAGATGGTTCTTTCTCTTAAAAGGCTATAGAATTATTTTGGAGCCAACAGCTATGCAGTATTCATACAGTTGGAAGGTTCCATGGGCTCTACTAGAAGAGAAAGATAATCGTGAGTCTTGCTCAGCTGCCAAGCCTGCAAACTCTAATAGCAACTATTGTGACAAAAATTAAAATAGTTTCCTTGGTGCTATAGTGGCATGAATGTCATGGGAATAACCAATTGTATCTTATTGGATATAAGCATAGACTACCGGACAGAAGACATACCTGGTCCTATTGAGGTCAAGAAACAGTGGCTAGACAAGTTATAGGACCTTGGGGGAGAACCACCTCTGCTAACTGTACTTAGTATCCAGTTGCCTCCTTGAGACATTAGCATACATAGATTAGTCCATCTCTTAATCCTCATCAGAGAGGTTTCTTTTGCAATAGATGGTGATGAACAGAGAGACTCACACTGGTCATGGAGTGGTCATGTAGAGAATAAGTGGCTGTGTAGTTCTTAGCTCTAAATAGAATAATACAACCCACCACTCCCCTAAAGACTTATAAATATCGAGGAAGAGAGTAAGAATAACTGTAAATCCAGAGGACAGAGGCAGTGGATGGATATAATGGAAGACTCATTTCTGAATACAACTGGGCAGTGGCACATAAGAACTTACAATGGTTGTGACAACATGCAAAAGACCTGTACAAGAGTAAGATACACCACATTCCAAAATTGAATTAGATTCCTAGTTTAGAAACTGTTGGCAATTGATAGTTCTGGGAAAAGGGAGAGTTAGTTCTTTTTTAATGACATGGCCTTTGGAAGGTTGAACATATTCCCATGGATGGCCCACATTCAAGAGTATATAAGCAGCACAATTGGGACGATATGGGTTTTAAAATAATGAAACGACATAAAGATGGTTAGGTGTGTGATGGAGATAGATCTGGGATGATTTAGGGGAAGGAGTGAAAATGCTCAAAATACAATTTATGATATTTCAAATAATTGAAAAATAACGTATGACATATACAATAAATATTTTTCTTAAAATTACTTTTGGTCCTGAAAAAGAATATGTACTCACAAACATTCAGGGAAAACCCAAGAACTTATATTGTCAGGCTCGTGACAATCTCTTGAGGAAGGTAACACTTATCATCTGAATTTACAGATGAACAAATTAGGTTTAATGAGGTGGGATAACTTGGAAATAGTCTTTTAGAAACATACATAAAATAAATTTTGTATAATTACAAAGGACAGCCATGGTTGCAAGTATTTACCAATTACATTGTCAAATGCAGCAAATATTTTCGATGCTTCTTAACTCAGGAAAATGTACCAAAGGCAAATACCAGAATCAATCTACCTTGATTATTAATAAGAAAGAGGAGTTGGAACAAGGAAGGCAAAGGGAGAAATATGGCGTGTACACTCACATAATATATAATTTTTACTGCAGTAGTTTTGGTCAAAACATAAAATAATCCATTGGTATAGACAGAAAGAGTAGATAAGAATGAAAAGCAATCTTCAAAAAGAACTGTGGAAATGTCATCTAATTGAATCGACTATTCTTTATTGATGGAAGGTAAGTATTTGTGAGAAATAGACTCACATAGCTTAAGTCAAAATGCAACTTTTTAAAAAAGTCTACACAAAGACTTCAACTGTACACACTTACTAGATACTTCAGTCTCCTCAAAATGAAAAAGCATTCTCCATGTAAAACTGCTGGATTGATTCTTAAAATTAGAAAACTCATTAGTATACTCACTTTTGTGGCTTCTGCTGAACTGGATTTATTACAAAACTTTAAGTGGCAAATATAAGTCAATGTTGAAATTGAGTGTTTGGAAGCCCTGTATTTTCCATAAAATAAATTTACCATGATTCACTGCATTGCTTCTGATAGCTGTCTTACTATACCCACCAGTTATCTTAATATTCATTTAGCTAAGGTAATTAAACCCAATCAGGATGTTAGCAGATGTAAAATGATTTTATATAGATAGGCCTGGCCATCTATTTTTCTTAATATAAGAAAGTTTCTAGCTTAGTGGTTTCCATCAGCCAGTGTTAAATCTGTAGGAGCTTTATGTTCTTTTACAGTCAAGAGTAGCTAGCTACTAACTATCTTTATTTTGTGATCAATATGAAAGGAGATATCCCGCTTATTAAGAAACAAATAACCACAAAATAATCCCCATATCTGGTTCTTACCAACTGATGATTCTGAACCATGGTGATAGTAAAAATGATTCCTTACAACCTCCAAACTAACTAATAATTTTCAGCAACTACTGTAATACAACGAAAATGGAGCCGATAGAAAAACTACATTGCAATTTCAGTAATACCATATGCATCATGTATCATAAAGTAAAAGATGTGCCCGGGCAGTGGTGTCGCACGCCTTTAATCCCAGCACTCGGGAGGCAGAGGCAGGTGGATTTCTGAGTTCAAGGCCAGCCTGGTCTACAGAGTGAGTTCCAGGACAGCCAGGGCTACACAGAGAAACCCTGCCTCGGAAAACCAAAAATAAAAAATAAATAAATAAATAAATAAAAAAGAAAGAAAAAAAAAAGGTGTATTGGCAATTGATATTTTAGAACAACTTTCCCTTTAATAACTGAAAGGCTGACTGGAAATGTAAGTTTTGAGAATGGTTCAGTCAGTCTAGCCTGGTATAGCTTCAGTTGGTTTGCTTTCTCTCTCACCTACAGCTGACAAATACTCATGGTGATAAAATTGCATTAGGAAATGGGCATTTTTGCCACATTCGCTTGGTTTTTGTTGTTTGTTGTTGTTTTGTTCTGTTTGTTTTGAGACAGGCTTTCTCTCTGTATCCCTGGCTGAGGAGAAGGAGCAGGTGGTATTGGGGGGAGGGACTTGTAAGGTGGGGCTAGGAGGAGAGGGGGAGGGGCTGCAATTGGATTGGAGTGTGAAGAAAAAAACAAATTATGGAAAGAAGAGAGGAGAAATGGGCAATTGGGGGCTGGAGAGAAGGCTCAGTGGTTAAGAACACGCCTGCTCTTCCAAGGATCTGGGTTCAATTTCCAGAACCCATACGGTAACTTACACCTGCTTACAATTCCATTTCCAGGAATTCCGGGGTGAATCTGACACTGTCTCAGAGAAATACATGCAGGCAAAACACCAATGAACATAAAATAAAAAAAAAATAAATAAAGCAACAAAAAACAAACAAAAAAGGGCCATTTAAAAGAATTTTAGGTATAGCTAAACTCTTGACATTTCAACATAATATTACCATCTACAAACTTCACAATTGAATTCCAAAAAAAAATCAGACAAAAGTTTCATAAAGTTTTACATAAGTTAATGGGCTTGCTTTGGGCCTTGCTTATATCTCTCTTTTGCCGCAAGTAGACAGTAAGCTGCAGGTTGGTCCTAAGGGCTGGTGAGGAGATTAGAGCCTCTACAATGGAATCTATGAATTGAACATGAGAAATACATTTCCCCTTTAACTGGAAAAAGATATCTGCCCAAAGGAATCATTTGTGAATCTTAAAGCAGTCATTCATTGGATCACAAATCTGCTAGCACCTTACACTGATCTGTCCCATCTCTAAAATTTCAGAATTTTCTGTTGTTCTTTGAGCTGTTGAACAAACGACAGTTTGTTATATCAGTTCAAACGAACTAACACACACACACACACACACACACACACACACACACACAAACACACACACACACACACATCATCATCATCATCATCATCAGACCTCTTAAAGTTTCTGGCATAACACAGAATCAGGTCAAAACTAGAAGGAAGGATAACATCTCAAAAAATGCAGAGAATGGGTTTTTATATTAATTGAACTTGGCTCAATAATCTGTTTCACAACTGAGCATTAAGGAAGAATAAAATCTTTCTGATCTTTAGTTAAATAAGCTACAAGTAAGAAAAATATGATCACCACTGCAGCAGGCTGTTAGATAAAGAGAAATAATATATGGGTTACCATTTCATTGTTGCTGGTTGTACATCTATGAAACTACTGATGGGTTGGTGGCAGACCCATTTTTAAAGCTGGTAAAACCCAGCCGTTGTTGGATAGTATTCTATATGACCTGGCAAGACTGTAAGTTCATGTTTGTTCTTGTAAATATTTGTTTTATGTTAGAGACGAATACACAGAAACATGGATAGATAACTTTGTAGGATATCACTTAGTATTTTAAATATTCTTGGAGTGTTAGTATATCTCTTTCGTCTATTTTTACCTTATTCCATCCTTTCTTTAGAGGCCCATAACTATTTTAAACATACACAGAAGCACATACCAACAGCCAGGGTATGCCAGCCAGCTGTGCTTACAGGGAGCAGTTCTGAACTTTAATCATGCTTTTCTTGGCTAGTTGTTTTCTTTTCTCTTTCTGTAAACATATTTTCCCTCTCTTATTATTTTCTTAAGCATTTAAAGGGGGAAGCTGCAGAAGCTTATACGCTCTCCCCATATGTACTGTAAGTTGTCTCTAAATGTTTTGTAATATGTACATGCAGGTGTCTAGTTTATTTATATAGATTATGAATCCCATAATAAAACACAAGTCTGCTCAAAAACAAATACTTGAGCTTTCTTCTTTAAAATATTCCTTGCGCTACATGTTCTCTTCCTTCTTTTTTATTTCATATTGTCCAGGTTGTTCTTTTATAAGACATCATGATTGTCTGGATTGTTTGTCAAAAAAAATATCATTTGAGAATTTGTCAAAAGCTATTATATAAAGTGCTACTAAATAATAGAATAAAATAATAAAATTTAATATAACATAAAAATAAAATCTAATATATAAAAGTTGTTTTAAAATTTCCTAATAGATTATTTTTGTTCATTAAATCTTAATTTTTGCCATCTTATGCTTTTACTTGGACTTTTGTAATGGTTTCCCAAGTGAAGTTTTAGTTTCCTTGCTATCACCAGGAAAACTCTGTAAAAGATTACTGTACACACCGCACCCCTTTTTATCCATTTCTCTGGGATTTATTGAGTCCTTACAGCCAGAATACTTTCTCATGAAAGCTGAATTCTCGTTTGGATGCTCCCTCTATCCTCCTTCACCTCCTGTTGCATAGATAATTCTGGATTGGAAGTTCTGCGCCTTCATTGTCTCGTTTATAACATGGGACCCATTTTTCTTCACCTGAGAAAGACTTCAGTGAAAATTTAGTAAATGAAAGAACAGCTGGTCATGACCTAATGGAAAGTGCATGCAAACTGCAGGTTAGAGAGCACATAACAACGTTTCAGAAAATGTTTTAATAGTATCCTGCCTGAAAGTCACTTTTGCATAAACTCACTGGTTCAAACAACATATTTTTTCCAAGCTATTTTTGTGGTTGGTGATAGTTTGAATTCTGAGATAGAATTTTTTCATAACTATATTCATAGGTCATTTCCTTATGAGAATGGTTGACTTGCTTCCCCATAACTCTTCATATTTTTTCCTAATTAGACATGAAACTTTCAATAGCATACTTGGTGAATTTTCATAGTTTTGTTGTTATTGTACCACATTCGTATATATTGTTTCCTTATTCCCCATGAAGGGCATATCCTAGGACTGGCACAAGCAAGTCTCCTTGTTATAGTTGTCTCCTATCTTATTATCTACTATGACCTAAAACTTCAGGAAGTCACAGTCAATGTACCTTGTTGATCCTAGCCTCCAATAGTCTACTTAAGCTCTTTCTTACATAAAGAATGGTAGACAAGGACATGCATAGTCCACGTGTATCTTCAAGCTTGAAATTGATGCCTCCTATGGAAATTGTGCTTAGCACATAGTCTTTCGATGCTGCAGAAGATACAGCTCACCTAAGGTTCTTCTCCTTACACACTGCACAGCAGCAGAAGAAGGTTTAAAGTTTCAATTTGATGGACCCTGAAAGCTCTGATGGAGATAATTGGTTCTAAGTTTTTGGATAGTTGTTGCATAGGTGTTTGGAGGTTGGTTGAAGAGAAGTCTGGCTCCTGTAAAACTTTAGTTTTTAACTCACCCTTGCTGGGCCTGCTATTTTATTTTGTAAGTATATTTGTCTTAGTTAGGCTTTGTTATTGTGAATTGACACCATAACCAGAGCAACTCTTATACAGGAAAACCTTTAATAGGGACGGGCTTACAATTTCCGAGGTTCAGTCCATTGTCATCATGGCAATAAGCATGGCAGCCTTTAGGCAGACATGGTGCTGGAGAAGAAGCTGAGAGTTCTACATCTTAATGTGAAGGCAACAGAAGGAGACTGCCACACTGGACATTGCTTACAAAGCCCACTTTTACAGTGACATACTTCCTTCAACAAGGCCACTTCTACTTTAACAAGGCCACACTTTCTAATAGTGCCACTCCCTATAGGCCACAGTGTCAAACAGATGAGTCTATGGGAGTCATTCATATTCTAATCCACTACGGAATCCGTGCAAACTCTTTGAACAATGAATTCCATCTGCTTCCAGAAAATCCTATGGGCAAAAAATGTTCTTCCTTATCTTTTCTGTTTGCATCATTTTCTATGTCTCTAATTGAACTTATCCAAGCTCCATCTTTATTACCATATGTGACTTTAGCAATTCATACTGAAAAATATCTCTTGTTATACTTACACACTTTATGCATGTTTTGTTTCTCTTCCAAACCATTTGAAGATATTATTTTAATAAATTGCATATGTATTTGTATTTTGCCTAGATGTATGTCTGTGTACCACATTCATGCTTGGTGCTCAAAAAGGCCAGAAGACAGTCTCAGACACCCTGAAACTGAAATAACAGATTATTATGAGCCATGATGTGGGTTGTTGGAACTGAATCTGGGTCTTCTTTAAGAGCAGCAAGTGTTGTTAACTGTTGAGCCATTTCCTGAGCCCCTCAAAAAACATTTTATAGTTGACTTCATCCTTGTCCCTTCTGTCCATGGTAAGTAGAAAGGAAAACACTAAAAAAGTTCCTAATACTAAATGGACAAAAAGTAGAACATTTATTTGTATGTTTCCATTTTTTACATTGCATTCTTGATAATTTAACTAATTTTAAAGAGAAAATTACTCAGCCTGGAGGAGTGTGCATGCTTGCAATTCTTGCAAGGAGGTAGAGGCAAGAGAAGCAGAAGCTTGTGGTGATTCTGAACAATATAAAAAATACTAAGTCCTCGAAAACACACACACATGCACACACACACACACACACACACACACACACACACACACACACACACACGCAAATGCACATGCACATCCACACATTTCCATACACACACATATACACATACACTCACGCACACAAACACACACGTATATTCTCTCTCTCTCTCTCTTTCTTACACACACACACACACACACACACACATACACATACACGCAAATGCACATGCACACCCACACATTTCCATACACACACCCATATACACACATGTAAATTCTCTCTCTCTCTCTCTTTTATACACACACACTCAAAAAAACACATTCACACACACACAAACACATAAATGTACCCTCTCTCTGTCACACACACACGGGAGAGAGAGAGAGAGAGACATCCCAAATGATCAATCACTCCCAGTAGTAGATATATACACAAAGGAAAGACATGAGTACCCTGAAGATGTAACTGCCCGCCCATTCCTTTTGTAGACCTAGGCAAAGTAGCTAAGGAATGGGAATAATTTAAATACCTATCAATTTATTGTCACATGAAGAAAAAGTTCAGTTATTCCATCAATATTAGAAATAAAAATGAGTGAAATCCCATTATATTGATAACAAAAACTGATGATCCACTGTTAAAGGAAATAAACAGGCATAGAAAGAAAGGAACTATATAACCGCATGCAATTGAAATAGTTGATCTTTCAGAGGTTGAGGTGTGAAAAGTGCTTACTAGAAGCTAAAGCAAATAGAAATGGGGAAGTTGATTTGTCAGCACTAAGTAAGAGCAGAAATTCTGTTGTGCTGTTATAAACGTAAGACTAATGTACAATATTGCAATAAGCTAGAATAAATGATTTTCAGATTTTTTTCACCTTACCACATATATTTAATCTGATAATGTGATGTTCTCATCATATAATTAGTATGTGCTAATATCTCACCTTATACTTTTAAAATATATTATATAATATTAATATGTTTATGCATCAATTAGAATAAATTTAATTTAAAAAAATAACAAAACAGTAGAACAGTAGTGAATGCCTGTAATCCCAGCTACTTTGAAGACTGAGATTGGACTATTATCTATCCGAGCCTCTAGG
Source organism: Uromys caudimaculatus (assembly GCA_028551405.1). NCBI lineage: Eukaryota > Metazoa > Chordata > Mammalia > Rodentia > Muridae > Uromys > Uromys caudimaculatus. The sequence goes on from CM052719.1 coordinate 37,300,649, forward strand.
TTTGAGATCAGCCTGGGTAACAGAGAGAGAGAGAGAAAGAGAGAGAGAGAGAGAGAGAGAGAGAGAGAGAGAGAGAGAGAGACCTTGTCTTAAAAGAATACAAATAGAGCTACTTCTTATGCAAATTTTTATACATGTAATTTGAATGCTGCATTTTCAAGAAGTTCTACAAAGGAGAATGGAGTTTAAAGCCGTTGTTATAATCTCAGTTCCATATTTGCATATAGATTGTGGTGTAATTTTTAAAATCCCACAGCCAGGGGTAAAATGAAATACCAATTAATGTGAAATCAGCCAGGATAATGTACTAAAATGAAGTCTAAACAATGTAGCAGCAAACACATCAATATCTCCAAATTATATTTAAGAGAATCAATTCTGGTTGTGATGTAGCAAGTAGAATTCAGGGCTCTCTTCAAAGCAATTCTGTTGTGAGTTACTAGGGCTATTTTAGTTTTGACTGTTAGCACACATGATAAAGTTTCACTGGATTCTCCATTTCTAGGAGATGGGGTAGCCTACTCACCTACTGTCAGCTTTTTCTATGTTCTTTTTCTGTGAAAAGTGGAATTTAGGGTGTCTTTAGTTGGCTGTTTCATCTTCCCACAGTCTCTTCAAAGTTTCAGTTAATTCTAATAATTGTGACGTGTGTTGGTAGGGCATATATTTATAAATGTAAAAGAAGATTATCTGGAAGAATATAACATATGATATTAAATCAAATCTTTCTAAAGAATAACATGAATGTGCGTACTCAGAAATGAAAAGCTACTTTATTTACCCCATGCCTTGCCACTTGCTAGGACACAAGTAGAGAGCAGCTGTGACAACTTGTTTTATTATTACATTCTCAGAATAAAAAGGCTTCCACGGCGACGCAGGTGCATATGTACACATACACGTAAGCACACACAAATGGACACATAGACACACACTCTTTATCTTTGAAACTCATACTCTGCCTGACTCCTTGTAGCCAAGGAGATATTAAGTTCTGTGTACTTTCTTAACAGCTGATGTTTTCTTCGATTTGAATTTGGCTGGTATGATATTTATTCCATGCCTTTTTCTAAGATCAGCAGACTTATGTATAATTTCAATTTTTATAACACTTTCTTAGATAGTAAAATTGATTGTTGTCAGAAATATATACATTACTGATAATTCATGTGCTTGCTTTTCCTGTAAACTCTTAACAAAAGGCAAGACAGCTTTAGCACATACCTAACGGGATGACTGATTAGCTGCTGCTTTCTCTACAGGTAGTGTATTGGGAATCTTTTTGGAACAGAGAAAATGAAACCTGGGCCTGGAATCTGGAAATCATGATGAAAAGCCCAACTCAGACAATCTTTTGAGCATCTAGAAGAAAATTTCCTTTGTTCTCCCTTGACACATTTTCTTTGAGCAAAGAGCAGAAGTCTTGAAACAGGCTAAAAGAATAAATAAATATATTTGATACAATATTCTATATAAGAGACTCTCAAAAGACAGATGCTTTTTGTTAGCTTAATGGACAGTGTACCATGTTTTCTAAGATACTTTGGCAGATTCTTGTAGTCCAAGGGAAGAGGAATTTCCCCTGAGATAAGAGCAAACACACTCTTTGAAAGTAATCCCAGGTATGAGGAGGATTAGACAGATAACTGGAAGCTTCATTTCTTTTATCTTATTATATCTCTGCTCCCTCACAGGAGCACAGAAGATAAGTTCTGTTTAAAAGAACACTGCATTGGAGTTGCACACAGGGAAGCAAAATTTCTTCCCAATTTAATAGGGGCAATCAGGAAAGAGAGACTGGACTTAGGAACACTTGGAAATTCGTGTACTTTATGAAATTGAAATGGCTTGTTTTAGAACTCTTCAAGTGTGGAAACAGTGATTTGTAACAAACTTGAAATAGGTGCTTTTACAACTTTAGTGGAAAAAAGAATATCGCATCACAGTGTAATTGACACAGAGTAAAGCGTTATCATGCAAGAACAGCATGCAATTTTTTTCCAAAATTCCAAGACATCACATATAGGAGTAAGAGAGTACCCACAATCCTATTATCTTGTTCACAATTAACATTCATTTCTTTAGAACAATTAGCAATTTGACATCTTTGACTTAGTTCTGAAGTTTAAATGAGATGGCAAGAAATGGAGCTATAGGTCAGAAGGAGCTTAGGATCTGTCTTGAATTTCAACTCCATTTATGAACAATGATTTTGGTGTGGATGTGTGCGCATGTGTGATTGTGTGTGTGTGTGTGTGTGTGTGTGTGTGCATGTGTGTTGAATTTCCTGTAATTTGAAGTATGAAAAATACACCAAAATATTCTTTTCTTATGTATAAAATAAAATATGATACAGTGTAATAGATAATTACACAGGTTGAGATAATTTTGCTTAACCTAAATGAAAGGCAAGCAGATACAAGTCTGCATATGGAAGCTGAAGACGAACATTTGGCACCTTTCTATATCACTCTTTACCATTTGATACTTGGGCACTCGCTGAGTCGGGAGCTCAGTGGTTCTGCAAGACTGGCTGATCACAACCAGCACTAAGGTTACAGAGGTATGCTGGGTACTGGGAATCCTAACATGGGTTCTCGTGTTCAGTTGGGATAGTACCTCACCAAGTGAGTTATCTCCCCAGCTCAAGAGATTGAACAGACTTTATGAACTGTTTAAAAGGCAGGGAACTTTTTAAATGTTGAGTACTAGGGAGATCTTGCATAATTCTATTATCTAGAGATAGGAAATGAGGCACATTTGTCTCAAACATTATTCATAACATTTAATTGCTAAGTTCTGAAAAAAATGTATTTGGCAATGACCTTACTCATAGAGTGATTCTATGGCAGGAACCTATGGCCATTATTACAGCAGGATTCATAACGAAACACTCATATTCATTTTCTTTAATAATATATTAGGGACCTACATGAGAAAGAAGAAGTAGTATTTCTTTTAAACTCTTCTATAATTCAGATTTTATCAATGTGGACTAACCCTATGGCCAATTAAATATTAAGTAATGCAGGTTTTATGTTTTTGAATATACTAGACCTGAAAGTAAATATTATTTTATGATATGTTAATAATATGCAGGCTTTTACTAGTAATATTTAGTGGACCGTACTGTTGCCTAAGCTGCTATCTGCACAGAAGCAAAGATGGTCTCAGCATGATTTGAACCATAACTTTGGTTGAACAGATTAACACAGTCCATTTATGTAGAACAATGCACAGTAGATATCTGTGAACAGGTTTTAATGTTCCAACTGCAATTCTCTTTCAAAATGTCCTGTGTATACAGACTCCAGGTCTGCAATGTGAAATAATAACAACAATGTGCTTCTAATTTACCAAAATCTGACCAGAGTCTCATCTGTAACACAACCAAGTTTTCTTTTTAGTCCAAATTCTGTGAAACATTTAAAAAGAACCAGAAGAATTGTGGTAACCATTAAAAATATTGACCATGTTAATACATAAAAATAGAATCAAAATTTCAAGGCAGTCTCTGTATGCCACTTATCTCACAAGTAAGTCAAAACACGTGTCATAAGATGCTAGCACAGCCGATGGATGGAATGACACCCATGGAGCTGCTTTAAAGGAGCAAAGCTAAATAAATACACTATTGTGATCATTTGTGGCTTCATGTACAAGACAATTGAATTTTTTCTTCCTAGTCATTTTTCTATATTTTATTTTAATCATTCAATATATAGGGTGATTTTACTAATTTATATATGATTTCTGCTGTAACATCAACCAATAAAAGTGCTTGCTATACAACCTTCAAAACAAGCATGTTCAATTCCTCTGTCCCACAGTCAAAGTGAACCAACTCTTGAAAATAGTTTTCTGACATGCCACACATATCTTTGGGATATCCATTAGTGTACACATATGCACAGTGAGTACATGTATGTACACATGCACACACATACATGTACACACGCACAAACACACACAGCAAGATCTTTTCTATTTTATTTGTATGACACTAAGCATAATTAGGTACATGAAGTAAATTAATTCTTAATTATAATGTTATTATGGTATAAAAATTAAATAAAATTTCATCTTAACGTGACTTATTATAAATACTCTTCTCTGGTAATCCTCTGATATCATGCTTGTGGAGTTTATGATATAGAATTTTTATGAATTTTGGTCACTAAATGGAATTTAAACAAGTTAACTGTTATTATTATGGTTTAACATAAGTGTCATCACAGGTCTCTAGCAATTTAGCTTAGTTTTGAGTTCAAAAATGTTTTCTCAGTTTTTAAAGAAAATAATAGATGAAGTATACTATCATGCTTCAGGATTTTAAGATCAACATGTACCAAAGTTTGCATTGTGCTTATCTGGAATGTTTGATATTTTAAAAAGTAGTGACTGGGGATGATAACATTTTTTAAGTATCAGAATATTTGCATGTAGTCCTTCGGATCTCATGAGATAGGACCTATTGTTTGCATCTCCAATGCTACCAGATGCTAATGTGTTTAAGGCTGATTGTTAGCTGATGGGCTTTGGAAAAGTGCTTGAGTGGGTCAAAAGGCCCATCCATTTTTAGACTATTGAGGAATTTTCACAGTGATTTGCATAGGGGCTGCACCAAAACATTTTGTAATAGTGAATGAGGATTCCCACTCCTCTACATCCTCAGCAAGCTTTGGTCATTCTTAGCAGTTTTTTTGATTTCTTGTTCTTAGACATTCTGATGAGAGTGCTGAAGTCTCAAAGAAGTTTCCATTTTCATTTCCCTAGTTTTTAAAGATGTTGAATACTTTTTGAGATATTTCTTAGCCATTACATTTTCTTCTTTTGAGAACTCAGTTCACATGTATAGACTTATTATAGATTTATTAACTGGTTCATTTGTTTTCTTGATTTCTCATTTTGGATTGTGCGGGTTTTTTTTTTTTTCAATGTGTGTTATAAATGTTAATCTTCTAATATATGTGTAACTGGAAAATATTCTCTCCAATTCTATCGGCTTCCTTTTCAGTTGGTTATTTCTTTTGTTATAAAAAACTTTTTAGGGTTATGACTCCCTATTGTCAAGTTGGTTTTAATACCTGAGAAAAGGAAATCCTATGCAGCACATCATTCTCTATGCCTATATCTTATAGGGCACTGCCCTTCTTTTATTCTAAAAGTTCAGCAAGACACAGCTATTCTAATCCTTATCATATGCACTAAGGACTTGACAACTTCCTCTAAACGGAAATACTCAGTAACGTCCACTGACTTGATTCTTCATATCATAGAAATAGGAACAACCTGACTGTTCTTCAACTGATGAACAGATAATGAGAATGTGTTACATGAACACAATGGAACAATGGACTTCCAGGATGTAAAGACAATGAATGTGTAGGTAAATGTATGGAAGTAAAAAAACATGAGACTGGTGCAGAAAGAAAAATATCATAAGTTCTCTCCTACTTGTGCAATGTAGCTCAGAATTCTTAAATGAGTATATAACCTGGAGAAACCACGGAATCCAGGAAAGTAAGTAGGGACATGGTAGGTGTCAGCTGCAGAAAAGGAGGTAGCAGAAGACATGTGCCTTAAAGGAGGGAAGGGAAAATATGGTGTGAGAGTTGGCATTATCAGAGGAGGAAATAAGGATGGAAACACCCAGTAAGATGGAAGGGGGAAGATGGAGGGAAGAAGGTTGGGTGAGACTAAGGGTATCTGAAGAAACAGTGAAACAAAATATTTTATGTTCACTTAAAATATATGTAATAAATGTAAGTGTATGTGGATCAAAATGATACAGTTTCCATGAAGTCCTGGCACTTGGGCTAATATTTATTACCCACAGAGCCATAGAGTAGATAGCAGATTCCTCAGTGACAGATGAGAGAAACCTGACTTTAAGTTTTTGAACAGGGAAGACTTAGAGACTCCCCCAAACAATATAGACTCTTCACATTACACTTGCTTACCTGCCAAAACTTGAATGTAAGATTCTACTGCTAAAGAGACTTTAAACAGCAGACACAATACTTGAAAGAACTGAGCTGAAAGCCTCCTCCCTGAGAACTTGTTATCATGATACAGTTTATCATTGAAGCTACTATGCAAGCTCCCAAGAGAGAAAAGGAATCCTAGTTCTAACTAGCTGCAAAGACTAAATTCCCCAATAACCAGTGTAATAGAATATTCGTAAAGGTGAAGTAGTACCATGTAATATGGTAGAAGTAACCAACAGCCACCTAACTGGATATAAAATCATTCAGTAGAAGGGGATTCAAGCCTTGAACACAAAATCCAGATAATTATGCATGGTTGATATGTTCATAAACCCTAGATACAAATCTACTGCTGCAGTCTTCTTAAACCATCATAATTTCTTAAACCAGATAATTTCTAAATAAGTATCCTTATACCCGCAGATAAGTGTCGCTCTTACCCCTTATCAAAAAAATGTTTCTGTTTGCAAAAGGCATGGATTATTACAGAAATAGACAAAGATTATTACAGAAAACTGGCCAAAATGAGAGAACTACGGACTGTGGTGTGCCCAGCCAAGACTGATATATCTACAACATAACCTCTCCACCTAAGGCTCAAGGAAAATTGCAGAAATGGGAACTAAAATATGTTAAGTGATGGATCACCAGTATGTCTGCAGTGGCATAACATCTTCTGTATGTCAGGGAAGCTTTATTGGTGAAATCTCAACAAAATAGTCATTCAAACAAGAACAGTATAGTAATGATACCAGTTGAAATGCCACTGTCGACAAGAAAAATCTCAAAAGACACCATTCCTATATGAAAAGCTACAGACAATGAGGGCTGCTGATAGAGGGGCTTGTCACTCTTCTTTGAGGACGACTGCCTTAATAGGTAACCTAATCTCAAATGTCAGATCTACACACATACATTTGAGCAAAGCTAACTAAACTTGGCGGGCTGCATTCAGATGCACCTATATGTGTGCGTATATGTAAAACAATAATATTTGAAGAATTCATGAATTTGGTATTGAGTAGGAGGACATGGGAAGAGGTGGAATGGGGACAGTGGGAGATGTAAATAATCTAAATACAATTCTCGTGTATGAAAGTCTCAGAAAAGAAGATAAAAACAAAGTGAGCATCCAGCAACCAATACCATTAGTGGTTCAACAAAATGATAGAGTTGAAATTTGGAGGTTTTGTAGAAAGGTAGTAAGTACTAGGATATGGGGCATAGTTGAAGAAGTGTGTCACAGGTCCTTGTAGTGTATATCTCACCCACATTTCCTCTTTTCTTTCTGTGTGCTTTCTTTTCATCGGGTGAGCATTTTCTCCACTGCACAGCTTACCTGCAAGATAACCTTTATCCTTACAGCACAGGACCAATGGAACCGACTGAGCACAGACTAAAAACCTCAGATACTGAGCCAAAATAAAGCATGCTTTCTTTGACATTGTTTCTTTAAAATACCTTGTTGTTGTGATATAAATTTTCAGAAGATCCCACACATGAGGACTCTAGATCATTTCTAAACTTACATTTCCTCTTACAACTCTTCTCACGCTCCCTATTGTTGCAAATCCATGACTTCTTTAAAAAAATATTATTGTTACAGACAGACAGACAGACAGACAGACAGAGACACACACACACGCACACACACACAAACACTCAAAGGTCAAAGAAACGATGCCTCATTCTACTGTGATGGACAGTGGAGGAAACAAATAGGCTCTCTGAGGGAAGTAAATTGTTAGTGCTGATTTCCTGAATATAGAGTATAGGAGATAGAAGATAATCACTACATCATTGCCTCATACCTCCAGGTGAATTTCTGGCATCTTTCATTGACATCAGGATGGAAAGAAATCTATGGGGAATGTGTAATCTACCAGTGTCTGTCATTTTGAGTTATAATTCTTTTCTTTAATCACAACAAAGTGCTTCTCATTCATAGGTCCATCTTTACATTCTTTGTAAGTTCTATTGTCAGGCAGACAGCTCCTCTGTATGTGTGCAGGAAACCAGACCCAGAGACTTACACATCTAGGTCAGCTTTCTTTACCTTACACCATTTCCCCAGCCCCATGAAATGGAGTCTTAAAGTTTCTACTGTGTGAACAAATAATCAATTTGCTCATATTTCAATTAGAGAAAGTAATGTCCAACTTGAAATGTGTAAGCTCTTGTCATTTCACTTGATTCCCTTACAGCATCTGAAGATGGAATCTATAGGAATTAATGTGGTAATGATGCTGGCAACTTTCACTCTGGTTTTCTCATCTCAGCTAGAGTTGAAAATGAGAGATCTCAACTGTGATTTGAGTACACATAACTGGAACAAAACAAATCTGTGTTAAAGCCATATGAGAATAAACATTATTGGGCAAACACTGCTTAGCTCAAACTATATAACACAGTGAAGAAAATTAAACAAGTTTTTATTAGATTTTAATAAATGCTTGTTCTTAAAAATTAAGTCTGTGTGTAACTCAAACCTTCTCTATTTTGCAAAGATCTGTTTCCTGTAATAACTATTGGCCAAAGAAAAATTGAAATGGAACAGCTATCTGGTGCTCCTGTACAATGGAAGCCTCCCCGTAAGAGCTTTGATCTACAATGGCTTTTTTGCCTAGAGAATTGGTGAGCTTTGGCCGACATCAGTTAAAACAAAGAACTGTCCTCTGGTTGATGCCTCTTTGAAAGGTGATTGTGCTTTTCTGAAGAAAGGACACAGATGTCTTTGTCAGAATCCTGTATGATATTATCTGAAGGTTGATGTAAATTGGATTTTATGTTTCTTGCATTAAAACATGGGAAAAGAAAAAGTCTTCTGGGAAAGAGTTAATAATGTCATTAAAATATTTTTCCTAGTCGTACAATTCACTCTGTTAATGTGACTAAAAGCCATTATGAAAGTTCTCTTGTATGTTTATAGGTTTTTGGTGAAGATTACTTGTCTTTTTAAATCTTATGTTTGTTATGCTAGCAACCTAACTAAAGGTAGAACATTAATTTATAATTATTAATTTGATTATGTTTCTTGTTTCAAACTAATATTGACAATAATGGAATAAATTTCAGTGGGAAAATATAGAAAAAGTATAAAGTGAAGAAGAAAATATTAATTTTGCCTTGAAAAACAAGTATTCCATTCTTGTTTTGAAAACACACGTTATATTAATAAATATTTAATTATTCAACAAGCAAAGGTATACATAAACTATCCTTATATAAACGGATCTAATTCTTTCTTTAAAATTTTATTTTTAATGCTTTCTATTGTTTTATAGCAGGTTATTGATTTCCAAATATAAGTTGATTAAAATGTTTTTTAAAATACTAAGGGAAATAATACTTTCCACTTGATGACACCACTTAGCCAGGAAAAGTGTGAGTCAATGAGATTCAGTTTCAATGTTTAAAATCATTCTGTATTTTGTCTAGGATAACTATTCATACATGTAACTGTCATGTTCATATTGTCAATTAATGTTAGTCCGCGAAAGACCTTTCAATATTTTAAACGACATGATTTGTCACCATTTCCCAAAGGATGATTCATCACAAAGCGCCCCTAGACTAACCAGGGGAATGTCACCCCACTTTCTCTCTCCTGTTCTCTTTGTTACAATTCACAGCCCTAAACTCTTTCATTAGGATGAGACTGTACTCCCTGACTTCCTAGAGTGTACTTCCAGATCAGTTATTATCCTTTCTATTTTATTGTGCTGCATACCTTCATTTATGCATGTTGTGAACTCCTGTATCTAAAATGGTAAATGAAACCTTCACTTAGCAAAGCTCAGAATGATGTACAATATCCGCGGAAGACGGGTATCGGCTCCTGCCTTTTTATGCGGCCACTCACACACAAAGAAATCTATATTTGTGCATTTTTAAATAAATACTCTCAGTCTTTTTCTTTCCTTGTGATAGAAAGTGGAGAGAGATAAGTATTTGAGATCCATGAGGAAGAAAAAAGTCCGTGGATCAATTAAGGGTGTTTAGTTTAATGGCTAAAATGTAGCCGATGAGTTACGGAACATTTAGGAGACAGTTCCATGCCTTGAAGCTGTATGGATAGCATCTTCTGACAAGCACTAAAAATTGCAGGAAGAGTAATGGATTCTCTTTGATTTTATCACAAAATGAGAGTAGAAAAAAAGTTATAACTTTCAAGTTTTTCTTTAAAGATAGTTACAATAAGCCATTGTCTTAAGGAACTCAGGTATCCAGTGTTTGTTGAGTCACATAATGTAACAGAAACAAAACATGCTGACAGGATCACTAACTTCTAAGGTGAGTACCTGTTAGCACCTTTGCTCCAATTATTCTCAGAAGGCATAAATTTCACTTCTGTGAGATGCAATGCATATGGATGGATGACAAGTTTTCTTTCATATTTAAGCCTTTGATTTTATAACCTCCTTGAAATCTTTGAAAGAACCTGTCAATAAAACGATTTTTGTGGTTTTAGTCCTTTGAGGATTTAAAACTGGGAGGGAAACCATATGATATCAGTGAAGTAGCAGAGTAGGCAGAAGGACCATTCCCTATGGGCAGAATTCCCTCAGTTACACAGAAGCAAGCTAACTACAGTCAAACGAATTCTGCACCAAACACTCTCCCCATCAGCCCCTACAACGTAGACTTGGAAATCATTTGCTCTGCCTTCTTTTTGTCAGGGAAAATGAAGCCCTTCTGTTTAAAAGCAAGCACTGAACAGAACAGTCGGCCCGCCCTGTCCTAGGGAGCAGCAGGCTCTTCTCTATCTGTAAGTTCAGCCACTGTATTATTATTTCCATTTTTTTATTATTCCAAGTTTTAATTTTTGACAATGAAAGACGTTGGATTTGTCCATTGCAATATTTATTACCTCAGAGTTTCTGTATGTTGGTGATAGTTTGGAGAACATAACTCAATGGCTATTTTTGTTCAAAAATCGAAAGAAGTGAAGACCTTTGATGTTTACGTGGGAATTTAAGAATTAAACCACAAACATAACGTTAGCAGTATTAAGAGACACGACTTTTCCCACTCCATCGGTTTTGTTTTTTGTTTTTTTTTTCTTTTCTTTTTTTCAGAACTAGAATTTGCTTGTTTACATTCTGTCCCAAACTCTGCACGATATTCTTGGGAAGACGCTAGAATTTCACAAATGTATAAAGCTATACGCAGCACCTTGGATGGTGAGGCCTGGAGTTTATCATGATCAATGGAGTCCCGAAACTTTAACACAACACAAAGCTTTCATGCTCTGCGCCTCGGAAAGAATTATGAGGAACAATGCTGGTTCCTGTTTCACTGGGGCTTGAGGAGGGCCCTTTTGTCCCTTAATTTCCCTAATTAGTCTCAATTGTGTTCTCCCTCTAAGTTAGCAGGCCAAGATAGTATCTGCTTTATTGCCATGGGAGGGAAACTCGGTCTTGCTGTGCTTTATTAGATACTCCACTCTCTCATTTAGAATCCTATTAAGTTTCCCCTTGGCGTTTTCTAAATCAATTAGTTTTAGCCTTACCCTTCTTAATATGCTTCTTTTGGAGGCTCCTAATTTTAGCCCCTAACTCTGGTATCTGTAGTTGCCTTTCCCTGTTCTTTTGGGCAAAGATTTCAATCAATTTTCCGGCAATACTGCTTGGCTAGCATTCCACAGAGTCATATCTGTGACCTCACCATTATCGCTGTCTGCTAAATATTCAGCCCATATGTCTTCGGGCTTTTCCCTAAACCATTGCTGCAGAAGGAAGTAATTATTACTTCACCATCTTAGCACTCCCTTGTTGCTTTTCAAGGGAAATAATTCCACACCCAAGTGAACCATTGCAGGGTCCTAAACTAGAATCTTGTCAATAGACCAGCAACTTTACCCTCCATCTCTAGTGGGAACAGAGAGGAAAAATAGTTTGGGAAAAGGAGGGATGGTTTAGACAACAAATAGTGAGTTGCGGCTATGAGCATACTTAATTGTTTTGACAATCAGTGTTGACGGTAAATAAATTTTATAGTTACAATGACTCAGAAATAAAGTGTCCCTCACAGTTGTTAGGGAGTTTATTTGTAAACATACGTAGATATTAGTTTACGTATTTCTTTTTGCAAACATAGAGAAAGTATACACAAAGTAATCATTTACTGCTGATAAATTTAGAAAAAGGCAGAGATGTATTTTACATTATAGTTAATTCGGGGCTAGTTTCATATTCCAGTTGATATTTTACAGTGTTCTCTGTGATCCTCAAGTATCTATCAGAATGATTCCTAAAAATCACTGATCTTTGTTCTGCAGTAATAAAGTAATGCGTATTTTGGTTATCTGTATAATCTAAATTTTAGTTATTTATGAAGCTAGAAAATATTTAGTTTAGTTCATTAAAATCCATGTTTCTAAAATGTGTCATTCTACATATATGTTTCTTTTTATGTGAGATAACATATTTCCATATAATGTTAAATAGTTTTAAATATGGAAACTTGGATAAATGTGTGTTAACATCAGCTAGTGACATGATAATTGAAAAATTAAGAAATTCTAGGAAATCTATTATATATATTATATATATAATATGTATATGTGTATATATATAATAATATATAATACGTATAATACAAAAATCAATGATGTATGAGACCACAGTAAAATGACTTTTAAATAATTTTCAATATACCTTGAAGTAATAGGCAAAGTAACATTCTTTTGGTATCACATTTGATGCACGTTGCTTACACTGGTGGGGAGAGCTCCTCTAACCCCCAGTCTCCTTAATCATTCTAAGTATAGCATTCTAAGTATAATAGAGTGTCCATTAACCTGACAGATAATATATTTATTTATAATTTTTAGGGATGTTGTATGGTGAAAACCCAGAAGTAAAAGGTTTCCCCCAGCTAGTGTCAAGAATGATTAATGTCGTGATGGTGGGTGAGCCTTCATGGCTTCTCATACTTTGTTTACTAAGGATATTTATGTTTACACTCTGTTCTTTTGTTAGAACCACACTAGCATCTTGATCTTTCCTCCGGAGAGCTTTAGACTGAGCCACGGTGTTGGTTTTTTGGATTGCTCCCACGCATACTGAGAGTGCAGTTAGACCATCGCTCTATAACATGAGGTTTTCTTCTCTTTCTTTGTTTTTTGTCTCATTAGTGTTTTTGTTGGTTTGTTTTTAAAGATTTATTTATTACAACTTCAGTACTTACAGACAGAGATTACTGTGGAAGAATGAGAACAAACACTGGAAGAGCCAGACGAACAAAAAGTATACTCTGATATTATGTCTCTTAGCTATTTTTTTTTTTTTTATGTACAGTAGTGCTTTGCCCACATGTCTGTATATACCATATGTGTGCAGTTCCCTCAGTCTCTGAAGGGGGCAGTGAAGCTCTTGGAAGGGGAGTTACGGAGAGTTGTGACCTGTCCTGTGGGTGAAGGGTCCCAACCATGGTCTTATGCAAGAGAAACAGATCTCTTAAAATCTCAGCCATTTCTCCAGGACTCATCATTAGTATCTTTCCAGAATCACCACATTTTCAGTTTCTGCCCCTTCCAAATTTTGATGTCAAATGGGATCAAGAATCTCAATGATGTATCCTGGTTAATAGATACACATATACACATATTTCAAAACAAAATAAAAATGATTTTAAATATTGGTATAAATAAAAATTTGATAAATTTACCAATAAAGTTGAATACTTTTTAAAAACTTAGAAAATGTAGAACACCGAGTAAAATAATAAAGACAGAATTTATATCTATCTATCTATCTATCTATCTATCTATCTATCTATCTATCTATATCCTTCTATCCAATACTAGAACATTTACATTGTTCATAATCTGCAGAAACAAAAACCATAGTTAAACAAAAGTCATACTTTTGGTCAGTAGTTCAGATATGTATATGATAGTATTCTTCCAAAGGTATAAAGTATTGTTAATAGTCTATAACTAAGCACATTTTGTAACTAATCTTAAAAACTTACAAATTTCTAGAGCACTTTGATACTATTTGATATCCAAGAACATAAGCAAGGTACAAAGGTGGTTTTTCATGTCACATGGAAGAATACCACACTACAATAACTAAAAAGTTACTCAACAGTTTATTCCTGAATGTGGATTAGAGCATAGTTCTCCTCATCTAGATATCATTGTAACTAGTAAAACAGCGAGTATAAATATCAACTATAGATAAAATCTGTGAACTGAGCAAAGACTAAGAATTAATTTTAAAATCATTATCTATGAGTACAACACACACTTTGTATATAATTCCTAGTGAGTGACAAGAGAATATTAAGGTTACTGAAAGTGTTTAAAGTTCAAGAAAAACAACACGTTTTTATAAGGTAGCAACCCAGTCTGGATCGACATTTAAACTATGAGAACTGGGATATGATTATACTTTCTCTATGATTATATTTTTTTCTGTGATCAGAGAGAAACAGAAGAGCCTTTGAGTTTTTTAATTTTCTTTTACTTCTTAGGCTGGATGGTAGGCACATATAGTTACTATTCAGAAAGATATTTATATTTTAATTGTACAGTACAATTCATAACAAAAATTAAAATCAGTTATTAAATCAGATAACCTTAAAATATAAATTGGAATGATGTCTATCAAGTTTCCCTCTGCTCTTTCTATTTGTAAAGATATCTGGAAAGTTCTCTGAAAATGAGTCCTACAGATGGAATATCAAGGACAAGGTTAATCCATCCTCCTTTATAACAGCAGCATCAAAAACACTATCAGGGTAACATTTTTTTAAAAGATTTATTTATTTATTTTAATGTATGAGTACACCATTGTTCTCTTCAGACACACCAGAAGGGGACAGTAGATTCCATTATAAATGGTTGTGAGCCACCATGTGGTTGCTGGGAATTGAACGCAGGACCTCTGGAAGAATAGTCGGTGCTCTGAACTGCTGAGCCACCTCTCCAATCCCAACTATCAGGCTAACTTTAGGTCTAGAATATCATCCCACATCTTTTACTGAAGACATGATTTTATAGTGATTTAATTTATGTTCATGTTGGGGCTTCTCTGACCAGTTGGTTATAGACTGTTTTCTAATGATTAGTGATCTATTCTTCTATCTAAAGAATAAAAGACATATTAAAATTGCATTGGAATTTCTAGTAAATATCTACTTCCAGGGCTGGAAGGGTGGCCAGAGGTTAAGAGTACTTACGGCTTGTCCACAGAATAGAATTCAGCTCCCAGCAGCCACACTGGCAATTTACAACCACATGTAATTCCAGCACCAAGGATCTGGTACATTCTTCTGGCACCACAGTCACTACTCACACAGACACACACACACAGACACACACACACACACACACATACACACACACACAAAAGTACACACAAGCATATAAATAAAATGGAAATAATAAGTCAAGGGCCCTTGCAAGAGTCATTTTTCTCTTCTGACTTTGTGGTTTCCTGGAGTTGCTCTCAGATTCATCAAACTTGGCTGCCACTGCTTCACCCCCTAAGACATCTCAAAGGCCTCCAAGAACTTAATTTTTCTACTTAAAAATTGATAAGGAGTATAATCAACCCTACACATTTAGAAATTAAAATCTAATAAAACATATCTCTCTCCTGCGTTCTCTCTGGTTTCCTACTATCCGTGTTAGAGTCCGATAAAAGGCCTAGGCAAGAAGATACTTTGGCCCCATGACTCATTTTAATTTCCTATCAAGGAAAGATGCCAAAAATAAAACCAAGTAAAAAGAAAGTTCATAATTGAACATTAAATGAAGATACTTACAATTAATTCTGCCCTTTGTGGCTTATTTACAAAATACCAAAGGTTTTTTTTGGTAAATTTGCTTATTTAGCATTATTTGAATTATAAAAGAAACTTCCTAGCATTCTCTGCCTACTAATCCCCCTTAATTTGTGTTAGAGCCATTTATCTTATGAAGAATGCTTTAGTTATATTGTATATTTATTAAACAAAAATCTCAGGTTACTATCTTAATCAAACTACAAAAGGCAGACTTATACCTATAAAATATAGACTGTACATTCATCAAAAATATTAGAAATGGTGAAAAAAACTCTGACATGTGATTAGGAAGATAATTTATCTTTTATAATATTAACAGCATATGAAAATTTAAAATCTGGCTGCTATGAACATAGTGGAGCATACGCCTTTATTACAAGTTAGAGCATCTTCTGGGTATATGCCCAGGAGTGGAATAGCTGGGTCCTCAGGTAGTATTATGTCCATTTTTCTGAGGGTCCGCCAAACTGATTTCCAGAGAGGTTGTATCACAATCCCACCAACAATGGAGGAGTGTTCCTCTTTCTCCACATCCTCACCAGCATTTGCTGTCACCTGAGTTTTTGATCTTAGTCATTCTGACTGGTGTGAGTGGAATCTTAGGGTTGTTTTGATTTTCATTTCCCTGATGACTAAGGACGTTGAACATTTCTTTAGGTGCTTCTCAGCCCTACGAATTTCCTCAGTTGAAAATTCTCTTTTAGCTCTGTTCCCCATTTTTTGATAGGGTTATTTGGATCTCTGGAGTCTAACTTCTTGAGTTCTTTGTATATATTGGATATTAGCCCTCTATCGGACTTATGATTGGTAAAGATCTTTTCCTAATCTGTTGGTTGCCGTTTTGTCCTATTGACAGTGTCCTTTGCCTTACAGAAGCTTTGCAATTTCATGAGGTCCCATTTGTCGATTCTTGATCTTGGAGCATAAGTCATTGGTGTTCTGTTCAGGAACTTTTCTCCTGTGCCCATGTGTTTGAGACTTTTGCCCACTTTCTCTTTTATTGTATTCAGTGTATCTGGTTTTATGTGGAGGTCCTTAATCCACTTGGACTTGAGCTTTGTATAGGGAGATAGGAATGGATCAATTTGCATTCTTCTGCATGTAGACTGCCAGTTGACCCAGCACCATTTGTTGAAAATACTGTCTTTTTTCCTCTGAGTGGTTTTAGTGCCTTTTGTCGAAGATCAAGTGACCATATGTGTGTGGGTTCATTTCTGGGTCCTCAATTCTATTCCATTGATCTGCCTGCCTGTCACTGTGCCAATACCATGCAGTTTTTTAATCACTACTGCTCTGTAGTACAGCTTGAGGTCAGGGATGTTGATTCCCCCAGAAGTCCTTTTATTGTTGAGAATAGTTTTTGCTATTCTGGGTTTGCTTGTTTTGTTTTTTTTTTTTTGTTGTTGTTGTTATTCCATATAAATTTGAGAATTGTTCTTTCTAAGTCTATGAAGAATTGAGTTGGAATTTTGATGGGGATTGCATTGAATCTGTAGATTGCTTTCGGCAGGATGGCCATTTTAACTATATTAATCCTGCCAATCCATGAGCATGCGAGAT
>CM052719.1:37318496-37350996 GCA_028551405.1 Uromys caudimaculatus
CCTTTGAGTATAGGAAGGGTACTGATTTGTTTGAGTTAATTTTATATCCGGCCACTTTGCTGAAGTTGTTTATCAGCTGCAGGAGTTCTCTGGTGGAGTTTTTCGGGTCACTTAAGTATACGATCATATCATCTGCAAATAGTGATAATTTGATTTCTTCCTTTCCAATTTGTATCACTTTGACCTCCTTTTGTTGTCTAATTGCTCTAGCTAGAACTTCAAGTACTATATTGAATAGATAGGGAGAGAGAGGGCAGCCTTGTCTAGTCCCTGATTTTAGTGGGATTGCTTCAAGTTTCTCTCCATTTAGTTTGATGTTGGCCACTGGTTTGCTGTATATTTCTTTTACTATGTTTAGGTATGGTCCGTGAATTCCTGATCTTTCCAAGACATTTATCATGAAGAGATGTTGAATTTTGTCAAATGCTTTTTCAGCATCTAATGAAATGACCATGTGGTTTTTTTCTTTGGGATTTTTTTTTTTTATGTAGTGGATTACATTGATGGATTTCTGGGTATTGAACCATCCCTGCATCACTGGGATGAAGCCTACTTGATCATGGTGAATGATCATTTTAATGTGTTCTTGGATTTGATTTGCAAGAATTTTATTGAGTATTTTTGCATCGATATTCATAAGGGAAATTGGTCACATGCTCCCCTATGTTCATAGCAGCCATATTTATAATAGCCACAACCTGGAAACAACCCAGAAGTCCCTCAACAGAGGAATGGATACAGAAAATGTGGTACATTTATACAATGGAATATTACTCAGCTGTTAAAAACAATGACTTCATGAAATTCGCAGGCAAATGGATGGAACTTGAAAATATCATCCTGAGCGAGGTAACTCAGTCACAAAAGAATGAACATGGTATGTACTCACTGATTAGTGGTTATTAGCCCAAAAGTTCAGAATACCCAAGATTCACTTCACAGAAACCATTGGGGTATGTGTGAGGTCCCAGATGGAGGAGTTGGAGAAGGGACTGAAAGAGATGAGGGAGTTTGCAGCCCCATGGAGGGAGCAACAGTGTCAACTGGCCTGACATCCCGAGGCTCCCGGAGACTTGATCACCAACCAAAGAATACACATGGAGGGAACCATGGTGCTGGCCACATATGTGGCAGAGGAGGGTCTTATTAGCCATCAGGGGGACAAGAGGCCCTTGGATCTGAGGGTGTTAGATGCTTCAGTATAGGGGAATGCCAAGGAGGGAAGATGAGAATGGGTGTGTGAGTGGGTGGGGGAATACCCTCATAGAGGCAGGGGGACAGGGAGGGGATAGGAGCTTCAAAAGGGGAGATCTGGAAAGGAGGAAACATTTGAAATGTAAATAAAGTATCAAAAACCAAAAAATCAAAAAAATAAAATAAAATGTAAATAAGAAAATAAAAAAGAACAAGGGAAAAGGGCCAAGTCACCTGATTGTATTTTAATAAAAAATAAAAAGAGGTGAGCCTAAAAATAAAAGAAAAAGAAAAAGAAAGAAAAGAAAATTTAAAATCAGCTCTTCTGACAAGGATGTTTGGCACCCTATAATATGTGCACCTCATGCAGTATCTGAATAGGGTTAAAGAACCAATCACAGGGGTCATGTGGAAATGTGCTCTGTAGACCCATGATGGACAGCAGCCCTCCCTGGTGCATTAGGTACAGAGGCCCAATCACTGAAGCAAAGTTTATCACAGTCATCTATCAGCTGTTCAAACAAGCAGGTCCTAGGCAGTCCTCGGTCAGCCCGATGGACCTTGCTATTTAAACATCAAATCATTCCAGTACACCAGAAAAATGTCAGTCTCCTATCTGGTTATACCTGACCAAGGGAGTGAGGTTTTGAAGCAGCATATAGAATTTGACTTAAAATAACATAAGAACTGTTTGCATTCTTATTGGAGAAATAGGACACCTGCATACAATTAGGGTGAGCAGATTTCCCATGATTGAGTTAGAATGAAAGCAGAGGAAAAAATTGATGACATTTTGGAGTTGATATCATGATTATCCTAAATGACAACACTTCTAGATGACAAGAGGCTCAATTGAAATGTATCAACAAAACCAAGTTTATAAGGAATTGCAAGTATTTAGCCCTGAGATCATATACATACCAGTAGTATTATAAGATAGAGCATGCTGTATAGATTGGTGTGTGTGTGTGTGTGTGTGTATGTGTGTGTGTGTGTGTATGTGTGTGTGTGTGTGTGTGTGTGTGTGTGTTTGAAACAACAATTAAAGAATGAGAGACAATTTAGGAGAGCAAGTAAAATACATGGAAGAATATTGAGGGAGGGAAGAGGAAATGATATATACTAAATTCAAAAATAAAATTATACACATATATACATATATGCATATATTTATACATATGTATATAGGTGTACATATATATATATACATACATATATATGTATATAAAGTCATATTGAGTCAGCTTGAGAGATGGCTTAGTGGTTAAGAGCATTTGTTGCCCTTGTTTTGACTAGAGTTCATTTATTAACAAGAGCTCTATGTAATTCTAGGTCTAGGGGACTCAACATACATTTTTAAGTCTGCATATGCACCAAGTATGTGTATGGTACACATACATACATGCAGGCAAAGGCTCATACACACAAACTGGAAATAAATACTAGTTGACAAAAACTAACTGGAAAAACATTAGAAATCAGGGCTATGCAAGTTTTAAATCTTAGTTATGAGATACAAATCAACTAGTTTTACTTTAACAGTTACTCATTTTGGGTGTTCAGATCAACTACTACTTGTGGAATTGCTTAATTTTACTCCAAAATTTCACTATAAATATTGACCACTCCCATTGGCTAGATACTTGAATCAGTCTTATGCCACTTACCTTTAACAAAACCATCTCAAACAAGTCTCTTGATACTTTTATTCTTTTATAGTTGCTTTTTTGGAGATGGGTTATAACTATTGAACTCAAAAGCCCTATTTGAACTCAAGATTCTCCTTGATCTGACCCTCAAGTGTTGGAATTACAGCTATATGCCACGAGTCCTGACGTTATTATTGTAAACAATTGACTAGAAGCTGAGTTATTTACTTCTGGTTAAACAAATAGGAAATGTCTGTGTGGGACTCCTTTCAGTGGGAGTGGAGGTGTCTCTGGCTCTTTCTTCGGCTCTTTGGACCTTTTTTCTCCTACTGGTTTGCCTTGTCCAGCCTTGATATGGAAGTTTGTCCTAATCTTATTGAAGCTTGTTATGCAGCGTTGTATGCAATGCATTGAAATCCCTGGGAGGCATGCTCTTTCCTGGAGGGAAACAAGAGAAGTGGATCTGGGGGAGATAGGATCAGGAGAGGGGGTAAACTACAGTAGGAATATAACATATGAGAAAAATTATCTGAAAACCTAAACTCTGACTCCAAAACTGCTTACTTAAAGTGTTTATTTTATTTGATATGTTTGAGTATTTTGTTTGCAAGTGTGTCTGTGTACTAATGGCATGTCTTGTACCTTTCAAAGCCAGAAGGTATTAGATCCTCTGGGTCTGGGATTACAGACAATAGTGAGGCATCCTGTGGGCGCTCAGCACTAGAACTAGATCTTCTAGAAGAGTGCTTAACCATTGAGCAAATTCTTCAGCCCTTCAGCAAAGTATTTTAATTATTATCCATTTTCCATTTGGCGATCAATTCTAATCTGTTAGTTTGCCAGGAACTCTATATTTTCAAGAGCATTAACACATTGTTTCTCCTACAAGTATCTGTACATTCTTTCTTTTCAGAATATCCTGGGTCATCTTTATACTCTGGATAGCTATCATTTTATTTGCTTCATCATATCCCAATGGAAAAAATGATAAGCCTATCAAAAGATATCTGGTTTTCAGCCCATTACCGTGTTTGAGAATGGCTTCCCACTAGCTTCATCATTTGGTATTGACAGTGATTAGCGAATCTTTTAGGTAGAAAGGATTTCCTTTTTTTATTCTTTGCATAAACATAAGATCATTTAACCTTTGTTATTGTGTATGAAAATGCATAATGTACTTGACATCTGGCTGGCTGTTAGAGACTCAGTAGTTCAAATTTAAAATATAACTCAGGTCGGCATAGCTTACATTGTAAGAATCCATTCTTCTCTAGTAAACCATCAAGAAAGCTTCTAATTCTCATTACATACCAGAGGGCTAGGTCAAATATTTTCTCCCTTAGCTGGACCTGTTTTATTCATGCTGAAAAAATAGACTCCTATTTCAATAGCACTGTGTATACAGATATTCCTCCAGAAGCACTGCAGAACTCAAATAATTTCAAAATATGTAACTGCTTAAGAGTTGTGGAATTGTGTTGACCTCTATCTCAAAGAAAAAAATGAAGCAGACTGCAGAGCATGTGTAAAGTTGAAAGGCCTCAGATGACAGTGAGAAGTCTATTGGGTAGAGAAAATAATACGAGAACTCTCTGCAACCATACTAGTAATGTAGACTCTCATATAATACCAGTAAGAAATAGTTTGTCATGCTATCACTTTACCTCATAATTGTTAGTGGTACTTTATCTACAGTATAATGAGCATGAAATACAAACTGTTCTTTTTAAAATGAAAGACTTATAAAGAAAGAGAAAATGCAGTTGGTGTTTCCAGATAAAGGAGATTGGTGCAAAATTTAAATATGAACACAGAAGGCAAGGATTATTATAATGGATTTACTACTTAGCTATAACAACTAAAAAAGGAAACAAGGAAATATATATAAAAGATATTGAATATTTGTTTGGGAAATGATCTTATGGAACATTCTAGTGTAGACTTTTATATGAAGAAATTTTACTTCTTATGGTAAACTTATATAACAATGAATTCTTATACTATAAAAATATATCTGGCCATCAAAATTCTTGTTTAATTATTATGTTTTAGTAATACTGGAGAAACATTAATGTGATTTTTTTTTTTGTTATTTCAATTGTACTCATAATAAAAAGGGAGGATATATCTGTGAAAAGAGGCTGTGGTCCTGTTCAGTACATAGACTCCATGTGACCAGCTCCAGATAGCCTCTCACCTGAAATTATGAAGAGTCACACTGAACACAGCTGACATGTTCTACTACTGCTAGGCATGGAACTTGATAGCTGGTCATTAAGACAACAAGGCTTACTATAAAACATAAGATTTGGAGGAATTTTTATATATGAATCATTTTCATGTTTTGGATATTGTTCTATACTATAGCCCAGTATGATCTGGACCTGGCTGTGTAGCTCAGATGTCTTCAGCAGAATGACAGTGTCCTTGCCTCTGTCATCCTTGTGCTCGGATTACAGGCATGATCCACCATGCCAGCTGTGAACTGAATCTTAACGATTTCAGGAGAAATAAACTGCCTTTTGGTTGGGATTTCAAACTTTTAATAAAATCTGGTCTTATTATTTTGCTACATTTACATATTCAAGGAGAGCCTACAAAATAGATCTTTTCTTCTTAAGCTAGCCCAAATATAAAATGAGTGACTGAAATATCCATTCATTTGTCTCCAAAGTACTTATAAACCTCAAATCAACATTATTAAAATGAAATAATTTGACTTCTGATGAAAGAAAAGCAAACATATTAATGATAGCACTATAAGACCCACTGGATGTCCCATTCCAGCCTCTTGGTAGAGTCACAATAATGCCATTCTTTTATTCTATTTCATAAAATTTATAATATTATAAATTAGACTTGGCGTCATATCAAATAGGAGGATGAGTCAGCTATTGGGTGTTATTGAGGATATTTTCATCCCTACTAAAATAAATTCCATCTTTATCCCCAATAAAATTGTCCTTAATATCCTAAGACATCTAGAAGTCTGATGGACTCAGTAATACAAACTCAGAATTTTCCATATCTTTGGACCTATATCCCAGTTAACACATATTATGAATAAATGGAATTCTCTCAAGAGAATATACTGAGATCCAACATGTAGCACCTCGAAAGTAAGCTTATTTTGAATAAGGCCTTTGCAAGTGTAGTCCAGTTAAGACAGGATGGTTCTGGTTTTTAGAAGAGGAGAAACAGAGACAAAACAAAGAGAGGTGTAGTTGGCTATATGGAGAGACAGAGACAGAGTTGAACTGATGCTATCTCATGCAATGGGACACCTAGGCTGGAAAACGAAAGGAGCAAGAAAAAGTTCTCTGCTTGGGTTCTAGTGTCAACGAAACATTATTATAGATTCTTCCCTGGATATAGACCACGGAACCACAGCCAATCACCTCTAAATATGGCAAAGTTTTGACACATTTTCTTTGACTCTCTCTGTCTGTCTGTCTGTTTGTCTCTGTCTGTCTGTCTCTCTGTCTCTCTGTCTCTCTGTCTCTCTGTCTCTCTCTCTCTCTCTCTCTCTCTCTCTCTCTCTCTCTCTCTCTCTCTCTCTCTCTGGTGGCAGGAGTAAATTCTGAAGTCTGAACTTCATATATTCTAGGAAAACACTCTACCAGTAAAATATATTTGTGGCCCTCCCTTAGATTTATTCTGAAAAGGATCTACCTACATTGCCTGGACTAGCCTCATAGATGTTCTGTAGCCCAGGCAGGCCTTTCACTTGAGGTCTTCCTTCTCTAGCATTTCATGTGGGTGAAATTACCAAGCTATGTTATGTGTCCTGTGGTTGCTTTTCAGAAGGAAAAATCAGAGAACTAACCTTTAAAACATTCTGTCATGTCACCAGCCACAGCCAATGACTTAAGAGAAATTGGATTGCTCTGTATCCCTCGTACTTATCACTTTGAATACAATAGTTACTAAAGATATTATTATAAGCCAACCTAATCACAATTATTTTTCATATCAAATTACAAATGGAAGAAATGAGGTAATGCATATGAGATTACAGGATATAAAGGTATAATGTCAGTCACTAGAGTCAGGGTAAGTCATCTGAATAACAGAATATTATACCTTGCACACCCCTTGGCACGTTGTTTTATATACCGACAGCATATAGCACTAATCTTTGTAAGCCTTAATTTACTGTGCCTCCCTTTTCTTTGTCAGTCCTAAAGAGGACCATAATGATGTGACTCAGCATGAACATTTATCATTTGGTATAAAGCTTAGGAGCTCTTCTAGGCTAAATGCAGTTACACCACAGGTTTCAAGGAGTTATGGTCTAGTCTATATTCAAATAACAGCGCTTGTATTCACAAAACCATTTTCTCATTCAGGAACACATGTGCTTTGATATATTAGTTCAGCAGATATTACAAGATGCTATAAACATTGTAGTTTACAACCACAGATTTATTGCACACTGTTATTGCATCTGGAATCTGTGATCAGAGTGCCAGAGCAGACAAGTGTTGATATAGGTTTCTGGGTTTAATACCATTGACTTTTCACAGTATCCTTAAAGGTTAGAAAGTTACACTGCTCTCTGAAGGCCCCTTCTGTAAGGTGGTCATTCTTACTTGGGAACACGCTATACTCATAGCTAATTGCCACTCAAATATCCACTTATAACACCATTGCAATGAATTTAGAGTTTCAGCATAGAGATGGGAGAAGCATTCAATCCACTGCACATGGGGGAAATCAAAAAACTTGGTCTATCAATATTAAAGTACAAAAGACTCAGGCAATTCATTCCAGACACTGTAGAATAGAAAGGAAGGGCCATTTTTTTTTTTAATGTAGGTTGTTAGTGATCTTGATTTTATTTATTTATTTACTTATTTATTTATTTATTTTTATATATGATGAATACACTGTAGTTGTCTTCAGATACACACCAGAAGAAGGCATCAGATCCCATTACAGATGGTTGTGAGCCATCATGTGGTTGCTGGGAATTGAACTCAGGATCTCTGGAAGAACAATCACTGCTCTTAACCACTGAGCCATCTCCCCGGCCCAAGGAAGGGCCATTTATAATTGTGGGGTTTTTTTGTTTGTTTGTTTGTTTGTTTTGAGACAGGATAGCTCTAGTCCTTGCTATTCTGGAACTTGCTTTATAGACCAGGCTGACCTTGAGCGCACAGTGATCCACCTGTCTGTGGACATTCTTATCTGTAAGCAGATGATGACAGTGGTCAGAGAGGCAAAATCAAATTGAACTGAGAGTGAATTCACTGCAATTTCAAGAATCTACCATGTTATTGAAGCCTTGTTCTTTTATTTGGTAACTGCAGAAACCTGTTTTTCATGTTGTCATTGGTTTGAGAAGATAGACAGAATTTTCAGGGAAAATAGATAACATTTTCAGTGAAAAGCATACTTGAAAAAGAGGAGAGAATTTATTTGAGGGCTTTTGGAATGAGTATCAGTGAAATTTGGAATGATGAAAGATCTATACTCATTGTCTGTGACAGATATTTCTTCCTTAACCAAATCTGAAATAATAGATGGTCATGTCAGATAACATGTAAGTGGTGGTATATAATCAATGATTACTAGACTGTAATATGAGAGTTTTAATGCTGATCACTGCTTTCCCCTATGCAATAACAGTCTTGTATTAATGTGTCATTGCTGAGAGACTCCACACATACACACTTCCTCTTCAGTGGTTATTCTTGAGGTAAATTCATGGGGGCTCCAATCGAATCCTCCAATCAGTCCTCATCACTTAGGAAGGATTTGATAGGCTTAACTATACATAAGCACTTTCACAATGGCTGATATCATCAAACAGTGGCAATGAGGGGGCTCTGCCTTAATGAGATATTCCCGCTCTAGTATGATTTTCTAAATCAGGAGGAGCAGACATCAAGGAAAAGGGTGGGGCCAGCTGATAAAGCATACAGCTGTCCCAGATGCCCACCCAAGGCTAGTCTAGCTCCGGTTTATATAATTTCAAGTTTTTGATACAATGGAAAAGTTTTTAGAAGGTTAAATTTGCAATAGCATAATAAATATTATTATTGTAATGCTATTTCAAAGCAATGTTTACTTTGCAAATACTTGTTCAATAATCCATACCCTAATTTTGATTTAGATGCAATTACATTTATAAAACATACATTATTATTACTAGTAATTACTCCAAGCAATATCATTGTTTCCTTAGATAGCACATTAAGGTATAAACATCATTATAAGTTAAGACTTAAATGAATAGATCATTTTAACCTTTATTTATTTGCATAGCTAAAATAAGTTATGTAATTGGAGCAGATCATTGAGGTCAGCAAATGTCTTCCTAAATTTGCAAGTGAAAGCATTCTAGCAAGTTGAAATATTCACTACTTGAATGGAAAGGGCTAATTATATTTATCATTTGTTAGAGTTTATAGTTCTACAGGTGAAAGTGGCTAACAACATGTACAATGTTTTCACAGTATCACTGAAAACCAAAGGTCTTTACCAAGGCCTGCAATAATTGATAACCTTTACACACTGCATTGTATTAATTAAACCATTTACGATACCAGACTCTTGGAGTGGGGCATTCTAGGTCAGTGATACTTACACAAAGCATTATGTCACTTTTACATATTTCAGGAAAGCCTGCAGTAATTGATAACCTTTATGCTACCCTTACATCAGCCAAGGCATTCAAAACATACAAAATTGCAGCAGAGTAATTCTGAATTAATGACTGCATCTATCGTTATGTACAATAGGATACCTTTATTTTTTATTTATATCTAAATACATAAGGCAAATAAGCAAGTATTTAAAAAAGAGTGTACTTTCTAGAAGAATTCATTGGTTGTGCTTATCAAAATACATAAAGCACTTGAAAGCATCATTACCAATTGGGTTAATCTTTACTTAAACTACTTTCTTTAATTATAATGATTAAACTGTCTACTGGGGATTCAGTTTTAATGACTTCATTTCAGTGTGCTGTCCGTTAAAATGTCATCTTGTAAAGTTATCTTTCGCTTTTATCTCATAATCAGTTTACTATCAACCCCAAAGATAAATATTATCTAAAAGTGGCCTGGTAAAGCAAGTTTGAACTTGGGCCTACATTTTTTATGCATAATATGATTTATCCTTAAGAGCTTAACTGTTGCAATCTGTCAAGGGAGAAATGGTATCAAAATTCCTAACCAGCTGTAAACCTTTGAACCTCAGCCATGAATGTCTAAGTAATATATCAGCAACGGTGCAATAGTGTTGCTTAATTCCTGAGCAGCGTTGACAATTATCTAATGGGACCTAAATCCCACTCAGTAGGAGAGAGCCCTGCCTGATATTGTAAACCAGGCCCTGAGCCTACAAAGCTACTCATGAATTATCAACTATATATCTGCTCACAAAACAAGTGCAAAATAACATGAGCTGACATGCCAGTGTTGGTGGGGGAAAACAAAGCCCCACACCAGATGGAGTGCTACAGGCAAGCAATGACTGGAGAGGACAGAAGAGTTAGTTTTACTCAAGGATGAACACTTGAGATGTTATCTAAATTTAAGTGGTCAGCTATAAACATAGGTACATATGGGCCATACTAATTGTACTGAACATATGTATGTGTATCTGTATCTGTATCATCTGTGTGTGTATACATACATATGTGCATGTGTGTGAATAAAGCAGTGATTATAGAAGAATACACAATTTATTCCAAAGTGGCTGGAGGGACATGGAAGGAATTGAGGAGGGGGAAAGGTGGAGATAGGATAAATGCAGTGGACCTATGGGATTCCACAAATACAACATTTCAATTTGAAAAGCATTAGTTTCTGAGTTTTAGATTTCATTTTAGGCTGGCAAGCAAAGGAAATATAATTGCAGCCTGCCTCATAGCTTTGGAGTTTTGTTATGATCAGGTCTAAAAAACCCTGGCCATGACTGTGGGACCACTCATTTGACCCTTAAAATTGCAAGCTTGCTATGTATTACTAAGGTTTGTGTCCTTACATAAAACATATCAAGTCATATTCCAAATCAGGGCTATCCTCAACACAGCATAACCTAAGGCTGAACAGCTTTAAAATTAAAAAATAATGTTAGGAAATGTCTTTTATAATTGTTATGGGCTGAATTACGCCCCTACAACTTATACAATGAAGCTCTAATTATCAATGTCTTTTATTTTGTTATAGACCTTTAAAATAAAGAATTAAGGTTAGGCAGTGGCTCCAAGTACCTCTGGTACTAACATAGATGGCAGGTTTGAGGAGAGTGTCTCAGAATGCAGATGCACAGAGGGCAGTTAGACATACTAGTGACATACAGAACCAGTTTCTCACCTTGATCTTGAACTCCTAGCTCTCAGAACTCTATAACAAAATACGTTCCCTTTCTGACTTTTAAAAAATTATATGTTTTTGTTTTGAAATTATAATGCAATTACACTGTTCCCCGTCCTTTGCCCTCTAAATTGCCGTATCATATGCTTCTTTCTCTCTTTCAAATTCATGGGCTTCCTTTTCACTAGTTGTTGATACTTGCATAGATTTCTGTGCATGTACCTATGGACTACTAATTATGACCTGTTCAGTCTGTATAACGTTACCTGGGTGCAGGTTTCCGGGGCTGTGTGGTATTGGAAACCCAACTGGTGTGCTCGTTCCTGGGGAAGACTCTTTCTCTCACTGTCAGCACTTCTTAGTGGCCCGTGGTCTTTTGTAAAGCTGATACTTTTGAGTCTTCCATGGTTACTTTGGCATGTCTATTGTTGTCCTTGTTCAGCTCATATTAGGCCGACTTCTTAATGAGACTTTATGGGTGCGGCTTCTGGGATTACTGGGAGACAATCTTATTGCAGGCTGCCTGATACTAGGTCTCTAATAATTGTGCTTCTCCCTCTTCCAGTCTTTAAAAATAATTATTTTTTGTAGGTATGCATTTGATGTGCATGCTCTAGTATGTATGCATAAATATAAACATAAAGGCCATAGGATTTATCTCATTAGTTAGTCTGAGTGTATGAGACTATTCTAAGATCACCTAACATTATTTCTGGATCTAAATTCAGAATGAATGTATTTAAAAATGAAATGTTTGATATGCACAATGCATTCAAAACCGTCCTTAGTCAAAATCATACCGAGGAAATAACATGGTAGAGAGTTCAATACGGTTAGATAATCTTTATCAAAAACTTTTAATAACTAACTTTTTTATTGATGAGCATAAAAGGAATATGCTTACCCAAGCATATTCAATATTCTTTCAATAAAGAAGCTTTCTTATGCAATTTATATATTTTACAGGAGGTGACATTTATTTTAAATTTAGAGAAAATTACTACACTTCAATGAGAAAAATTAAATTGCCAAGTATTTTATGTTAGTCATTGAAACACCTTCTTAGCATCAGAACTATCATCTTACTTTCTTCCACTAGATATGCTAAAAATAGTAGTTCTATTTTGTTCTCAGACTTATCTTTACTTAACAGCAGGCTTTCAAGTCTAATTTAGAAAAAAAGTAGATTCATGATCAAGAGGTCTATGTACTCTCCAGCTGAAAATCACCTTCATCTCCCAGCATGCTTGAGTTTTAGACTATATTGCCCTCATGCCTGTGAATTTTGACTTGTTTTTTTATGTGCTTTCATTTGCACCCATGTGTAAGACATAGTATCTTTACATTCACTCTTCTCATTTTTCTACTTTTATACTGTGTTCAAGAAAGTGATAATCCTCAGGCCCAAGCCTGTGTAATAGAGAAATCTTCCACAAATTACTTACCCTAGGAGGTTGAGAATAGGAGGGCCTATGATTTGTCAATAGGTGGCATAGGGCTTTGAAAACAAACACACATAGCCCAGAGGTAATCACTTGAAAAGGTAAATTGAACTTGTACTGGCTGACAAGGGACTTTGTTCATTAATGAGAGATATTGTCCTTAATAAATGAAATTGTCATTTTATATGACATATTATGATGCACTCTGAGACTTGTTTAAACTCTTTTTGAGTTCATGTCCACTGACTCCCTCAACAATGGGAGACAGGAAATGGAACAACTCTAGTGCATATATTCATAGATACAAACACCCTCATGAAAACATTGTAATAAATTTGAAAATGTTGATAGTACTCAATATATTATTAGCATATAGAATAATAACATTACAATATGGTCAGCCACTTATAGGTTAGAAGATATAAACATGCTCATATCTGTTTTCTAGAGATATATGACATATGTGTAAGAAATATGTGGTTATGTAATGTGCAGCTTTTGAAGACTAGAAATTCTATATAAATTGGGTTCCTCACTAGCTTCCCTAAGTGGCGTCAGCCTGAAAGACAGATGAAATAATATCTCCTAGGTTAAGGCCCTGAGTAATAAGCCAGCTGAGTCTTATCCTGTCAGCATAGGAAGAAAGGTCATCAGACCATTAAAAAAGGATTTCTTTGGAAGTTGTATGTGAATGTTGAGAGTACAAACAATTCTCTTCTGTTCCTACTATAATTTTATAAATTTTAACATTCTGAATATGACATATAAAAAGTCAGATGAGAGATATAATAAGCAATATACACATCACCACGCCTTATGCTTTTATATTGCCAAACAACAGTGGTGAGGAAGGAACCATGTCTTGTTTACCAGTGATATTTCAATTCTGCTCATCTGAAAACACAATTTCTACTCCAAATGTGAAAACCATCCTTGCCATCTGCCCCGTATAGTCCCTTTCAGTGATTTCTCTTAATTGTCTGAGGCAATCATGGGTATCTATCTTCATGGCATCCAGCTAGTGTTTGAAGACGGATTCTTGAAAATGTCTCTCATAGCCTGCGTTCTGTAGCCTCCAGTGTTGAGTACCCTCACACTTCAAACCGCCTTTGTCAATGCTTCCTTTCCCATTGTGCCACCAGAACAACGCTCGCCCCTCATGCATTCCTTTGAACGTTCAGGCAGATCTCAAAAGTCTTTTTAGCTATCAGTTGTCAGATCTTGCTTTTCTACAAAGTCATTCACACTGGGTACCTCTTAGAGCCTGTTTTCCACTCTTGAGCCTTTGCTTCCTTAGCCTTTAATTGGAGCCCTTATTTGAGCCTGCATTTCATCAATCCTTTTCATTCTCATGGCATAACAGTAGGCCCTGAAGTTCTGCTTTCCCATATTTATTTATTCTTCGAAAGATGTTTTCAACTCGTCTTCTGCTCCTTTTATTCTTTACATCCCTACCTTTCCCCTAGGCCAGAGTTCCCTGTTGGCTCCCTTTGTCCTTTTTGCTTGTCACACCTCAGTTATAGCTACATTGAGCCTGTCATTTTTCTTCCCTTTAGTTATTACTTAGCCTAATTTCTCAACCTCACCCTTTCACTGCTCATCTGTCTCCTATTGATGTTACATGAAACTATTTCTTCTAAAAGAAGTTGCGATGACTCCATCTTTCCCTTTTAAGGCTCTTATTCTTCTCTCTGCTGACTTCTTTTTTTTTTTTTTTTTCCGAGACAGGGTTTCGCTGTATATCCCTGGCTGTCCTGGAACTCACTCTGTGGACCAGGCTGGCCTCGAACTCAGAAATCCTCTTGCCTCTGCCTCCCAAGTGCTGGGATTAAAGGCGTGTGCCACCACTGCCCGGCCTCTGCTGACTTCTTATTAAAACCTATTCACCCCAAACCTCACTGTAGCTTCTTCTTCTTCCTTTGCTGTAACATGGTATCCAGTATCCTTAGTTGCTAACTGCCCTCTGAAGCCCCCCTCAGCTCACTCTTCTCTGCAGACTTGAGAGAGTTTCCTTTCATCACTAATGCAAATGGTACTGTGCTAGGTTTTCTTTTTCCTCTTAGAGTTTTAACCCCTGACCCTATCCAACTTTGTCTCTCCTCTCTTCCATTATAGTATGTGCTTAAAGGGCTTCTATTCATATGACCACTGTCTTCCTTAAGGGAATGAGTGGCTCATTCATTCTTAGAAACATGAAACTGCTTGTTCTTCATAAGCAAATTAATGGTCCAATCCATGTGCTCATTTTATTTAAACACACACACACACAACACACACACAGAAATACACACACAAGAAAGAGAGAGGGAGAGAGAGGGGGGAAGGAGGAGGAGGAGGAGGAGGAGGAGGAGGAGGAGGAGGAGGAGGAAGAAGAAGAAGAAGAAGAAGAAGAAGAAGAAGAAGAAGAAGAAGAAGAAGAAGAAGAAGAAGAAGAAGAAAATAGTTTCCTATGTAAAATAAGTAGCTAATCTCATTATGACTTTGCCAATTTTACCTTAACTTTATGTTGTATTATTAAGATGCCTCAACTCATTAATTTCAAAAGGAATTCTTGCAAGTGAAAAACAAGATATAAACAAGGGCTTTGGATTTTCTATATTCACTATATTTTTGGAGAGAAGTAATAGCCATTCTTACCTCTAACTTGCTGAATAGAGTAGCACAGATGCTTTCATTCTGGTGCCTATTCCCTGGATATTCCATTTGCTGAGTAAAAGGCACATTTTAAAATAAGTTAAGTGTAACATTGTAGCCATTAGAAGAAAATGAATAAGATCTTACCCTCTGACTAATACAAAGGTTTGTTTGTTCATTCTTTCCAAAATAAGAGACATGAAATTACTTATATACAAATACATTTTTTACATACATTTGTTTATTGTGGGTATGTGCATGTATCTTGTGTGCCCATGCTATTACACCTGCAGAGATCGGAGGGCCACTCATACCGTATGGGCCCCAAGAATAGATTTTCGGGTATCAGGCTTGGCAGTAGAGCCAAGCATCTGCAGAGCCATCTTGTAAGTCCGCAAATACTTTTCAAGTTTAAGCATTTTTGATACATTCTGTGCATACGTAGCACATGAAATCTTGAAACAAAGATTTCTTGTACAGAGATGATCTAACCTATTTTCTTCCTTTTACTCCAAGTCTGGCTGCCTTTACACAAAGTACTTGTAAAAACAACCGAACATTTCAACTTGCCTTCTGTTTATTTTGTTCTTTTCTTTTCCTCGCTTCTTAGATTTTGTCAACTTTACCTTTTGAAAATAAAATATTCTATAAAATTTTGACTGGAAGTTCTTTTTTTTTTTTTTTTTTTTTGTTTTTTTTTTTTTTTTTTTTTTGAGACAGGGTTTCTCTGTGTAGCCCTGGCTGTCCTGGAACTCACTCTATAGACCAGACTGGCCTCAAACTCAGAAATCTGCCTGTCTCTGCCTCCCAAGTGCTGGGCACTACTGCCCAGCATGACTGGAAGTTCTTAATGAGAAAAATGAGAAGAAATACTGGGTTTATTATATCCAAATACCCTACCACATAATACTGCAGTAGAGCCCCACAATTCTTGGCTTACCTTTGACTAGCAGCAACTTGTCTCAGCCCATTTTCTCAACTATAATATCCACAGTAACCCTGTCCCTACAGCAGTCAGTGAATGGAGATGACCAAAGATCATTCTTAAAGGAAGTCAGCTGAGTCCATGAAGTATGATTCATTTCCTGTTTTCTAAGATTTAGATCCATGTAGAGAAGATTCAAGAACAAGAGCTAGCTTTTTTTTTTTTTTTTAATTTTGCATATCACTTCTGTCAGTTCAGCAAATAATATATTATGGCTTTACATTGAATAGTTGACCATTTAAAAAGAGAAACTAACTAGATTTAGTTCCCACTAAAATCAGTGAAAATTCATGACTGAATCCTGTTTTTTTTTTTTTTTAAACTAAAACCACAGCTCATGATTCTTCTCTCTGTCTTTTATGCTCATCCAAACCTATTCAATTATAATTCTCTTTTTGTGCTTTTTTTCTGTTTCTCTGCTTTTTCTCTCTTCTTCCCCCATCTGTGTATGTGAGGATGTGTGTGCTCACGCAATACTTATGTGCACAGATGAATGTTGAGAATGAATAAGAGTAAAAC
Organism: Uromys caudimaculatus; assembly: GCA_028551405.1. Classification (NCBI taxonomy): domain Eukaryota; kingdom Metazoa; phylum Chordata; class Mammalia; order Rodentia; family Muridae; genus Uromys; species Uromys caudimaculatus. Next base: position 37,335,247 of record CM052719.1, read on the forward strand.
TCATTACTGAAAATCTGTGTAGTTACAATCACATTTGGAGGATTGTTAGAAGATGTCAAAATTTAGAATAAAGGCTTGCTGAGCTCTAGATCCTAAACAGGATATCAGTACCAACCTCTCAGAGAATTCTGCAGAAGTGCAGAAGAAAAGTGAGAATCAGAAGTTAGAGAGACTGAAAAACACAGGTTTCTGGGAATGAAATAGCACAGTAGCTATAGTTCATTGTACAAGTTTAAGTCTGACAGTAGCTAATCACGGATGGTTGAAGGGTATGCCCATACTGCTCCCTGTAGAACTATTGGCACTTGATGGAATCTGAAATGGTAGGCGTTGTTATCTTTAGATATGCACTCATTGCTTAGTCTACAGCCTCCACTAGATAGTTCCAAAAGAAATTGGCTTATCACCTAAGTTAGTGAGTAGGTCTGTGATTTGTCTAGTCTTGAGATTTGGTGTAATTAACTGTGCAGGTATAGGTTTCGCCTTATGAAACAGGACTTCTATATAATGACAATTTGGTTGGTTACTTCCAGGAAACTTGTGTTACTTTTTACCAATAAACATGTTTTTGAGGTTGTTTGTTATTGTATTTCACAAGGTTCTTACCTGGAGAAGATTGATGAATACTTTTCTCCTTAGTAGTGGGCACAGCACTTTCAAGCATAATGAAAGCTAGGCAGCAGTGATGAAGCTCCTATGTCAGTATCAACTTGATACATTACATGTATGTGATGACTTCAGGAATAGTCTTACGATTGAGTGAGTTCTGGAGCATAACTAAGAGCATTATCAACAGTCTTTAACATTTGGGGCCTTTTGTATCTCATTAGTTTTTTTTTTTTTTTTTTTAGTTTTTCGAGACAGGGTTTCTCTGTGTAGCCCTAGCTGTCCTGGAATTCACTCTGTAGACCAGGCTGGCCTCGGACTCAGAAATCCGCCTGCCTCTGCCTCCCAAGTGCTGGGATTAAAGGCATGCGCCACCACTGCCCAGCTTTGTATCTCATTAGTTAAGAACTACAACACAATAAGCATTATTGAGACTGGTGGGTTTTATTTTATTTTATTAGCCTTTGATGTTTAGCAAGGCCATTTTACCTCATTATACCATAAATCTATTTTGCCTCCTTTAAATATGATTATAACAAGAAGTTATCTGTTAGATAATAAGATGGCTACTTGGACCAAAATATGTATTATTTAATGGGTAGTTTGATTCCATAAGCATAGTAAAAATGTGTTATCACAATGTTTCCTCAGATTATAGGCATATTTTTCAGAATCATGTATAAAGATATTCTGTGGTTGTCTGTCTCCTGGTGTTTTATCATTCTCCTTGTTTATCTTCCATTGTTACTTTTTCCAGAGAAAATACATGGGATTTTTAAATGTTCTTATGCTTCCTACAAATTTTGATATGAAAATTATGCTCTTTAAGTAATACTTTATATACTATCTTTTAAATGCAAAATGGTAGTATGGCAATCTGCCTTGTGTGGAAAATGTAACAATGGAAAGGCCTAAAGTAAAATCAAAATGCCTAAATCAATAAAGAGCCACAAAAAGATTTGAAAAATATACTTTTATTTGAGAAAGTCTGTACTATTTGAACAATTGCATCATGTATTATTATATACTCAAGTCACAGAAAAATATTAAGGTAATAGATTGCAAGGTCATGAGAAAAATACCTTGTTTAGATTCACCAGGGAATATTCATATTCAATTTTCGAAAATGACAAAAACACAGTTAATATTTTCTGTAAGAGCAGACAGGATGAGAACTTTAAAAATAGAGGACAACACAAAGAATTTGGAAATATCTAAAATTATTGTTATTGAAAGCATGCAGTGGTCACTGAAAGAAAACAATAAGAACTAGCTCCATCCCAGAAATTTTTTTAAAAGGCCAAAAAAATATGGTAGATTGAAAATATTTTATTTGGAACTCCATATATAAAATTAATTGGGACTTATTTTAGAATGTGCTTGTATTAACCAATAAATCTCTAACTTACAGGGTTAGTTGTTCTTAATGTTAATTAATATCTCTTATTAAATTCTATATATTCATTGATCTAACAACTATGAATTGATTGAAATGTGTGAAACATCCAAATAAAAGAGCATATAAAATATTATTTTAGTATCTTAAAATTAAATGCATATTCTGGAATACACATTAAGGGAAAGGAAAATATGCATATGGCTTTATTTTATATGTATCATTCATTACTTCTCTCTTAAAAAGAAGAAAAAAATAATCTTTATGTTACTATGAGTCCCTCAGTGCTATCTATCACATTAATTCATGTAATTCTATGAGCTTTTTGAAAGCCACTAATGCTGGGCTTTCCTTCTTTGAAGCATAATGAACAGTTTAATGACTCATTTTACTGACATTGTCATACAATGTAAAGCACATATCAAAAACAGACACACAGACCTTGCTTGCAAATATGATATCAAAAAATTATAGTTGCTTCAGCACTGATATTGCCATCAAATCATATCCACAAAGCCATTAACAGGATATAACTAACTTAAACCTTAATGAGCATATTAACCTTGGTCATGTTCAGTCAGACTGTGTGTAGCGGAATAATTTCAAATCTATTTATAACAAATCGGTTTTCTAAATGGGTCTTTTGTAATAAGTGTGGTTGGCTTTTACCTTTATAGCTGTATTGTTAATACATAATCAAATACCTGTGATTTCACAGTGACTCAAATATTGTCAACTGTGGAAGGTAGGACAGGTCTTTTTGAAGTAGCCCTACTATTTTGCCAACATGAAATAACGGTGTATGTGACTGAAATGCTAGTGCTTTAGCTTGCAAGATAACCCGTGAGTATGCAATTACTTGTGCTGCCTTTTGGTTTGGAAAACAAGAGAAAGAGAAGAAAAGGATACATCCTTGAAACATAAAAGAACAAAAGAAAAGAGACAGTCTAGGTATAATTAAAGTGGGATTTCATGTACTTTGTTCAAATTCACAGTAGCACACATTAATTTCAGTGCGTGGTAGTAAATTTAAAATCATTATGCTAACCTTGACTACAATTAAAAATACTTTGATTTCCAAGGAAGACAAACTTCTGTATGCAAAATCAGCTTAAGTTAAGGATTCTGTTCAAACTGCTATCAACTGCAGTATTTTTAATGCTAGAAGCTATAAATCATTGTAGACTTTCTCTCTTGAAATGGTTGCAATGAACTTCTGTCCTGGGTCTGAACAGTTTCTTGGAGCAAATCCAGAAACTTTAGATGATCCTTCAGCTAACTTAAGTAATTATGCTGACTCTTTTGAAAATATACTTCTTTGAATAATATTTAATTTTCTTCCCAATTTTTTTGAAATGTTTATGGAAATAAAATACAATTTTCTAAGTTTTCTATTTCTTTGCAAACAAATAATGTCGTGTGGTGCTTTGTACTAGTTTTATATGTAAATTAAAACTAGGAAATTGAATATTCAAATATCATATGATTAATACCAGATTTTCTTTTTCTTTTGATATTATGAATAATGTGTTGTAAAATAATTGATAAAATAGGTGTCTTATTTAGGGTTTCCATTGCTGTGAACAGGCACCATGACCAAGAATACTCTTATAAAGGAGATTTAATTAGGGCTGGCTTACAGGTTCCAAGGCTCACTCCATCAGGGCAGAAGCACAGCAGTGTGTAGGCAAACATGGCACTAGAGGAGCTTAGAGTTCTATATCTTGTTAAGAAGGCAAACAGGAGAAGACTGACTCCTTTGCACTGGGTGGAGCTTCAAAGCCCACCCACACAGTGACTTACTTCTTCCAATAAAGCTACAGAGACTCTGTCAAGGCCACGCCTCCTAATAGTACCACTTCCCATCAGCCAAGAATATTCAAAGGACTGCATTCCACTCCTTGGCCCCCAATAGTCTTGTTTAATCATGTGAGTCTCTAGTGGCCACGCCTAGGCATAGCATAATGCAAAAATACATTTAGTCCAACTTCAAAAGCCCCATAGTTTATCACAGTCTCAACAATGTTTAAAGTCTGAAGTTCAAAGCCTCTTCAGAGATTCATCCAGTCACTTAACTGTAATCCCCTATAAAATCAAAATAAAAAAATCTGATCACATAACTCCAACATCACAAGATATACATTACCATTCCAAAATGACGAAGTGAGGAAATCCTGGACAAAAGCAAGACCAAAAGCCAGCTGGGCAAACTCCAAACTCTGCATCTCCATGTCTGCTGTCCAACTATTTTTGGCTTCGTTGATTGCAGCACAGTTCTCTTTGGCTGGTTCTACTCCATGTTTGCAGCTTTCCTTAGCAGGTATCCCAGGGTTCTCAAATCTTGAACATCTGCAGTCTCCAGTGCACCTTCCAAGGTACAGCTTCTTGTTCAAATTTCCAGGATCCACACATGATCTTCTGGGTTCCTCCAAAGGGCTTGAGTCACATCTCCAGGTTGGTCTTCTGTACCACTCCAGGGTCTGGTTGACTCCACTCCACTGTTGCTGCTATTCCTGATGGTCATCCCATGGTACTGGCATCTCTAATTTGCTGGAGTCTTCCATTGCAACTAGGCTTTACCAATAGCCTCTCATAGGCTTGCTTCTCAGCTCCTCCAGTGCCATGTCTGCCTGTACACTGCCATGCTTCTGCCATGTCCATAATGGACTGAACCTCAAAACCTGTAAGCCATACCCAATTAAATGTCCTTAACTTCTTTGCATGACTCCTTCAGTTCTGGGCTGCCAACTGCAACTGAGGTTGCACCCTCAACAATGGACTTCCCTGGCCTCTCACAGTGCTAAGCCTCAGATGTTCTCTGTTACACCTTCATGACTTCAAAACCAGTACCCCCTGGGTGATTCTTAAACATTACCAAGTCCAACTGCAGCATGAGGTACAACTTGGTTGTCTCTGGAACACAGCTTCTTGGTGTTCTCAGAAAACACTTCCCAGAAGATTTTTGCCTCAGTGACACTGGTCTCTTCTTAATCACCACTAACTTCTTAATTCAGCTAACCAGCATTAATTGCCCTAGTAGTGCCTTCTATTCTTGACTCTAAAGTCAGAGTCACATGGCCAAAGCTACTGAGCTCTGTTGCTTGCTGGAGCTTGAATACCACTCTCCTCCTTTTGTTTGTTCTATTATATCCTTCACTGCCCAAACTTACTGTCCTGGAACTTGCTCTGTTGATTGACTTCAAATTCTTGGATCTTCATGGCTCTGTCTCTGGATTAAAGGTGTGTACCACCACACCTGGATTTAAGCTTTTCATCGCCTAGAACTTGCTTTGTCCCAGGCTGGCCTTGAACATAGTGATCTCCTTACCTTTGTCTCCTGGGATTAAAGGTGTGTACCACCAAGCCTGGGTCAAAGCTTTTCATAGCCACTCTTCTTTGAGATCCAGATCAAAAGCCTGTGCCTTCCAGCCTCAAATTCTGGATCAAAAGTGTACCCATTTCTGGATTGTAGTTCATTCCAAATTAAAAGTCCAAATGAAAACAATAACTAAGTAATAACACCTAACATGATGTAATTACTCCATGTTCAACTGCAAACATATAAACAATAAGCTTAGCTTGGTGGGATCCTGCCCATTGGTCACCACTCCCTTAATCTGTTTAATATCCTTGAATATAAGATTTAGCTCTATTGAACTTCCTGGGGCACCTTTGATACATGAATCATACCATTTGTATTTTTCTTTTTAAGCTTGTTATCTTTGATCAAACTGCTCTTCATACCAGTAAATCAGAATACAAAGTCTATGCTGTGCTTTTCTAAGACTTCCTTTATTAATACAATTGATCAAAATCTCTTTATACTCTAGTAGACTCTTCAGACAAGGGCAAAAAGCAGCAACATTCTTCATCAAAACATCTATGAACAATCTCCAGAGTTCAGATCACCCTCAGCAACAATGTCTTCCATGTTACTACTAGGATGGTCCATTAAGCCCCACCTAAAGCATTCAACTGCTTTCCAAATCTAAAGTGCCCAAAACCTCATTTCTCCAAACAAAAACATGGTCAGGCTTATCACAGTTATACTCCAGTCCCTGGTACCAACTTCTGTCTTAGGCTTTCCAATGCTGTGAAGTGACACCATGACCAAGGCAATTCTTATAAAGGACACCATCTCACTAGGTCGGCTTACAGGTTTTGAGGTTCAGTCCATTGCCATCATGATAGGAAGCATGCAGGCAGGCATGACACTAGAAGAACTGAGAGTTCCACATCTTGTTACAAAGTCAAACAGAAGACTGACTCTTCTGAATTGGGTGGAGCTTCAAAGCCCACCCCTACAGTGATGCACTTCCTCTAGCAGGTCATGCCCACTCCAACAAGGCCACACCTCCTAATAGTGCCACTTCCCCATGGACCAAACAAACATATTAAAACCCTCACTGGGTATCCGTAATTCCTGACGACTATCTTTTTAAAGTGGAAAAGAGTTTTTCAATATAAGACAAATGCATTCTGCAACTGTATTTAATGAATCAGGAAATAACCATCTCTTCTACAATGTGATTGTTTTAAAGAGTAAAATAAGCATTTATTTTTTTAGTTATATTCTTAGTGATCTAATGGATAACTGATGCAAGAATAGTATATTTCATTCAAAGAAATGTCTTTATGTAAGTTGATCTCTTTTATAGAACAAAATCCTAAAACAATCATTCACTATCTTACCTTGAAAAATAAAAATAAATAAATATGTATTCCCATATTATAATTATCACAATAATTTGTCCACTCCTGCATGCTTCTCTAAAACCTTTAATACTGATCTTTGCCTGCTTAAAATACAAATGAAAAATAAATTTTTTTATTTTAGTAAACATCAGATCATATAAATACATGTCTGGAACAGACATAAATTTATTTCTTTTAACTCCAACCTACATTATTTTTTCATTTAAAAAAACAAGCTAAATGGTTTTTTTATTATCCTCATTTTCAGAGTTATGGTAACAGTTTTATAAATATACATAAACTATAAACATATTCTTAATTGTTGAGATTTTTCCTTTAACAACAATTTTGAGCCCAAGGGCAAGCCCAAGCCAGAGCATCTCGGTGCTGCGACTTTAATTTCTGGCATTCACAGCATTTAGCAGCAGAAAGTCTCAAAGGACAACAACTACTTTCATTTTTGCCTCCTGCAGCCACCCTGTCAGGGGAGAGGTCTGGGCTCAGAAAATGCAGCTCATTAAAATGAAGAATTTTTCCCGACTTTGATATTCACAGTTCACTGGGGACGTACTACCTGTTCGCTGAGCTATTTTGTCTGGAAGGGGGATGTAACACTGTGGACCATACCTTAATTAAACTGCTTTAATCAAATTCATTAGGTCTCTAACATTTATAAAACATGTTAAGTTATGGTACTGATATTCTCAGTATATATTTTTTAAATTGCCAGGTTTTCTCTTCCCTTATTTAATTGGTACAGTGAATGATATTCAGAACAATACTTTCATCATAAGTGCCTCAGTGGCGTACAAGGCATAGGCTCTTTGTACTTTCCTCCACGCAGCTGCTGCTGCTCTCTCTCGAGTATAGTTATTTGAGCCTATACACATTTCGTTTCAAACTTCTAATCTGAAAATAGAAGATTTGTCATTCAAAATTGAAGTTTCATTAAAAAAAACACAAATAAACATAAGTTTTACTAGTCTACTCTGAATTTTACTGCTAAGTTGCAATTAGGACAAAAGGCTTCACACCTAACCATTGTCATAAAACCAAGTGCCCACTGTGTAAACACACATCACAATATGCCTACTGTGAGAACACACATCACATTGTGCCTACTGTGTGAATACATTAATGGGCAGTAGGGTTTTTTGTTTGTTTGTTTTTTGTTTTTTTTTTTTTACAATACAGACAAAGGCTTTAATTTTAAAATATTTCTTCTCACTGGTTTTTCTTGGCAGACAACAAAAGAACCAGTTTTAAAAAAGAAAACCAAGTAAAACAAAACAAAAACAAATAGAGGTGAACAATCAAAACCACATTCTTATGACTCTGAGGAACTTTGTTCTATCTTTTGGATGCTGATGATCTGATTCTGTTGGGTTTTTACCCAAAGGAGTTTTTGTGATGTCTGTGTTTTAGCCAACCACTGCAATTTCTCAGGCAAAGCTTCATAATCACCAAAACTCTCACCTTTTGCAGATACTCATTTCTAAAAGGGTCATGGAAGAACTGTAGGAATTTCTATAATTAGAAATTTTTGATAAATCTTTAGTAAATACAGCATATTCCAAATGAGAAAGGGACAGCAATATCTTATATTTTGGTTGTACTAAATGGCTATCATTAAAGAAACTGCAAGGTATGTCTCTTTGGCATGTAAATAATTGATTTATTTCCAGGGAAAAAGCTTGATTTATGTAAAGCTTTTTTGATTATTATTAAATTTACATTGATTGAATCTATTAGATATATTTCTATACTGAGTCAATTTGCAAATATCATGAATTAGAATCACCAGAAGTGTTCTGCACAGAAGATAAAAGTCATCATAAGAAGAGAAATATATCATAGGAGGTTCGTAGTTGAAAAATGTGATCCAAACTATGACAAATGAAGACAATAAAACAAGGTCCAAGGTGAAGGATTTTGTCAACTTGAGCTATATTAAGCCAAAGAATATTTATCAACAACACAACAGCCTAATAGAAAAAGTAGTTTAGTTCCAATTATCTGGTCATGGTACAGAGAATGAATTGGATCATGCAAAAGGTCAGCAAAATGTCTAACTTGGGGAGACTGAAAATTACTGTAAGATGCTCCACTCTTGGTAAGCTCTCATAGAATGTATACATAAAGTGGAAGATGCTTTCAAAAAATAGTCTAAACTATTGAAAATACAGAAGCAAAGATTAACAAAAGATTTTAGATAGGTATACCCTTGTCTCTCATCTGATTCTAGATTCTGTTAAATTGAAATGTGAGATAACTAATCTCATATAGCAAAATGTTCTATTAAATTAAATATACACTCATAGTTTTGGTTTAATTAAACTTTCCAGTTGAACTCAAAATTTAATGTGACTTTGTCAGTCCAAAATTGAGTTTCCAGCCAAAGTTTGAAAAAAAATTGTTGGTTGGTGGAACATTATGGGTACTGTCATTTAAATCAGATTTCTGTGTTACCCTTTGTCTTCAACACTATATTGAGGGCATATATATATTGCCAAGGTTAGATAAATAATTCCAAGCATAAAAATTAATAACAAGAAATTTTAAAATATTATTTTATTGGTAAGATAATTTTTATGCATAAATATTAGTAGATGAGACAAGAAAGAGAGCATTTTATATTCCAAAGCATTTTTTAAAAGTCAGCATCCTTATGTAGAGAAATACTCAATTTAGAAAATTTAAAATGTTATCATTTATTATTGTGTGTGTGCATGATGCACACGTGAGATTACCAGACAACTTAGTAGAGTCAGTTTTCTCTTTCTACCTTGCCATGAACACTAAGGATTCAACTCATCTAGAGTTTGGGTGGGAAGTACTTTACCCACTAAGCCATCTCACAGGGTCATAAGTGAGTTATCTTGACACTTCTGTTTTATATGGATTGGCTTCTGCGACCTAGCACGGCTGTGCTGCTAGTTTGTAGGTGAGGAATGAAAAGTAGGAAGTTGAAGTTGAAGTGGGCAGATCATTTAGGTTACAGAGGTAATTGTAAAGAAACAAAGTTCGTTGTAGTTAGCACTGAGATGGAATGAGAACAGATATCTCTGGTAGTAATTAAGCAGAAGTGTAGCCAATTAAAGTAGAGATTAAAAAAAAAGATCCCACGTCTTAATTTCAGGTCCTTGAAACATTGTGGGATTTGTGAGACAAGAAGTAGTGGAGGAGAAGACTTCAGGAAGAATCCTGAGCTAGAGGTGCTTGCCATTGCATTGCTGTGGAGGAATAGGCGGGGTTTAAGGGATGAGTCAGTGTTGAAGGGAGACGCTTTACCTATACTCAAATATTACAATAAACTTTGATTACTAAAGTTTAACCTATATACTGCTTTTATCAACTGCATCAGACTCAACAATAAATAATATGACCATAGCGTCTCAATAGCTAACTTATTGTCATATATTCCCTGGGCTCAGCACTGACATAAAAGTGGGTAGTAAAGAATATTTGAGTTTTGAAACCACATTATTCCCTTACGTTCCTTTAGCAACATACTCAAGTTCTCATTGAACGAGAATAAGCATGCTGTAAATGAGGTGCCATTTAGTTAACAATTAAGAATATTATCTGGGTACATGTTCTAATTCCCTCAATTATTCCAAATGATTAGATTTATATTTAAAATAAATGTTGCTTCCTTTAGTATGTTTAAATTTGTATTATTTTAGATATAAAGATAAGATAAAGAATTGTAACTTTTCCCTATTATTTTGAATTATTTAACATTTGGTATTTAAACAGATTTAAAGACATAATACAAACCCCCATTTCACAGTAAATATTAAGAAATACTTTTGCAAACACTACACAGCTCAGTTGGTGAAATAGTTGATATACAATTCCTCATTTCTTATTGGAGCAAGCATTTACCCCAGCTTGTTTTAATTAGTTCATGTTGTGAACTTGTGTGCTATTTATCTCTACTCACTGAGCTTATAATTTGTCAAAACTGATGCTAACTGACCCATGGCTCTGTTAAAATGATGCTGAATGTCCACATATTTCCCAAGCACGCAAGCACTTTGATATTGTTGGAGATTACACCACCTAGAACATCCTGTTGTATTACCGATCACTTTCTTTTCTAACCAGAACATTTTGTTTCCTTTTTAAATGTTTACGTTTATTTGTGTATGCTTGTGTGTGTGTGTGTGTGTGTGTGTGTGATATGTGTATGCATATTTGTGAGGTTCATGAACATGTGCATGTGTGTGTGGACATATACATCTCTGTGCACGAATGCGGTCATGCCGGTATGCACATGTGTGAGTGTTTATGCATATGTGTGTGTCTGTTTACCCAGGCCAAGAGAGGACACTGGGTCACCTAGCATGGAGGTACAGGCAGTTATCCGGTGCCCAATATTGGCCCTGTGGACCACACACAGTACCTCCTGAAAAGTAGCTAGAGCTCTCAATTGCTGCTTCAGCTCTTCAGCACCTCATCATAGAAATCCTTATAATAACAAATATTTTTTTTATCAAATTACAAGATTGGATTTACGTAGAAGCTTAGATTGTTACACCATCACTAATGTACACACCTAATGCACACACTCACACACATTTCCACTCCCCTCTGGATCTCATCTCGGGATCATGTGCATCTCTTATTTACCTAGAAATTCATGGTGGGTAAAAATCTGAGTGATCTTGCTTATTTTTCAAAGGACCCACTGAAATATATTTATTCCATTATGTACTTAAATATAAGATTAATGTTTTAACTTAATGAGGTTCTTCTTTATTTTAGTTAGTACTTTTCCAGTTTTTATTTTAAGAAAAACTTAGAGATGACCAGATTGTCTTTTTATGATTAACTATCAGATTTATCCATTAAGTAATAACAAAGATAATAATTGTCAAATCTAAAAAACTCAACTTAAAAATAACATATATTCTCCTGTATCTTCCAATTTTAGTGTGAAATAAATCTTTATTATTGAATCAAAATACTTTAATGAATACTTACTTTAATTACAAAAAATAATTTACTCAAAATTATCCTGAAGAGTTTGCTGGAAACTTCAAAAATAATCATATTTGAAGTAAGATAATTGTACCTTGATATTTCTTCAATAATCCAAATATTGTACTTTTAAGTATTAGGAATAAAGCTTCTTATCTTAATTTAAATATTTTTCTCATCAATTTAACAATTTTTAGCATACAATTTCTAATTTATCTTTCACCAACTCAAAGTAAATAGGCTAGCAGGAGTTTGAGAAAAATAAAATTATTTAAGAGAACCAGGGAGCCCTTTGCAAAGTCTTGGAAATTAACAATTAATTTGACTGAGTAATGGTATCAGTAGGATATAAATAATCATTAAGATTTATGAGAATGAAAGGTTTGAATTCTCAAGTCTTTCTCGAGTCCTTCCGTGTCCATTGGTTATTAAATATGCTGTCTATTTTATCAACTCTCTCTGCCTTCACTTCTCTATTGAACGCTCCCTGTAACTCACAAAGTTGAGTTAGCTGTTCTTCTGTTCCTGTTTGGGTTCATTCTCTCATCTTTCTAAAGAGTGCAACTCCATGTTACTATAGATGAAAGACATAACTGCTTTCCCTAGAAGAAATGACGTAAGGGCAGAGGTTGTAACTTATCAAGGTTTGCCTGTTTCTCACATTTAACTGATTATTCATTATGACTTACAGCATTTGCAAGACCCCTCTCTGTGGTTATGCCTAGATACTGACATTATCCCAGGCTTCCCTACTCCCAATCTGAAATAATTTCTGTGCAATATCCATAGATTGATATTTCCTGATACAACTCTCTAATTAAATGAATCATAACAATACCTTGTTTTTAAAGTGGTATTGTTTTGTAAAATTTTCTGCATAAATGGAAATATTCTACATATGTGTCATCTAATATCTCTACTATTTCCAATACCATTATTCAGTATGAGCCATATCTGGTTAGTGAGCACATAAGACAGAAATACTGTAACCATAAAGTTTTAATTGAATTTAATTTGATTAATTTAATTTTTGATAGCTACATTTTGCATATGGATAATTTATTTAGAAAATCTAAAGCTAGATGTTCTTATTTTTGGACATTTGATCTCTGCTTCATAAAACAGAAGTTTTATAATAAATAATGTGAAATTAATTAATTAAAGTCTTAGTTGAATAAAAGGAGTTGAAGAGATGTTGAAAATAATTTTATCTGTGTAAAACATTCTAATTGGTAATGTGATACAAATATATTTGAATACATAGTATGTACATGCACCAAGGTTTATAGGTAAAATAAATAGTACTATATATTTTTTCACTTGTGGATGTTTAAATTTATGACTCCCCAACATATCTTGGCTATGGAAATTTATAGACTATGTGTAATATAATCAATCTCTTCAAATTGTGATTTTAATACCATTTGAATTTTAGTTTCTACTTTCAGTTTTGAAATGCAACAACACCCTGGCATTTTCTCATGTGCAGACCCAAGATGTTGTTTAAGTATGGGTATGCTGTAAAACTTGAAAGGTACTCATGAAGGGAGAGAATGCATTTTGAGGAAAGAAAAGAATAAAAGAAGACAAAGAGATCTGAGAGATAAATACCAAATAGAAGCTATTGGAGAGAATCGTCCTGTGCCCCAGAGTAGAGGAAAGGGGAACATGAACCCAAGAAGGAAGGAAGAGTGATACAAAGAATATAACCATGATCTCATCACAAAGTCCATTTTATTTTGTTTGTTCACTTAATAAACTACAAGAATTACTAGCAATAAAGAAAGTAGGAGGAAACTTGGGGGGCAAATATTGAACAGATTCTATTTTCATCTTCCTATTATAACTAAACTCTACTCATCCAACCCTGGAATAGCATCTCTAAAAGAATCAGTCTCCCTTCTTTCCCTTCTAAGGGCACATCCTACTCTACTCATTGGGTGCACACAGAACTCTGCCTTCTAAGAATGCCCCGCTGTCCTTGTTGACATCATGTTAGTAGGTGACCATAGTCTTTATTATCTCTCAGCATCAGTGATTGCTTGCTGCATGATATGGCTTGTGCCACATACCATATGAAAGCATAAATCATATTTCATTGTGTGTTTACATGGATTCGCCATTGAAAGTATGCAATAAATATCTCAGTGTTTATAAATAACCTCATTTTCAATGTATAAAAGAACATCATTCTAAAACTGTAGTATATGTCTATAATAAAGGATCTGAAAACGATTAGATCATAAGAGTAGATATCTACTGCTTGGGTCCAATGCCTAGAAAAAGAGATCCCTGAAAGTTACGTATAAACACAACATGTGTGGGCACAGCAATATTACCATATACCTGTCCAAAAGCAGGCCTGCAAACAGAAATTGAGTCTGCCATCAACTTGATTTTGAATTATTCTCTAACTTCAAGTAAATGTCTCTTTTACTTTGTGGTATAGTATCCTAACAGACTGACAAAACCAATCCTTATGTTTTTTTTATTAGTTATTGTGCTTTCTTTTTTCAGTAAAATAATCCAGTTCCTAAATAGTGCTCAAGGACTTACTAGCATAGTCAAACTTTGGTAGATCCTTAGAATATCTTTGAAAAACACGTAAGGAAATCTTGGCATGGAACACAACTTATAATAAGAAATCCTAGAGGGATAAGTGGGGAGAGGGATAGCAATTCAACAATTGATTTAAAAATTTATGTTTAATCACATTGCTCTTCATATTAAAATAGAATACTGATAATAATGGTGACAATTGTCTTTCATTTCAACAGCAATGCAGGAACAAGAAGTTAAGTTAGTTTTTCAGAATTTTAAACTGTAAGTTCTGAGGCATGCTTTGTATTACTCAGTATTTGATATTTAGAACAAAGACCTTTTGTCAGATATGGTAGCAAACTGATTATTAAAAGAAGCCAGGAGGATAAGAAATAGAAGAGACATTTGCTATTGAACATTTTATAATCGTCAGCTCCAGACATCTGTAGTTTCTGGCATACCCAGGAGACAGAGAGAATCTTAGGGAATTAAAGCAGATCACTCAGAGTGTTTACAGTGGTAGGAACACAGACAGGTGACAAGTGCCATGGCATCATTTCTTCAGTGGAATAAACTTCTGCAAAGCACTATAAATGCTGTGAAAAGTGCTATGATGAGATTTTGTGTAAGTGTTGCAAAGGCTTGAAGTGTAGCAGCACTTGCCATCTCAAATCTGACATGCTGACATAAGGTTTACTTAAAGCAACTCAGAGACGATAAACAGAATAAAAACTATATGCCTTAACTCCACTTGGCTGAAAGACATCTCAGTCCATTTTAGTGTGTACCTATGGGATCCTGTGTTAACAGGTGGAAATTGGCTTTTCCACTCATGTACTGATGCTGACCTTCTCTAGCCATGTTCCTGCCCTGTCTTCTTTCAATGAATAGCATGATTGCTTTCATAGTCCCCGTGATATTACTACCTTAACACGCTTTCCTCCAGTTTCAACATTAATTCAGTTCCTGATACTCTACTTCGGAACTCATCTTATATCAGATCTTATGCAACCTTTTGCATTCAACTCATCATCTATTTGAATTCCTTTCTTGTATTCCTGATATCACCTATATCCATCTTTCAAACTAATAAGATTAAAATAAAATGTGATCTCTTCAGTTTTGGGTTAAAATCCTTAAATGATTTCATACTATCCAGAACAAATGTGAAAATTAAAATTCTTTAACATGGCACAACTTGTATTTGTTTAAAAATTTAATTTTATTTTGTAACTTAGATCTTGCAGCAAAAATGATCTCAGAGGCTTCCTGTAGGCAGCTTCCAGTCAATGAAAGGAAGAAGTTTTGAAAATTATTTGCATAAAAGAGAAAGTAAAAATATCAAAATACGTAATAGAAAACAGGAATGTTTGTGCAGTATTGAAAGAGAGAGACAATGAAGACATAAATAAATAACAAACTCATAATTAAAAATGATTCCAGAAAACCAAGAGCTTTGTAAACTATAAGAATACACTAGCAAAGATTTCAGTAAACATCACAGAGATATCATTATACATTATGAG
>CM052719.1:37355996-37378596 GCA_028551405.1 Uromys caudimaculatus
AAATGAACACCAAGCTGAACACCAAGCCACAGGTTTAATCAAAGTGGCAACAAAGCATTTGAGTGGGTTTAGAAGGCTGACTAAGATGAACTGTGTAAAGAGGAGCTGCTTTCAATTGTATAAAAAAACATATACACACAAACGCACATGCTCTCTCTCTCTCTCTC
The DNA here is from genome assembly GCA_028551405.1 of Uromys caudimaculatus. Taxonomy (NCBI): domain Eukaryota; kingdom Metazoa; phylum Chordata; class Mammalia; order Rodentia; family Muridae; genus Uromys; species Uromys caudimaculatus. Next base: position 37,356,164 of record CM052719.1, read on the forward strand.
TCTCTCTCTCTCTCTCTCTCTCTCTCTCTCTCTCTCTCTCACATCAATGAGGAGAGTTTGCCATGAAAAACACGTCCAAATTAGTTCTAGGTTCTGGTCCAAAACTGACGTTTCTAATGAAATATACAACCACTAATTCTACAATAGCATACTTGGATGAACTTAGTACCAAGCCCTGACTCCTGCTGGTTTTGGAGTCAAGAAGCCACTGGTGAAACGAATCATATAAGCCGAGGGATGGGACGGGGTGAGACTCCCAAGTGCTCTTCGTTGCTCCATTCCTCTCCACAGGTGGACAAAGAAGAGGCACTAGAACATAGAAGGCTTTTGTCGAGAAATGGAAGAGAAAGTCTTTCCTCCCAGGTGCTCTCTCGCTTTCTTCCGTGCTTTGAAAATAATGTGGTAACAAGGCCAAACAAACACAAATCCTCCTGTCTAGTAGAGATGCAAAGTGTCGGTGACAGCTCAGTTTAGCTGTGAAAATGCTTGTGATCTCTCCATGGGGATGATAGATGCAGTAGGAACACTGTAAGAGACTAGATTGATAGATTTGCTAAGAAAACCAGTGTGTTTTCTTAAAGGAGAATGGTCCGATCTGGATAAAATGTAGCAAACGTGAAATAGATAGGCAAGGCTTGACTTTGAAAGGGAACGTGGAGGGGGGCAGGGAAGGATACAAATTAAAGCAGAGATCTGCAACTTTTAAAAGGGTGTATCAGTTGCAGTGCTACACCAGAGAGTAACAGGGCTCGATGTTTTCTGGAATAATAACTCTAAAAGGAACATGGACTATGATGTCCGTGAAAGAGTCCAGCAAGGCGATATCAACCCATCAACTCGAGGATTATTAGAAAGGAAAGAGGAAGACAATCAAATTCTGTACAAGAAGAGCGAACAAATTTCGTGTTTAAAAACTAATAACATTTACACTGAGACTACTTAGCAGTCATTCAAAATTGCAGGCAGGGAGATAGCAAGTAGATACATTTGAATTGCTTTCATACATTTGATCTGTTTTAGTGAAAAAAAAAGATCAATGAGATAAAATTAGAATTTGGAATATATATGCTAAAAAAACACAGAAGTAGTGTTCTGGCACACAATTTGTGGAGCAGATAATCAAAAATTTCAAAAATCTGCCACAATTATAAGCATACAAATGAAACTATGGTTAAAAAGGGAAAGATTGTTATCTACCAACGAATGCTTTGGAAACATCTCTTATTGTAAACTTGTTTAAGTTAAAAGGAGGTAAACTTGTAGGGGATTGAACTGCTTCTGTTTGATTTCCCTGGATTTCTCTTCAACATATATTTTAAGTGGAGAGGAGAGAAGAAGAAATGTGTGCGCTACTTGTGCTGGTCTGAACAAGAAAAATAGTTGTATATATGTTTGAGTGACTGCATGTATGTCTGGCACCACATGCATGTCCATTTCTTTAACAGGCCAGAAGAGGGCGTCAACTCTCCTGATACTGGAGACAAGGTTATTGTGAGCTACAATGTGGGTGCTAGATAAAGATTCTCTGTCAGGGCAATGATTACGCTGGACTTTTGAGATGTCTATCCGGTACCCAGATGGTGGTTTTGTTATAAGAGTAAATATTTTGAGTAAAACTTGCTTGTAGAACTCCACGAATTAGGAGCCTAACATGACCCTCATTTTTAATTAAATGCTGATTCTCCCAACAGATATAGTTAATTTTAGCAGCTAGAATTATTAGAAATTCTATTTTACAATATAGTGTCTCATAGCTTTAGTGGATCTGGATCCTTTACATTGAAACAAACAGTAAATATATGTTAGATTCTTCGGCTATTTCCCATGTGTAGGACAGAATTAATGTTCAATTCACGGTGTCTGTCTGTCGGGGAGACTGTTACATTATTATTTACTCAAAATATGCTCTCTTCTTGAAATTATACTCATATGCATGAGTGTAATATCATTAGGTATATTCACTGAGAAATTACCGGTTTTGAACTGAAAACCTGACTAGAATAAAAGCAATGTCAAAGAAACAAAACAAAGCAAACAGTCTAATTGAACAAAACAGAAAACAAAACAAAGAAACAAAAACTACTTTTTACACAGAGAACTTACAAATTTACTGATTGGTCTGTAATCAGAGGGTTGAATTTCCTATGTGGTGGAAAGGATTCACTATTTCTTTGTTTTTCATTTTTCCTTTTTTAACCTGAATGTTCATGGTAGTTTAAATATAGTAAGCCAAAATTATTACCTCAGTGGTACTAATATAATTCAATAATAGCAATAGTGAAGGCTCACTGAGTGATTGCTGTTCATCAAGCATAGCATATAGGATATTTAGTCCTTGTAGTTTTAATAAACAGCCTAATGATAAGTCTCATTCACCCCATTTTGTAGCAGATTAAACAGAAGCACAGAGAGAATCTGGCTAAAGGATATACACACAGAATATGCATTCAGATATAAAACTAGATTTATGCTTGTTTGGTAAAAAAGACTGCCTTCTTCCTACTCTGCCTACTGCTTCTCCAGACCAAAGCAGAAGTGAGTAGCAACCTACCTCCCTTGATCCATGTCTCCAAAATCATACAATTGTGACTCATGGGCAAAAGTCAAGAGTCGATCTTGGAAACTTAGGTACATAACTAAGTAGGTCTGTTTCCTACATATATCATGTAAATGGAGAAACTTCCATTGGCCCTGTACAAAAGAATGAATGGGCGAGAAGCCAAAGTAATCGCTATTAAATTTTAAGGTAACTGGAGAGAGTCTAGCGCTTCTTATTCCGCCATTATCTCAATCTTCCAAAGGATGTGAGTCCAAGTGAGAAAGGAGATTATCCAAAATTTCTGTCTAGTGACACACGCTGAACTTAGGCCATCCTGTTTTCCCAATAACATGTTTTGATATGAATCAGCCATGTAGGCACACACACTCTCTTCCAGCATCACTAAGTGCAGTGTACTTCCTGGAAACTCTGTAAAGATTTAGAGTTGACAAAGATGACTCGGGCACCGTGCACACTTTATGTCAACAGGGCAAATGCCAGCAAACTCTGCCTGGGTGTTCTCACCTCAGAACCAAGACTGTTTTCTGTTAGAACATACAGCATTTTACTAAACATACAAACAGTAAAGCGCCTGCTTCAGATTCTCAAGTACAGACCTTAAGACTGTGAACCACCAACTTGGATCAAGAGTTTTCATCAAAAAGAAGGAAAGCATTAGTCTCAAAAAATATGATAAAAATATTTTTCAAACTGTATGACTATATAATTTAGTAGGTATATAGCAACTCTACAGGAATGAACAACTGGATAAAATCTATACAAAGGATTTTTTTCTATTTTCTCTCCTCTTCTGGGAAAGAATCAAGGAAAAATAATTCTATCTATATAGCATATGAAATCAGGGTTTAAGGTCACTCTGGTGGCAAAATGCAATATGCAAAGAGGAAGACTGACAACTCTTCATCCTTGGCTGTGAAAGTAACATGATTTCCCCTGACAGAAAGAAGTTGAGAAACAACATAAATAAAATAAATAATATCCAATCAATTCACTGAAGCTCCTACATGGATATGAATTAAATTTCTGAAAAAATAGAAAATAGGAAATAGCCTTTCTAATTTGAGCTATCGATACTCAGAACTCAGAAAGAGGATTTGCTTTATAACGTTGAGAAAAGAATTCTCTAGGTATTAGATTGACTCAATCCAAGTATACAAAAAGTCAGTTTTTAATAGCAGCAGGAGAACCGTTGTAACTTGCCTTGACAATTACTTATTTGTGTTACATTACTCTCTATGAAAAACAGCTCATTTCCCAACCATGCTGTAAAGTGTACATATCTAGGTTCCTGATGAGTCCTGGGACTTTGTCTCCTGGGAATCTATTCTTTTCTCGTTGTTCTCTGTTCTTCATGGAGCTAAACCTGTGGTAGAGCTGAACTCACGAACTTTGTGGGCTTTGCTTTTGTTGTTTATCTCTTTTACTTTATTCTATTAAACAAACAGTGCAGAGGAAATGCATATACAGGTTTTACAAAGTCAATACAAAAAGTTTCCTTTTCATAGCGCTTGGAAACGTTGTCTTGTATTTTCCTTTTTTTTTTTTTTTTTTTTTTCTGAGACAGGGTTTCTCTGTGTAGCCCTGGCTGTCCTGGAACTCACTCTATAGACCAGGCTGGCCTCGAACTCAGAAATCAACCTGCCTCTGCCTCCCAAGTGCTGGGATTAAAGGCGTGTGCCACCACTGCCTGGTACTCCCTTTTCATTTCTAACTGTTAATTTGGATTCTGTCTCTGTGCCTTCTGGTTAGTCTGGCTAAGGGTTTATCTATCTTTTTGATTTTCTCAAAGAAACAGCTCCTGGTTTTGTTGATTCCTTGTATAGTTCTTTTAGTTTCTACTTGGTTGATTTCAGCCCTTAATTTGATTATTTCCTGACTTCTACTCCTCTTGGGTGTATTAAGCTTCTTTTTGTTCTAGAGCTTTCAGGTGTGCTGTTAAGCTGCTAGTGTATGCTCTCTCCAGTTTCTTTTTGGAGACATTCAGAGCTATGAGTTTTCCTCTTAACACTGCTTTCATTGTGTCCCATAGGTTTGGGTATGTTGTACTTTCATTTTCATTAAATTCTTAGGAAGTCTTTAATTTCTTTCTTTATTTCTTCTTTGACCAAGTTATCATAGAGTAGAGCATTGTTCAGCTTCCAAGTGTATGTGGGCTTTCTGTTGTTGTTGCCATCGAAGACCAGCCTTAATCCATAGTGATCTGACAGGAGGCATGGGATTATTTCAATTTTCTTATATCTGTTGAGGTTTGTTGTGATCAGTTATATGATCAATTTTGGAGAAGGTACCATGAGGTGCTGAGAAGAAGGTATATTCTTTTGATTTAGGATGAAATGTTCTATAGATATCTGTTAAATCCATTTGGTTCATAACATCTGTTAGTTTCACTGTGTCTCTGTTTAGTTTGTGTTTCCAAGATCTGTCCATTGATGATAGTGGAGTGTTGTCGTCTCCCACGATTATTGTGTGAGGTGCGATGTGTGCTTTGAGATTTAGTACAGTTTCTTTTATAAATGTGAGTGCCCTTGCATTCAGGGCACAGATGTTCAGAATTGAGAGTTCTTCTTGGTAGACTTTTTTCTTTGGTGAGTATGAAGTGTCCTTCTTTATCTTTTTTGATGACTTTTGGTTAAAAGTCGATTTTATCCAATATTAGAATGGCTACTCCAGCCTGTTTCTTGGGACCATTTGCCTGGAAAATTGTTTTCCAGCCCTTTACTCTGAGGTAGTGTTTGTCTTTAACAGAGGTGCGTTTCCTGGATGTAGCAAAATGATGGGTCCTGTTTATGGATCCAATCTGTCAGTCTTTGTCTTTTTATTAGGGAATTGAGTCCATTGATGTTTAGAGATATTAAGGAATAGTGATTGTTGGTTCCTGTTATTTTCAGTGTTATTTTTACCTTTGTGTGGCTATCTTCTTTTGAGTTTGTTGAAAGATTACTTTCTTGCTTTTTCTAGGGTGTAGTTTCCCTCCTTGAGTTGGCGTTTTCCATCTATTATCCTTTGTAGGGCTGGGTTTGTGGAAACATACTGTGTAAATTTGGCTTTGTCCTAGAATATTTTGTTTTCACCATCTATGATAATTGAGAGTTTTGCTGGGTATAAAAGCCTGGACTGGCATTTGTGTTCTCTTGGGGTCTGTATGAGATCTGCTCAGGATCTTCTAGTTTCATAGTCTCCAGTGAGAAGTCTGGTGTAATTCTGATAGGTCTGCCTTTATATGTTACTTGACCTTTTTCCCTTACTGCTTTTAATATTCTTATCTTATTTTGTGTATTTGGTGTTTTGACTATAATGTGATGGGAGGAATTTCTTTTCTCGTCCAATCTATTTGGAGTTCTGTAGGCTTCTTGTATATTTATGTTCATCTCTTTCTTTAGGTTAGGGAAGTTTTCTTCTATAATTTTGTTGAAGATATTTACTGGCCCTTTAAGATGGGAATCTTCAGTCTCTTCTATGCCTATTATCCTTAGGTGCTGTCTTCTCATTGTATCCTGGATATCCTGGATGTTTTGTGTTAGGAGCTTTTTGCATTTTGCACTTTTTTTGGCTGTTGTGTCAATGTTTTCTATGTTATCTTCCGCACCTGAGATTCTCTCTTCGATCTGTTGTATTCTGTTGGTGATGCTTGCATCTATGACTCCTGATCTCTTTCCTAGGTTCTCTAACTCCAGGGTTGTCTCACTTTGTGATTTCTTTATTGTTTCTATTTCTGTTTTTAGTTTCTGAATGGTTTTGTTCATTTCCTTTGTTTGTTTGATTGTGTTTCCCTGTAATTCCGCCCTTTTGATTGTGTTTTCCTGTATTTCTTTAAGGGATTTTTGCATTTCCTCTTTAAGGGCTTTTAGTTGTTTACCTTTGTTCTCCTGTATTTCTTTAAGGGAGTTATTTATTTCCTTCTTAAAATCCTCTATCATCATCATGAGATGTGATTTTAAATCTGAGTTTTGCTTTTCTGGTGTGTTGGGGTATCCAGGGCTTGCTGTAGTGGGAGAGCTGGGTTCTGATGATGCCAAGTAGCTTTGGTTTCTGTTCCTTATATTCTTGCCCTTGCCTTTCGCCACCTGGTTATCTCTAGTGTTAGCTGGTCTTACTCTCTCTGACTGTGGCTTGTTCCTCCTGCAAGCCTCGGTGTCAATACTCCTTGAAGACCAGTTCTCTCTGAGAGGAATTTGGGTTTGGAGAGCTGTTATCTCTGGGGTACAGACAGAAACCAGAAGGACCTTGTCCCCAGCTGTCCCTTGGCTCCTGTGTCCTGATGCCTCTGCAAGTGTCCCTCTTGATCCAGTGAATTTGAATGGAAGTGGTAGTCTTGCCTGTGCTTGAAGGTGTTTCGGCACTCCTGTGATACCAGTTCTCTCCTGGCACTATTTGAGTATGGAGCCCTGTGTCATAGGATCTGCTCCCTGGCCACTGAAAGAAACCAGAAGACCACTCCTCAGTCCCTCTGTCCTGGGGATTCCAGGTGGGTCCCTCTGAGCAGACAGACTTGCCACACTCCTGGGAATCTTCTTTCTCCAGGCACTATTAGGCTATGGAGCCCTGGTGGCCCAGGCAGAGGTCTCCAGCCACAGATGGAAACCAGATGGCTCCTTCCCCTGGCTGTTCCTCAGTCCCTGTGTCCCAAGGGTTCCTGGCGAGTCCCGCTGAGCAGTGTTGCTGGTGTTACTCCCACTCACGCACTTTTTCCCACTCATGGGAGGCTAGCTTCTCCTAGCACTATTTGGCTATGGAGCCCTGGTGGCCCAGACAGCGTTCTCCTGCCACAGATGGAAGCCCAATAGAGTAATTCTTAACAACGTACTTACTCCCTCCCAGAGATGCAAGGATGGGTCAACATACACATATTGATAAATGTAATCCACCTGAAAAATTCATGATATCCTTATTTTTATAGCTGAATACTATTCCATTGTGTAAATGAACTACGTTTTCTATACCCATTCTCCAGTTAAAGGACATCTGGGTTGTTTCCAGTTTTTTGCTATATAAATTTGCTTTGAACATAGCATGTCTCTGTGGTATGGTGAAGCATCTTTTGAGTATATACCCCAGGAGTGGTATACCTGGATCTTCAGGTAAAATTATTTCCAGTTTTCTAAGAAACTGTCAGATTAATTTCCAGAGTGGTTGTACAAGTTTGCACTCTTATCAGCAATGGAGGAGTTTCTGCTTTTCTTCACACCTTCTCCAGCATGTGCTGTCTCTTGAATTTTTGAACTTAGCCACTTTGATTTGTGTAAGATAGCATCTCAGGTTCATTTTGATTTGCATTTCCCTGAAGACTAAGTATGCTGAACATTTTTAAAAATTGTTTCTTAGCCATTTGAGATTCCTCTGTTGAGAATTCTCTGTTTAGCTCTTTACCCCATTTTTAACTGGGTTATTTGGCTTATTGGAATCTAATTTCTTGAGTTCACAATAATTTTGGATATTAGTCCACTGTCAAATGTTGGGTTTTTCCAATATGTAGGCTGTCATTTTGTTCTATTAACAGTGTCCTTTGCTTACAGAAGTTTTTTAGATTCATGAGGTCCCATTTATCGATTGTTGATCTTAGTCAACCCTGAGCCATTGGTTTCTTTTAGAAAGTTGTCTCCTGTACCAATGCATTGAAAGCTATTTCCTACTTTCTCTTCTATTAGATTTAGTATATCTGGTTTTATGTTGAGTTCCTTGATCCACTTGGACTTGAGGTTTGTTCAAGGGTATGTATATTGACATCAAGAATTTTGCAGTAGAATGGATGGAACTAGAAAACATGATCCTGAGTGTGGAAACCTAGACCCAAAAGGAAGTTTATGGTATATATTCACTGATATGTGGATATTAGCTATAAAGTATAGGATATGCATGATATACCCCACTGACCCAAAGTGCTAAACAAGAAGGAAGGCCCAAGCAATCTCGCTTAAAATGGGATTAAAATAGTCATAGGAGGCAGAGGGAGAGAGGATAGTGGGTAGGAGAAGGAATGGGTAGGGGAATAGGGAGGTGGTCAGGATAAGGTGTGGGGAGAGACAGGAAAGAGAGCCAGAGTGCCAGGAGAATAAATAGAGGTCTGCATCTGCCCAGGGGTTGGGGAATCTCTAGGAAGTCCCAGAGACCTGGGATGGGGGAGGCTCTTAGGAGTCCATGGAGTTGACCTTAGCCAAGAAGCCTATCAGTGGGGATATGGGATCTAAGAGGCCACTTCCTGTAGCCAGTCAGGAGTCCCAGTGGAAGGATAAGGACACCAACCTACCCTCAAAACTTTCTACCCAAAATTTGTCTTGTCTAAAGAAATGTAGGGACAAAGATAGAACAGAGACTGAACCAATAGCCAGTCAATAACCAGCCCAGCTTGAGACCCATCTCATTGGTAAGCACTAATCCCTGATGCTATCAACAATATTTTGTTATGCTTGCAGACAGAAGTCTAGCATAACTATTCTGAGAGGCTCTACCCAGCAGTTGACTGAAACAGATGCACATACCCACAGGCAAATATTGGACAAAGTTGGGGGAAACTAATAGAAGACTTGGGGGAAAGATTGAAGGCCCTGAAGAGGATAGAAACTTTACATGAAGACTGACAGAATTAACTCACCTGGATCTCTGGTTAGAGACTGAGGCACTCACCAAAAAGTATACAAGGGCTGGACGAAGTCCCTGAGCACATATGTATTAGCCATGAAGCTCAGTCTCCCTGTGAGTCTGCCAACAGCTGGAACAGGGGCTGTCCCTTAAAGCTGTAGCTTAACTCTAGAATCCATTCCCCAACAGCCAAGCCTTGCCTGGCATCAGTGGGAAAGGATGTACCTAACCCTGCAGAGACTTGATGTGCCATTGTGGGGGACACCCAGGGAGGCCTCACCCTCTCAGAAGAGAAGGAGAGGAACTCTGTGACAAGGGACTGGGAGGCGCCAGCATTTGGGATGTAATAAATAAATAGATAAATAGATAATAATTAATAAATAAATATCCTACCATATAAACAATCAAAAACAACACAAACAAAACAAAACATGTTCATCTCCTTAGATGTAGAAAAGGCTTTTGACAAAACCAACACCCCTGCATGATAAAAGTCTAAGAAATACTCAAAATACAAGGAACATATCTCAGCATAACAAAGGCAGTTTACTATAAGCCCCTACCCATTATCAACTTACATGAAACTCAATGAAATTCCACTTTAAAAAAAATGACAAGGTTGTATACTCTTTCCATACTTATTTAATGTAGTACTTGGAAGTCTTGCTAGAGCAATAAAGCAGCTCAAGGAGATCAAGGGAATATTAATTGGAAAGGGATCTATTTGCAGATGTTATGATTGTATATCAAAGTAAATCTGAAAATTTCACTAGGAGACTCCTTCATCAGATAAATTCTTTCAGCAAAGAAACTGGATACAAAATTAACACACAAAGGCAGTAGCGCTTCCTTATACGAATGACAAAGAGACTAAGAAAGAATTCAGGGAAAAAACACCTTTCACAATAGCCCTTAATAGTATAAAATATCTTCAGGTAACTAAAGGGGTAAAAGGAAGATTTGTATGATAAAAACTTTAGAACATTGAAGAAAGTAATTAAATAAAATATCAAAAGATGAAAAGATTTTCTATGCTAATAGGTAAGTAGGATTAATAAAGTAAATAGGACCATTCTACCAAATACAATTTGAGACAGATTCAATTCAATCCCCATCAAAATTCCATCACAGATCCTGAAAGGCAGTTTTCAGAATCATATGGAAACACCAAAACATAGGACAGCTAAAACAATCCTGAATTCTAAATGAAATGCTGGTTTTATCACCATCCCTGACCTAAAATTGTACTACATGTCTATAGTAATAAAACGTGCATGGTATTGACACAAAACAGGTATGTCGATTAACAAAATTGAATTGAAGATACATAAATAACCTGGAAACCCAATGATACCTTAGTTTTGATAAAGAAGCAAGAAATACACAGTAGAAAAAAGACAGCATCTTCAATATATGGTGCTGGGCAACTGGATGGCTGTGTGTAGAAGAATCCCCATGGATCCATATTTATCACCCTAAAGAAATTTAACTCCAAATGATTCAAAGACCTCAACATAAAACCAGATATACTGAAAGCAAAATAGTAGGAAATAGCCTTGAACTCTTTGGCACAGGAAATACTTTTGAAACAGAACAGAACACCAGTAGTTCAGGCACAAAAATATACAATTAAATTAATAAATGGGGTACCTCAGGACATTGAAAATTTGCACAGCAAAGAACATTGCCATTTGGACAAGGTGGCAGTCTCTATAGTGAGGAAATATTTTGACCAAATGCGCATCTGAAGAGAGCTAATATCCAACATATATAAAGAACTCAAAAAACTAGCTATAAAAATAATAATCTCATTAAATATTATGTACATAGTATTCTTAAAAGTAGAAACTCAAATTGTGCAGAAACAATACAGTAGTGTTCAACATTCTTAGTCATGATGGAAATGCAAATCAAAACTACTTTGAGATTTCATCTTCTACTACTCGGAACAGCTAAGAGCAATATAAAGGTACAACTCATGTTGGCAAGGATAATTCCTCTTACTTGCCAGTGGAAATGCAATTTTGTGCAGTCACTGTGGAAATAATTCCTCATGGCAATTCCTCAGAAATGGGACCCATCTACCTCAAGACCCAGCTGTATAACTCTTGGACATATAACTAAAGAACTCTCTATCCTACCACAAAGACACTTTCTCAATCATGTTCATTCTGCTCTACTCATAATAGCCAGAAATTAGAAACGCTTATATGTCTCTACGCAGAAGAATCCATAAAGGGTGATTCATTACAAAATGTTATGTTACTCAGCTACTTGGAAAAATTAAATCCTGAAGTTTACAGGTAAATTGATGGAACTTGAGTAAAGAAACCTGACCCATGAGAAATGTGGTATGTACTCATTTAAATGTGGATATTAGCTGTAAAGTTGATGACAACTAAGCTACAAAACATAAAACCACAGAGTTCAGTTAGAGTAAGGGACTAGGGGGGAGGTAGACTTCTCTAGGGAAGGGAAATAGAATAAATAGTTATGGATAATGGGAGAGGTCTGAAATTGGAATATCAAATTGGGAGGGAGAGAGAACAGGGGAGACAAGGGCAGGAGTATGGAAAAGACAGGTAACTTAAGGATCATGTGGAGGTAACAGGAATACCAAACCTAATACAGTAGAAGCTTCTCTCTCTCTCTCTCTCTCTCTCTCTCTCATCTCTATCTTCGCCCTCTCTTTCTCCATATATATATATATATATATATACCTGTATCAACATCTATATCTATTTGCTTCTCTCTGAATGGGAATAGATACAGACACCCACAGCCAGACATTATACAGAGACTGAGAGAACACTAACCTTAAATAGTATGCTTCCATCAAATGTTTTTCCCTCAAGGCTCAAGAAACCTTGTGGAAGATGAGGCATAAAGATTATAAGGGCCAGAGGAAATGGAGAACACCAAGAAAACCAGGCCCTAGAAATCAGTAGGGTTGAGGCACATATGAACTCACAGAGACTGAGGCACTATGTGTAGGACCTGCACTGTTCTGTACCAGTTGGTGTTCTAGAGATGAAAGGAGAGGTGGACACATGCCACCATATCTAATCCAGAAGGTATCTCCAATTGATACCCAATTGCTAATGAGTTTTTTCTCCAAGTGAGTCTCACTGGCAAACAAACTACTCATGTGTTGGCAGCTTGCCCAGCAGTAGATGGCCAACAGAAAACAAACTCGGTCACATCTTTATAAGTACTTTGTCTTATACTGCTAGGTCATGGCTTGTATAAAATTATCTTATTTTTATCTTTTTATTTTCATTTTATTTCATATTTTTGGGTTCATACCATGATTTTTTTCTTTTTTCTTTTTTTTTTTTGAGTTTGTGAATGACTCTCTGTGTCTACATGTGTTTCTTGTGCCTGTTAGAAGGATTCTTTTCCTTCTATTTGTTTGTATTGTCCTATTCTCATGTTAGTTTTGTTTTTCTTATGATAGTTTATTTCAGTTTATTAAAATCTGTTAGAAGCTTGTTTATTTTCTATGAAAGACAGACAGGAGGTGAATCCAGATGGAGGAGATATGGGGAGGAATTAGAGGGAAGGGAAACCCTATTGGGATTTATTCTGGGAGAAAAAAAATCTATTTTCAATAAAAAACTATTTAAAAATTATGCAATGCACTTTGATGTTTTCTTTTTCTTGTTGTTTGAACACCAAGCTCCATTGCAAATGTGTATTGGATGTTTGTCCTCTATTAAATAAATGATCTCTCTCAGCCATCTCCAATCCCCCCTTTCCGCACACATGATCATCATCCCTATTCCATTTCTCACCTCTTTTCCACCCAATTCCCTCTTTCCATCCACGGGTGATGTCTATTTTATTTCCTCTTCTAAGTGAGATTCACTCATCCTCTCTTGGGCCTTCCTCATTGTTTAACTCCTTTGTGCTTGTGGATTGTACCAGAATAATTGATACGCGAACATGGCAGATGAGTAGCTTTTGTGACTAAGATCTAAATTCTGTGTTGAGTTCAGAGATAAGATAATTCCTTATAGGCAATATGTACCTGAAGGAGCAGGTTACTTCCATAGGTGTTTCAGTTTCTCGCTCTGGAAAATGAAGTCAACTAGCTTACAAAGGGACTCACTGTGAACTAAATTCATCCTTAGTTCAGACACCAGGTTAGTAGCATTTCTACTAATCCAACTCCTGTGACTATGGCTATGACTATTATCCTAGCATTTTTTACTAAGCTTTCTTCAAAGTGTCTTTTCTCTGAACCTCAACACCTCTTCTCTATGCTCCCAGCTCATTACATGACCTAGGAGGTCTCCATATTGTCAAAGAATGTGAGGTCACTTAGCTCTGTCTTCTGGTGCTCTTGAAACTCGTATGATTTTTTATTCTCATTTGTCCTGTGGGGCCTCCAAGAGCTTCCTATAGCTTTATGTTCAAAGCTTACTTTTAATGTGTACAATGTGAAATATGTATATTGGTTCCTCTCCCATAAGTTACTTCTTTCCCAATTCTTACAGTCTTGGTTCTAGGTACTAAAATGTCTACTTTTATCGTGTGTTTTACATAGTTTCTCCTTAACTACTAATTCTGATGTTACTATCTAGTGGGACTCTTGGGGAGTGATTTCTCCTTATCTACTAAGTCTGATATCCCCTAAAATTAACCAGCGGAGTTCTCTATAAACAGATCAGTCCTATTCCCATTGCTCATGTTTTCAGGGCATTTGACTGTTTTCCTTTATCCTAGAGAAACTCTGGGTATATATAAGGTAGCCTGGAGTTTCCAGGATACTGTGGTCATCCTGTCTATTTTCATCATTTATTTTAACAGTGTCTTTTTCATCCTTGTTTTCCTGTCAATTTCAAATGGTAAGTTTATGACAACTTTTAAGGAAAACAAAGTTAAGCCCTAAAAAATCAGAACTTTCAATATTCTCTTTTCCTTAATCTCTTCCATTTGAGTTTATCTTCAAGCAGGTACAATAGATTTCTTCTCGATTTTTGCCTCATGTATTTAATTACACAGTGAGAATCTCGCTGTTCAATTGAGTTCTAAATCTTGCTCCAATCAATGTTGGCATGTGATCTTGGTTCTTATTCATGTTCTCCATGAGATTCAGTTTTGTCTTGTTTTAATCGTTATAATTAGGCATAATAATATCAACTATGCAATATCCTGGTGAGAATTAAATGAAACACTGTTTGAAAGAAACCTGAAGTAGTGTTCGATCTCAGTAGAAAAAGAAATCATGAAGCCTGTTTCCCACTTAGATTATGAATTTATAAACCTTGAAGGAGTCTAAAGCAATGGCTTTCTAATTGGTTTCTTTGCCTATGTTTTTCTTTCTTTTAAATCTGTCTTTGGAGTTATGCTTAGACATATTTGAAAACACTGTAATCACATTACTTCTGCGATGGTTAATCTTGAGTGCCAACTTGATTGAATTAAAATGTGACTAGTGTTAGCTTGGATGTGAGATACTACTAACAGACTCATAGATTAAAAGTATAGTTAGCACTTGAAGGAATTTAGGGGAAGTGATTTCATCATGGAGTTTCTGATTCCATTAATACACAAGCTCATTTTCATTTCAAATTGGTTGGCATTACTGATAGCTAATGAAACCTCCAAGATTGAAGACAATAGGTTACTGTGGGTGCTCCACTGGACTAGACATCTTGTCTGTCCTCCCTATATTCACTCTTCTTCTTAGTCACCAAAATGCAAGCAGCTAGTTTGTCATACCTATTTTCCATGGCATTCTACCAGCCTACAAAACCTACAGCCACAAAGAGAGCTAACTACGGGACATAAGTCTGATACGATACATCCAAGCAATTCTTTCTACTCTCTCAGTTGTTTCATGCACATATTCATCATAATAGACCAACATGACTTATTTATGTTAAAAACTCTTTCACTTCCAAAGTGTCTAATAAATTGATGCAACATTTCCTACCATAGAGCGCATGACTTCATCAAACTCTCTTCTATAAGACGTCATAATTCTTGATCAAATTACATGCTCATAATGAAAATTTTATTCTATCAGGTACATCGTTTTGAGGGTTGGTTACCTATTATCACCCAAATGAGCTTTTTCTTTTCTTATTGATCCTGATGATATTTATAAAATTTAGTTTGTAGGGAGCAGGGGAGACCCTGAGTGACTATGTTAGGAAGGATAAAGTTCTAAGTTAGTGTTTATTGTTGACATGAGCTTGGCCATGCCAAGGTCCCCAATACTTCATATCCATGGGAATTGCAAAGCCTTCCACAATTAGGCTCAAGGACATGGCAAATGATCTGTGTGCAGAAAAGATCTACAGCAACTTCCTCCTCTTGGTTATTTTAGCTTGAGACTGGCCCTTGTTGTGAACCCCAACTGAGAACAGCCAAACTGGCCTACTTATTCATCTCTATATATTAACCTCAAACCCTTGTGCAGGTATATATAATAATCCATCCTTCTCTATTCAGATATAAAAAATTAGCATGCTGTTGGTGTGTTTCCACTTGAGAATATGGGCTAACTTACCTCAGCTTTTCTGTATGTGTGTCTTGTTTCTTCATTTCCCTTTGCTTCAGTTAGATCTAACCTAAAGCTCACAGGTCCCAGTATATGCATGTATCTTTTTGTGACATTTTTCCATGACATCATAAGCACTTGTTTAAAGTGTTTCCATCCTGATCTGTTGTTTCTTTGGAGTCTCGTCATTTATGCATAATTTCACCTATCTGTCCAGGGGCTTGTCTTTTCTTATCTTGTACTCTTGAATTTAATGAAAAGCCAGTTCTTGCTAATTATTTAACTGATGAAACACCATCCTATTGAATTCATCCTAAACTGTACGTTTCTAGTATTCATGCCTTTATATTTATCTATTGCCTTACCTTTGCTTGTAAATATCTCAAAATTCTGATGTCTCTTTGTTTCTGTCTCTCTGTCTATTGCTGTTACTGTCTCTGTTTCTGTTTCTCCTCTCTCTCCTCTACCTCTCCCTCTCTCTCTCCCTCTCTCTCTCTCTCTCTCTCTCTCTCTTTCTGTCTCTCTCTCTCCCTCTCTTTCCATCAAACTGAATTTGCTATATTGCTGAGAATAGACTAGAAATTCTGACATGAGTGAATTATGAGGAGATGCTACTACATCTGGTGGTTGTACAGGGAGTCACCAAGGACTTCCCATATGCTATGCACACACTCTACCATATGAGCTGTATCCCCAGTAGCCCTTTTACTCAAGCACTTATCGATATAGTGCTAGAATAGTATAATTTGTATCTCCTGTATAGTGTTCCATGAGTCCATTCTTAGTGTTCATATCCTCCATTCTTTAATACTGTTTGAGTGTTACAGGTATTGGGGTTTCTGTAACAACACATTTCTGCATGTCTGTTCTCATATAATGGATTTACATGTGTTTGTAAACACCTGGTCTCACAGATATCAGACTTTTAGTTTTTCCAATGAATATGTAGATTTTTACTCAAAAAGAATTGATGATGTTCAAATACAAACAAAGGAGAGCTGATTTGTTTATCTAAGTGATATAGGTTATATTAGGTTATACTTACTCAAGTTCAGAACTAGAATTTTAAGGTTATAATCACTATTTTGATATTATTACTGTTTGCAGTGTCTCAAAATAAACAGATATTTTAAAAGCTGAGTGTTTTGCTATATGATTTTCTGTAGAAGTATTTTTCAAAAGAAGATAATCTAAGAAAATTTTTAACTCTAAATGAAATAATTAAAATTATCTCCTTAGGCTTTATACCCTTTCTCATATATAGTGCCTTCAAGGAATCAAATAGTTGGAAACACGTTAACTACATGATTTAAATTACACTGCATAGTTTAACACAAAATTTTAATTGAAAAAGTTTTAAGAAAATCATGTTCTCCTCCAATAAATGTTGCTACCTGGGGCACACAGGAGCTAAAGGTTTTATCAAGAGTACTTTTGTTTCTACATTAATCTTGGATTTGCTGTAAATAATACATGCACTTACCATGTTGCTCTTCCATTTTTCTTTAAATTCTATACAAATATAATGAAGCTTATGATTAAATTTCTCTGGTATAATACTTTTTATATTACTTTAAGAAATCTTTATCTTTTAAAAACCCTGTAGGGGAATCCATTTCATTGATGCATAGTTATATAATATAGCAAGACTTCGTTATGGTGAATTTCATTTTTTGTTACCTGGAAGTCCCACATGTATTGAAATAAGTGATATAACATAGAAGTAAGTTTATTCTGTCACTATCAAAGAATAATTTTCCATATTAAGTTTATTTTAATAAAAAGTAAAAGAAAAAAAATAAAATTTACTCTGCATTCACAATAATTTTAAATATAAATAACATAAAGAATTTTAAAGTCAACTAAAGAAAAAATAACAAAATGTATTATATAAAATGTCCTACGTATGTTCATATAAGAACATAATTCCGTATATTTTTAATATTACTGTCGATGACTATTTCTTCCAAGATCAATATTCCTTTGAAACCATGTGGAAAAGAATAATCTTGGATTTTATTGGCCTATTTCTTTTTAGCTAAGAGAGTGTGATCACGCACCCATTGCATATCCAGCTCTAGATTCACAGTATTTCCTCTGCTGTCCTAACTCCCCCTAAAATCTTTCCCTCTAGATGTCCATTTGGTTCCGCTCATCCATTCGGTTCCGCTCATCCATTTGGTTCAGCTCATCATTTCCTTCCAGGCTTTATTTGGATGTGTCTATTCCTTTGCACTGCTTAATTAAAAAAAATACTATTTATCTTTATGTAATGTCCATTTTATTATCCTTTTCTTCTTCCACTAATGTGCAAATACCATGAGAACAGAGGCTATCTTTCATTCACAAATGTAGTAAGTGCAAGGTCAAAGAATTTTGTCAATGAAGGAAATTGTAATTTAATGTATTGCAACAGCTCACTTTCCTCCAGTATTCTTTTAAAGCTGCTAACACTAGTATCATTACTTTCCTGTGTAGGAGTTTTTGGTCTGATGACCAACTTGGATGTTATCCCTGAAGCAAAGCCTCTGTTTCCTAGAAATAAGTATGTAGTAGACAGGAATATAGTAAAGAATCCAGTTAGATTACTTTGAAAGAATCTGCCAAGATATAGTAGTTGATTAAAGAATGAACTTGGGAAATGCTAGGACAGAGCATGGCTCTACCCAAAACGGCAGAGGGGTTCAATTGCCAAGAATAATATCTATTTAACTCACTGAACACAGATTGAGCTGGTGCCTGCATCAAGCCTGCATCCATACTTCCTATTCATTTTGGTGCAGAAATGTACTCTGCAGGCTACTGAAATTGAAACCTGAACACCAACCCAGCCACAAACCCTTCCATCTCTAATCTGTCTTGCGTACTAGTTGTGCTGGGGCAATGGTGGTGTAGGACTTGTAGGACTGGCCAACCAATGTGGGGTTTAACCTGAGGCCCATGTCAGAAGAGGGAGCCCATGCCTGATACTGCCTGGATGGCTAGGAACCAGAGACTGGATAATTCAGAGATCTAGAGTAGAACCAAACACAACTGGCCAAATGAAGAAAAAAAGTCAATGAAATTATTCTTAACGATAATCTGCTATATTCATCATCAGGGTCTTATTACGTTGTCATGTGACAAGGAAGACATTATGTGGAGAGAAAGTCTAAATGGAACAGCTCTGTATACCTGGAGAACATGGCTGCTCTGAACCAACTAAGTAGGCTGACATGGGGTCACAGAGAGTAAAGCAGCTAGCCTGGGGCTTGCATTGGTCTGAACCAGGTCCTCTGTGTGTATGTTATACCTGTTAGGTTGGAATCCCTTAAAGTGGGAGAGGGTGTGTCTCTTAGTCTTTTGTCTGCTTCTTGGGACTCTTTTCCTTTTATGATTTGCCTTGTCCAGCTTCAATAAGAGGGCTTGTGCCATGTTGTTTCTTGTCTTCTTGTGTTTGATTGTTGTCTCTTGGAGGCCTTCTCCTTTTTGGAGGAAAAAAGAGGGGGAATGGACCTGGGGGAGTGGGGATGTCAGGGTGAGCTGGGAGGAGTAGAAAACTGGAAACTGTAGTGTGAATGTATTATGTGAGAGATTTTTCATAAAAAAATTCTCAAAGACTAATAAAATGTAAAAGTCTAAGAGTGATTAAATATGAATGGATGTTGAAAAGTGTATAATATGCATTATGACACATCTTTATGTTCATTATTTTGATAATATTTTATGGAATTAAGTGAAAAAGAAGCAAATTATAATTGTAAAATAATGAAAATATTTCTGGCTCTCCCAATCTTTCCAGGGATTGAGGACACCACAAGAACACAGACCATTTACTGGAACTCAAGTAGACTCTCAGATATCAGGGTGCCAGTATGGGTCTGACCAAGGTCTTCTGCATATATCTTATGGCTATGTAGCTCAGTTTATTGTGGGATTCCTAACAGTAGGAACAGGGATGGGGGCTGTCTTGGACCCTTTTACATTCTTTTGTGCCCTTTTTTTCTCCTACTGGCTTGCCTTTTTCAGCCTTGGTGTGAGATTATGCCCTTGGTTTTATTATCACTTGTTGTATTTGGTTGATGTCCCTGAAATGTTTACTCCTTTTTGAGGGGCAGTGTAGCAGGCATGGATCCAGGGGAACAGCAGGTATCTGGGAGAGTCTGGGGGAGAGGAGTGAGGGAAAACAGTAGGTTGGCAATTAATATATGAGACAAGAATAAATAAAAGGGGGAATATTTCTACTTTTAAAATATTTACATTATTTTTTACTTCAAAAAATTAAAAGGAAACCTGCTTCCCAAAAATGAAAGAAAAATGCTTCTAATTACTCTGGCTCTCTCAGTAAGTTAGGATATAATGTTCTCCACTGAAAATGGAAATTAGAAGAAAGGGCTAGAGACTTGGAGAAAGGAGCTTTTAATTTATTTCATTTGATTTATTTCACTATATAGGCATCTGAGATTGTAAGACATGGGATCTATAATATGAATTTGGCAAAACATGTATAAGTCCTTGATATGATATCAAATTATTTATTATTTATTCCAATAATTTATTTTATTCAAGTTATATCCAGATTACAGTCGCTCTCTCTTCTCTCCTCTCAGTTCCACCCTTACAATTCTCTACCCCCACTGCCTCTTTTCTTTTCAGAGAAGGGGAAACCTCCCTTGGTTACCACACTAGTCTATGACATCTTGTCCTGGCTGGAGGAGGCATATCCTATCCTAATGAGGCTCAAACAGGTAGTCCAGATAGAGGAAAGTGGATCCAATTGCAGGGAACAGAGACTGAGATAGCCCCTACTCCACTTCTTAGGGGTCCCAGATGAACACCAAGCTGCACATTTGCTACAAATGTGTAGGGGTTCTAGGTCTAACCTTTGCATGCTCCATGGTTGGTGACCCAGTCTTTGTGAGCCCCCATGGGCACAGCTTAGTTGACTCTGTAGGTCTTCTTATGATGTTTTTGACCCTTTCAGCTTGCTCAATTCTACAACACCCATTCTTCCACAAAGACTCCATGACTATCACCCGATATTTGGCTGAGGATCTCTGCATCTTATATGCTATTGGCTGAAAACTTATACTACTTTGTATTGGCTGCATGGGTGCAGACATCTAAAGAGATGACCTTGATATTTAGGCTTCAAAAATGTTTGTAGAAAGGGTTTAAGACAGAGAAAGTTGATGGTACCATCCTTACCTCATTATGACTAGCAAACAATTTAAACCAAGGAAGGAAAAACAAGGATCATGGGTTGTCTTTTGGAGAACAGTGAATTTGGAGTAAAGATATATTTTCTTAGAGTATAAAGGCATCATAACACACACACAGTGGTTGTTAAATATACTGGGGACAACCAAGTGTTTATTATTACTTTGTACTTAACAAAATGAAAGTATGACTGGGTGACTGATATGTGACAGAGCGACAGAGTACTCAGGAATCTGTAAAGATCACCACATCACTGAAATGTCAGCCACTGTTATCAATTAAAAACAAAAGAAATATTTACTTTGCTATCTAGTATTGGTAGTTCTAGTCTAGGTTGGACTGGTTGCATTAATTTGGAGCCTGAAGGAAGTCATCTAATGAGGGATGAAGCACATGGGAATAAGAAACCACTTGTTGAAGATCTCCATGCCAAGATCCAGGTCAGAAACTTGTGTCTTCCAGCCTCAAGATCTGGATCACAGATGAAGGAGAGAATTGGTCTTTTTATCTCTGTGAAGAATTGAGTTGAGATATAGCCAATTAGTGCCGGGAGAGGGAAACCCTCCCAGGAGCTTGGAAAAGCCAGGAGTGGGCCCAAGACAAGCTCCACAGCTCATCAGGAATGCCCCAAACCTGCAAGACACAGGGACTGAGGTAGGCGGGCATAGAAATCCCCTGGATCCCAACAGCAGCGGCTGAAGCAGGAGACGTCTGCCTGGGCCACCAGGGTTCCATAGTCAAGCACCGCCTGCCGGGAGAAGGTTACTCTCCCAGGAGCATGGAAAAGCCTCGAGTGGGGGCAAAACGAGCCCCAGTGCTCACCGATTCTGCCCGGTTTCCGTGGGCCACAGAGACTGAGGGACAGGAACTTCCGGCCTCCACTGGTGGCCGGGAACCTCAGCTTGGGCAACAGGGCTCCATAGCCGATTAGCGTCGGGAGAGGGATACCCTCCCAGCAGCTTGGAAAAGCCGGGAGTGGGCCCAAGACAAGCTCCACAGCTCACCAGGAACTGCCCTGAACCTGCGAGACACAGGGACTGAGGTAGGAGGGCATAGAAACCCCCTGGATCCCAACAGAGGCGGCTGAGGCAGGAGACTCTGCCTGGGCCACCAGGGTTCCATAGTCAAGCAGCGCTGGGAGAAAGTTACTCTCCCAGGAGCTTGGAAAAAACACCTCTCAGAGAGAGCTGGTCTTCAAGGAGTATTGATACAGAGGCCTGCAGGTGAGAAAAGCCATAGCCAGAAAGTAAGATCAGCTAACATCAGAGTAAACAAGATGGCAAAAGACAAGGGCAAGAACTAAAGGAACAGAAACCAAGGCCACTTGGCATCATCAGAACCCAGTTCTCCCACCACAGCAAGCCCTGGAGTCCCCAGTACGCCAGAAAAGCAAGACTCAGATTTAAAGTCATTTCTCATGATGATGATAGAAGACTTTAAGAAAGAAATGAATAACATCCTTAAAGAAAAACAAGAGAACAGAGGTAAAGAACTAGAAGCCCTTAAAGAGGAAACACAGAAATCCATTAAAGAATTACAGGAAAACACAATCAAACAGACAAAGGAAATAAACAAAACCATCCAGGA